>CAXAMN010019890.1:172234-291579 GCA_963970005.1 Durusdinium trenchii
ACACAAAAATTATTCCAAGGGGGGGTTGACCTGTCAGACCCTGTCCCAAATGAATTTCAATCTATTTTAATTTGATATTATTTCAATTATTTTCACTCTATTCCCCTCCCCCAGATTTCCGTGTCACGTCTGCCGCGGAGGTGCAGTCGCAAGAACAACAACATCATGGACCACCATCCTGCAGCAGTTGAAGCATCATGGAGAGGGTTGATCTGGATGTCAAAAGCCTCTGCGCGGAAACCCCGTCGACGATAAGCGCGAGCGATGCTTTGAGAAGCACCGAAGCAGTCAATGGCATGTAGGTCTGCCACCCCCCTGCCAGCTGGCAGTAAAACCAGCAATCATTTCCCAATTGCTGCCGGCATGGAACCACTGTGCTTCGCTGACACTGGAAGCAGTGTCTAAATGACGTCGCTTCTGCCCAGCGCGCGCCCCAAAGAGAAGCACTGCAAGCATCAAACATGGCAATCGTGACATGGGAGCAACTATCCCACTTGCACCAGGCTAACAAAACATCAACACATGAAACTGAATGCCCCGAGCTTCAGCCAACAGCGGCGAAACATGGCGAAACCACAGTGAGACAAGAAGATAAGAATAGAGAAGACATGGAAACAATTGAAAACAATTGAAAACACTCAACATCACTCAACACACAGTGCACGTGTGGCACAGGCAACTCCACATAACTTCACACAACCTCATTCTCACCGTTTCTGATTCAATCCAAATCTGGCCTTGGGAAGGTCTCCTTGGCTCTGGAGCAAGTGGACATGGTGCGCTGCTTGAATGCTGTTGCTAATTGTCATGCTGCCATTGCATTTTCTGTAGCACTTAATCTTGCCGAAAAATTTCTCGATGTTGTCTTCCATGGTGCACTGAGGCTCGCAAATGACATTGGGGTCCCAGCAAAGGACACGGAGTATTCCATGGGCGATCATTGAGATCATGTTGCATGTTGTTGCGAGCGACCAAAAGTCCAAGTGCCACCTGTCACCTCTGCGGCTGTGACACAGCATGACCATGCTGAGGACAACGTAGTAGGATGAAAGCATGTTGTAGGCCAGCTGTTGATTGGAAAAGCCCGAACTCGCAGTCCACCCTGCCACTACGAGAGCCGACAAGAACCTTGGAAGAAGCGATCAAAAAAATGGAAATGCTGTAATGCACAAACAATGGCCAATAAACAAAGACAATTAAAAACACTATTATACAATATTAAACATATATGAAAATAATTGAACGCAATTGAAAACACGTTTATCTCCAAAATGAGCAACTGGTACAAGTTAAGCCCCACATCGGTCCAGCATTGTGCACTGATGTATCTAGGACACATCGTGCGGATAGCTTCCATGTCGCTGTGAATCTCTTTCCCAATGACGCTTGATAGCGGGCATCCACCGGCAGTCAAGGGGATAAGGCTGATTGGGAATCCGTACCTGGTTGCAACAAAATAACTAAAACATATTCAAAACTTTCCAAAACAACTCTAAACATTTGAATACAACATATATCCAATTATATCCAAATATATTCAAATGAAAACAGTTGAAAAGAAGCATACACACAGTACACACACACACCCTGCAAGCCAGTTTGCAAATGAATTGTCCGGCCGGCGACCCTGATTCCACGTGACATAGCCTTCAAGATGTGCTTCGGGTCTAAACAGCCGAAAATGGCTGAGGCTTGCTTGGATTGAGGACGGAACTTCATGGCTTTGAATCCAAACAATGGTATGCTGGGAGCTGCTGCCACAGAACACTCGCCAAAGAAGGGAACTGCATGGTAGGCATGGCGTGGTAATTGCCCAAGCAGAAATTGATTCAGCTTGTGGAAGCTCAGGTGTCCGTCATATGCCAGTGCCACTGGCGGGTGCCCTTGGTTGGCGAGGACGCACGAACTCAACAATTGCCCCCATTCTTGGAACTCTTCATCGGCCGTTCCAGTCTTCAGTTTGGGTATCTGCTGAACCTGGACGCATCCGCCTAAGCGGTCGATATGCTTGATGCAAGTGCTCATACTCAAGCGCGCAAGATGTTCATTGTCACCAACGAAATCTTCATCAACATCTATCTCGATCTGGCTGTGTGTTGGATGTGCACCTCCAACAACTATCGGGCCACCCTCTCCTGAGCTGAGATTTGGTAGCAACAAAAATCCAAAGAATACTCAATCAAAAGTCTGAATAAATATTCTGACCCCTGTCCGCACCCAAACAGCTACCAGAATATTATTTGATATTATTTGCATCTAATACTGTCACGTCATATCACTGAATTATGATTGTTGTATATTATTGTTATAAAATGTTATAAAGTACGTTCCATTATTGTTACCCCCGGGCAAAGGCTCTACGTGAATTGCTGCTGGAACCTTTGTCGAAAGAACTGGTGGTTGGTCGAGAGGGATGCAGGGCCATAGTGCCATGGGAGACTTTAACTGTAGCCATGGATCACTAGTGGCTCAACAGTTGTGGACAGATTGCGGCTGGGTGGAAATCCAGGATGAAATGTCACGCAGACATGGATTACCCCCCCTTCAACACCTGCAAGGAGGCCTCTAGGGCTGACCAAGTGTGGATCTCACCAGAGCTTGCTCGTTTCCTCATTGTTGGATGGAATTTGTTGGAGGCCCCTCTCTGGATAATTATTCTGACCCCTGTCTGCACCAAAACAGGTCCCAGAACAATAGTTAGTTGGCAAAAGACAAACTTCTCCTGGCGATTTCGGGGGATCGAACGCATGGAGCTTGGTGAGGACCATTTCGAGCTGTCACCAAGCTTGGTGGTGGAACAATTGCCTCACCCACAAAGGAACCCAAATGGGCCTCCAAGGACCCCAGTCGCAAGAGAAGGTTGAACATCAAAACATTGTTTCATGATTACCCATCTTTCGCACCTTTTCTTCATATCTTCAAGCGCTTCAAGGGTCCTTCCCCATCTATTCACGACATCCATGGCCATGAGGTGAACGAGAACGGGACTTCTGCAGCTCTGCCTTCACCATGCGAACCTCCTTCAAAATGGCCATCTGCACACGAAGCTGCGCTGACATGATCTCAATGGGGGAGATGAGGAGCTTCGACACCGACGTGGGCGAAACCGCATCGTCTGGCTGCAAGGAGTCGCCCTCCAGCACCTGGATGACGTCACTGGTGGGAACCGGTGCTGTCATCTGCGGAGGCGGAATCACTTCTGTTGGGACCTCTGCTGGATCCACCAGATCACGCTCCTGCGACTCCATGATCCATGAGCCAAGGGAGACTGCATCGATGTCGCGTGATCCCTTTGGAGCTGGACTGCGCACCACTTCCACATCTTGGCTATCTTGGATTTCCTGTGAAGCCATCGCACAGGACACAGGCTTCACGCGCGCCAACTCAGACTCAACTTGAGTGAAGCTGAGCCAAAACCTACAAAATCCAGCCGTCCGATTCTAATAAATTCAGATAGATTCAATTAGATTCAGATTCTCATAGATTCTCAATGATTCTCACCCCACTTCTCCCCCCCCCACCCGCAAGCGCTGCTGGCGAGAGGCTGAGCCCAAACAAAAGGTCGTAAGACTTTGCCCAGACTGTCTCGTCACGTATGACCATGTAGGCGCTGCTCGCTTCCACTTCTAGGATGCTCATGGCTGCCCTGATGGAATCCACCAGCTGTGTGCCCTCAGCAACAAAGAAGGCTGGAGTGAAGGGCGTCACCAGGTTCGGAACAGTCTTGACACAACGCTTGGAAAGGCCGAAGGCCTCCTGCACTTTGCTGTTCGTCAGCATCCCTCCAAGGCTGAACCCAAGTTGCATCAGCGCAACATCTGCCGCAGGCGTTGTGCAAGATGAGCCTGGGCGTTTGTTGCGCCCTCTATTCAGCTTGTCAGCCTTTCGTAGAAGTACTGGCACTAGAGCACGGGCGATGCTGTCTCCATTGAGACAGCCACTGGTCAGCAAGGCCTGAGCTGGAACAGTTTGAGCAGAAAAGTAAAGCCAAATAAACCAAAAATATCCCAAATTGACAGCGTTGAAACACATCAGTATGATTGCTTGATCTAAACCATACAGTGCCATAGAGAGCTATTATATACAAATATATATACAATCAAACCCGATCAAACCCGTTTTTTTCGCAAGTTTCTGATTGAAACTAGTTAAGCGAACTAAGGTTGCCACCATAGCTTCTTTCTCGTGCTCCTGCATCCTTCCAGATTCCAACGCCTGGACATAGTTGGTCACTTGCTTGTGCACTGTGGGATCCAAACCAGCCACAATCCCTGGAGTCAAATATTTCAATGACCTGGCCAGGTAGTCCTTGAGCGATTGACTCTGAATTGCCATGGGGATTGACAGGAAATAGTTGCGGGCGCGGGTGTATGCATCCCTGTAAGGAAGGGTTGCCAATGCCTCAGAGCTGAGTTGAGGAAAGGATTCTTTGAGATGTTGGACATGGTTTGCAATCTCCAAGGGATCCCCTTGTAGAATCAAATGCGTAAGGTCTACAAAGCCAATGCGCAAGCACCACTCCTTGATGCAATTCGCAATCTTTGGCCGACCTGCGATGCCATAGCATGAATCGCAGCAGGTCTTGCCACGAGCTTGCAACCGCTGTGAATCCTCGCTACAGCTAGCATCTTGGATCATGATGACTCCATCAAATCTGGACCAAATGACAGCCTTGTCTAGGACAGAATTCTTCACTCTGATTCCTCCATTTCGCAACCAAATGCTGACCAAATCCAACATCTGACCCATAAGCGTCCGCTGGCCCAAATCAGATGTCAGGTCCAAGCCCTTGCAAGGCATCAATTTGTCAACAGAGCTTGCACACTTCATTGCGTTCTGGTGCCGTGTTGATTCTTCGTGTCGCTTCCTGCAATGCAAGCGGGCAGAAAAGCGCATTGAATATGATTTATTTCCTTTCCCTAAGAGATGTCCACTTACCTCCAAATAATTTTCCACAAGCCCATGAAACCACAATGTAAGAAATTACCAGGCTTAGGATAAACTATTCGTGGCCCCTAGATGATGTCCCAGCCCAGTGGAATAATTTAATTTGGTAGAACTCCCAAGGGCTCCAAACATATTCTAGGACTTCAATGAAACTCATTGAAAATCATTCAGCAAAGACCAGGTACAGTGCCACATCGTTGGTGCAGATGGGAAGGGTGAACACGCCACCACACAGATGACACATCATGGGGTTCTTCGCCATCATCCTGTCGAGAGCTGCAGCATCAGTAAAACCATAGTGCTCCTTGACCTGCAAAGGTGTGGCGCAATACAATCTAAGTTGATCTCAAGGTCAATATATATATATTTATTCCAGGGGGGCTGGGACATCACACAACAATTTGGAATATTATGGAATATTACTATTGTTCAATATCTAGGCACTACCACATTGATGATTCCATATTGCATACAACACAAATTTACCAAAGATCTCAAGGGCAATAAATATATTCCATGGGGCTGGGACATCACACACCAATGTGGAATATTATTATCTAGGCACTCCTGAATTATAGTGTTTATTATTGTTGCATATTGTTTCCTTTTGTTTCCATTTGTTTTCCCTCCACGCCTCCTTCAGATCGAGTGGGACGTATTGACCAGCACGGTTTGCTTCCAGGAATGCGAATATGTTGAACTGAACCTCTTCGCCCTTTTTTGGTCTCCCGGCGCGAGCCCTTTTGGTTGGCGCTGCGGGCGCTGCATTTGCGTCCCGAACGACTAAGTCAAGACACGGTTCAGGTTCACACGCCTGCTGTGTCTTCTTCAGCGTGCTCTCCCTGTCCTGAAGCTCATCCTTGATCGTTCCCATATTGAAATCCCTCACACAGGCCTGGCATGCAGAGCAGGAAATATCTTTTCCTGGCGCAAGAGATACCAGAAAGTCATTCCAGTGGCCTTTCTCCAAAATGCACTTCATCTTCACGTGCACCATTTGGAACATGTTGAATGAAAGTCCCGCTTCCCTGGTGATAGCCTTGCCCGTAGCCGTGTCTTGGCGCTGTTGTTTCTTGATCTCTCTGTTTTTGATCGCTTGCGCTGCCATATCAGCAAGCGCGGCCTCAAAAGTATCCTCCGCCTTGGTGGGATTCTGGCAAGAAGCGGTAGGCTGCTCTGACTTGCAGGGGGGCCTCCTCCGCCTCAGAAAACTTTCTCTTCAACACAGGCTTTGATTGCTTATCCTCACGTGGAGATCCATGGTCGCCATCTGACCGCAAAGGTTCCTTCTTGGGTTTCTTCGCTGGAAAAGGCAATACTTCAGACTTGAGAAGTTCCTTCTTTGCCACAGTTGAACTGCACAATGCCTGCAACTTTTCCGTCGAAACATCCTCTGGATCGATTTCCAAACTCGTCAAAGGATAGGTCCACTCACCGTTCGTTTCAGAGGCCAAGCCTGAATCGAGCAAAGCAGAAAGATGGAGGACCATTCTATGGCCACAAGACCAGGCGTCTGCCTGTTTTGGAAGTGCTTCAGCGGTTGGAGCATGTAGGTGAACATCAAGCCTCAGACATACCAACCAAAGAAGTATAAACAAATCTGATAAGTGCGTTTAAATGCTTTTAACATCTTTTAAACTTTCAACATATACTTGACATCTTCATGTCAAAGCAGCTTCAGCGCAACCCAAAGAATGTGCAAAAATCAAAAAATATAAAAAATCAATGAATCGTACGGCCAAGGTACTCAGGGTACATCTTGCGGTAACCTTTGATCACTGACTTGCAGGCCTTCTCTGCTACAACCCAAAGCTCCTCGTCCCACTGCGCATCATACAAGACCGCGTCCCACTCAGCAGCCCGAACAATCATCAATGCCTGGTGCTCTGTTGTATACCTGTAACGAAAAGGATCAAAGCAACAACACAAGAAAAGGATAGAAAAGAAGACGATGCGTGTCCAACCAAGCGGCAGGAGGACCAAGATCAGCCTTGGAAAGCCTTGCAATCCAACCAAGTCTAAACGGTCAGCCTGCGAAAAGTCCAACACCACAGCTTCTTCTGGCCAGTTCTGGCCAAAGAACTCCTTCAGAACGTTGACGATGCCCCGTGTGACCTGTCCAAAGTGCGCCGGCTTTCCTCAGCAGCCCACAACTATCTCAAACTAGCAAAGAATGCCATCCCCTCCCGGCTGAATATATCAACATGAAAAACGTACAGAACACTACAAAATTGATACCAACTGATACCGAGACTCCATAGATGAAACCTTCCTCAGGCCAATGCTGCAACAGTCCTCTCTCCACATCAACCCACAGGTCTGTGCGCTCCTATGCGAACCAAGAAAACACACAGGCGGCAAGGCAGTTGAAAAGAAACACCACAACTCAAAACATTGCAAAACCATCTAAAACAATTTTTAAAAATCTAGAACCATCAAAACAACTCACACGCTGGCAGCGTCCTCTACACCGCCCAGAGCTTCAACGTGCGCTACGAAAGCTGGCGAAATTGGCCGGCAATCATCAAGGAGATCAGTCGTCTTCGATATGAGTTCGTTCTTATCTGCTGGAGGCATGTTCTCAAATTCCTCTGGCCTTCCCAAAGGAAACTGCTTCTTGTATGCAGCCCAAGCACTCAGCTCCTTGAGTGACACTCGCCAGAAATGCAACCTTATCTGATTTTGTTGGTTTTCTCAAAAAAACCTACGTGATCGTACGTGCATAAGCATCCAAAAACCTAGCAAAACTTTCAAGCAACAGGCCAGGGGGGCATTGCGCCAAAGGGCTGTTGGTAGAAAGCGCGCAGAGCTGCATCTGGAGACACAGCACGAGATTCTGCAAAAACCTGACTGAGCCATACCATAACATAAGTCTATTGTAAATTGTGTATACGCACGTAACAAAAATAGAAATCCAAGAACATCATAAACAAATATAAACAAACTACGTAAATAAGTTCAAGTACTTCATGAGGCAAGCGGATAATTGTGCACAAATGCCCGTTGCCCGGACCAAATCCATCAGCAGGGCGCCATGTAGTTCCTCGCACTGTTACCATCTCAGGCCGCAAACATGTCTAATTAATATTAATGAATCATAATGAATCATTATTTTTCAAAGCGCCACAAAACCTAACCCACCAGGAAAACAAAAAAACATATATCCAAAAAAACATCACCACTGGTGTTCCTCAGTTCTTGTTGTTGACTTTTATTATTCTGTGGGGTGGGCACCTGAACACACTGGGTGGAATAGTTATTGAATCCATCTTGTATCACCACACCAAACCTAAAGACCTTCAGCAACAACCATCCACAATTCTATTCTAAATAGTCACCTGCTGTTGAACCCCCATGGAATAATTTTCAAAATCTGAAAAGCAATGTTGAACAGCAGTTCAGGTTCTGGAACGTTTCTCTGGATCCTTCTTCACATCGGCGGCAGGAGGCGAAATAGCTTTGCCAAGCACAGGTGCAGCTGAGGCAGATCCTTGGCTTCAAAATCTACAAAATCCACACAGGATGTTGCCAAACCATATTCAAAAAAAACAAAGCATACAAAAACATACAAACACAATCAAACACCAATGGAAATCGAGATTCCAGACGATTTCTCTGTCTCTTCCTCCGCAAACGCGGCACGCGCAGAAGCCTGCAGGAATGCTTCAGCCTTCTCATGCTTGAGAGATGCACTTGGCGGGCCCACTCCATCCGCACTGTTGGAAGCTGGCAGCTCAGCAACAGGTTCAACATATCCTTGGACTTGCACAATGTGAATGTGAAAAGAGTTGAAGAGAAATACAGCCTCACAACCCGACATAATCCACAGCAACCCGGGGGTTTTGTTGAATGGCAGACCAAAGTTCCAATTGGATCTCGCCCAGCGCTTTCCTGCTTTCCAGGTGTGGTTGACGCAGAACTTGGTTCTTCAGGAGCTGGTCCTCAGTTCTTGTTCTCTGGTTTATTATTCTGTGGGGTGGGTACCTGAGGGCAGTGGCTAGAATATTTACTGCAAACCACACCAAACCCAATAACTTTATTCAGCAACCATCATCCACAATTTTATTCCAAATAGTCACCGGCTCTCGAACCCCCATGGAATATTATATCAATGTTTTTATCATTTTTATCTATTTACATGTCTTTTGAAAGAAGACATAGAAAAATATGAACACATGTTGAACAGCAGTTTAGATTCTGGAATCTTTCACCGGATCCTTCTTAACATCAGCGGCAGAAGGCAAAGTAGCTTGGTCAGGCGCAGGTGCAGCCGGGGCAGATCCTTGGCTTCAGACATCATGTGTTCCTCCAGTGTCCCATGAAAGGGGTCGCCGGAAACTACTACAGAATTAAAGAAATACTATAAAGTATTCCAATAGTGGCAATCTAGATTCCAGACAAATCCTGTTGCTTCTCGTTCCCGGATGCTGCATCTGTCCCCGTACTCTGAGGCAATCCCATCGGTGCAGGCTCACCCATCGTGAGTGCCAGATCTAGCTCTGCAGTCTCAGAGGTTCCTGGGCTGTGGCCCCAAAACATCATCGGCAAAGGCAACTCATGAGATGAGAAGTGAATCTACGTTTCTGATCGGAACCTCTGTGTTGCACAGCCATTCGAATCAAATTTTGCCCAAAAGAAATCTCAAGGAAACATGAAAAGCACAGATATCATATGTTTTTTTTTTGAAAAGCTTCCTTCCACAGCAAATTTCTTCATTGATTTTGATAAGCATGTTGTGAAGGTCCATCCTGTTGGCTGACGATGAATCCAAACGTGGTGAGATACACGCCTTGCCCCAGTTGTCGTTAATCCATCATTGTCCTGAGTGACCGCGAAAAAAAAAAACCTAAAAATTTTTGGAGATTTTCGATTGGCGTCAACAGATATGAAAGTCAAGGGATCAAAGATACCAAAGCTGAGCTCTTGGTAAACAACATAAAAATAGAAATATTGTAAAACTGACCCAGCGGCGCATACAGCTGTGAACACACCATACTTTTTGTTCCATTCTGGATTGCGTGTCTTTCCTCCACCTGTTGTGGCTCTAGCAAGAACCAATTCCAGTCCTAGATTAAAAGGTTTTTGGGAGGAGTGGTTGGCAAAAAGGATCACTGTAAACCAATCTTTTCTGCGTTAGAGAAAGCAGAATAGAAAACAGCGCCTGTCACCTGCATGCGTAAACAAGACTCAGAACTGCAGCGCAAAACTTCCGCTAAGACACATGTAGGAAGTCCGCAAGATGATGGACACGGAGCCGTAGGCAACGCAGGCGATGTGTCCGATGCCATCACGGATGGTAGCCAGGAATTGGGCGCTGGTGGAACAGCGCTTGAATTAGTCCAACAAGACTTAATACATACATGGGCATCCGGTAGAATCTTTGAGTCCAGTGCTCACATCATGTCAAAAGTCCTGTATTATTTTCTTTATGGGTTTGAAAGTCTATTTTGTACTTGGGCTTGATTAATGCTTATCTTTTCATTTCTTTTCACTTACCTGTTGGCTTGAGACAAGAACAATTGGAGCCATTCAAATCAGATAACTGAACTTCATTCACCGACATGTTATTTTTATTTCTTTTTTATTATTCCAGGGGGGGGTGGGTACATATACGTCAGGCCTCCGTACCAAAAAATTATTCCACTTGAAATTATTCCAAAACAATTATTCCAGTACGTGACCCCCCCCTGGAATAATAAATTAGTGCGCCCCCCATCCTAAAAGTATAAAAGGACCCCCTGATCTTTTTCAGCCATGCTTTTGAAACCCTTGGATGAGGTTCTCTGAAGTTCAATGTTTTCCTGCAAAGTCACAGCGTAGTTCACGGACAGCGGTCAAGTTTCAACAAAAAAACAACAGGTCAGCTAGGATGGAGGGAAGTTTTGTTGCTCACTGTCAGTTGCACCATTACCCAAACAAATCTTAACAAAAAGTTCGTCCTCTGGCCAATCTTGCAACCACTTTCCACCCCTCCTTGGGATTGGGATGACTACAGTGACTACAGGTTTCGCTCGACTACATCAGGAGGTGGAGCTGTTCGATGTGGCTGAGCACAAGCGAAATGCAAGCCAGCAGTGTCCAAGTGTCTGGTGCCGTCCTGCTTCTGAATCACAAAACCCACACCGCTAGAACAGCTGTTCCCTTCATCGCTTTCTCCACCTCCTTCAATTTCAGGCAGCTCGCCGTGGTTTGGCACTCAATGTTACCAAATTTCAGCTACTATGTCTCAACCCCAGCTCCCCCTATGCAGCCTTCAGCCCTACCTCTCGGTTAACTTGCCCTGTGGAGGCAACATTGGACAATTCACCCCTGCGCTTGAGAGCTGGGCATTAAAGCCCAGTGGTGCTTTTTGACGGTGCAACTTGGAGCTTCGTATGTGGTGACTACTGACTCCCTAGGAAGGCGTAGGACGTAGGACTGGTGTGTGCGCAGTGAGCAGCTCTGTGAGTGTACCAGGGATTTTGCTTCAGGGTTGTCCTCAACTCCCCTTTGGCTTTGCTGCGCATCCCCAACATATGTTTGGAGGCAGGAGGACCGGGAATGGTTTTGCCGATCACTTTCGACAACAACCAGCATCACCGGGATGCTAACGTTCAAAACCACTTGCAGACCTGCACACGATCCTCATCACCATCAGCAGGGTGAATTGGGGTGAAATGGGTTCGGGATTCAGCCAGAGATCACCAACAATCGAGATCTTAATTAGTAGACCGAAGCAGGACCGAGGTCTCAATACAAGACCGAAAGGAAAACAAGCGACATCTTGGCACGAATCCAATGCATGCACTTTTGGATGTTGAACGCCTACCGATTAGAAACTGAGATTTGAAGCCTGCTCACACCTTAGTAGTGCCTGAACATAGGTTTCAACAGGGGGGGCTGGTTAAGGGGAAGGGGGTACAGTGTCCGTGAAAACTTCAAACCACGTTCTTGGCCCACGCAGGCACACCGCTAGTGAAATCATTGTATTGTGTGTCTTGTTTTGACCATTGAACAATACGTGAACTACTCTTGAACCGAAGAAAAAGACGACCAAATTAGCGTCGCAAGCGACGAGCAACTCAGCGTCACAAGCGAACGCCTCACCTTAAATGCCATGGCGTTTTCCTTGCTTCCGATTCTTCCTCGTCCGCCGATGTCAATGCCAGTCACTCTCAGGCCTTTGGCGCGTTCCGGTGTTTGTCCTGTGCTTACCAGGCTTACCAACCGGCACATTTCCCTTTCCCGTCTTCAGGTTTACCAGATTGTCCTAGCTATATATCTGTGCTCCGAATCTCAAGTCTACAAGGCTCTCCCAAGGGCTCTCCACCAAATCACTGCCCTCAACACCATGCTCCAATGCGCCATCCTGCGCCACATCCTGCGCCACTCATTTCGACGCGTCTCTTCTCCTCGGCATTGTGGTACTCCACGTGTCCAGTGATCTGAACTTGCGTTGACTGAAGCCTACCATAGGCATCGCTTGCACGACTTGCTGCAGCGCCCTCTGCATACTGAGATACACCATCCAAAGTATCGCACAGCAGCTGCTTCCACAAAGAGTACCAAGGCCCCTCCATGCCCACTTGGTCTGATACAGTAACACTATTCACTGTTCAGTATTGCTCTATCGCTCCCCTCGCGCAAGACAAACATACTTGGCTTAAACTTGCTCACCCCCATGTGCCCTGGGCCCTGAACATAGCTCAGTGAGGCTCAGTGTGCTGCTGTCATGTAGTCCCTCGGATTCCGTTACGTATTTGAAATAGCAAAAAAGTCGTCTACAAGATCCCATACCCGCAGTGGACATGCTCTTCACCGACAAACCAAGACTGCCAAGGAGGGCAGTTAGTATCCCAAGCCTTCTTTGAGACAGACTAAACTTATTAAACAATGCATTGTTCGAAGTGATACCTGTGGTAGGAAACCACTGGGTGTGATTCTAGTTGGGAAGCCCCAAGGATTTGGCAAAGTGAAGAAAATTAGTCTCCAAATCAGATCGGGGAGTATCCCAATTTTAGCGCAAACCCAACTGACCCGTATCTTGTAAGAACACTTACAAACCTGACAAATCCAATCCCAGACCAGCGAATTTTGCCGTCAATTTGCCTATCTCCAAGAATACCATTGGGCTCTCTGCTTCTTCCAAGGCTTCCTGAGCGAGGTTGGACTTGCATCTGACCGTTCTGCACAGCAATCAACATCTGCACAGCAAGCAAACAAAAAAGGGTAGAATTGCACATGCACTGGAATCAGCGAGGACATGCCAGGACTCTTGTTCAAAAGAAATCCTGCGCAATCTGAAACGAGGAAACTCGTGGTTACTTTACTGTACAGCAATGGAATCCCAGGTGGCCCTGGATTTCCTGCTGTAGAGGGACGACCGAGTGATTTCAACAGCTGACAAACGACCCACGAGAGGTTGCCCACGGTCTTGTGCAGGATCTGAAGCGAAGATCTAATATGAGCTCACTGATTCAGGGTGTTGGGGGTACGAACAGTTCGTGTAACATACTGAGACTAAGGCCTTCAACAATATGGTGTTCACGCAATGCCACCGAAAGATGAAACACTGATCTGATAGAAGGGGAGACCCGGAGATGGATTATGAGTGAGAATCGGATTGAGGAATTTATCTGGGTTTAGCTGATCTGAATGGAAAGGGGACGACCTTCAATACTGAGTGGTACCTTCCTGCATGGTTTTGACAAGTACAGTGGACACACTAGACCAAAGGCCGGCCATGCAGTATGTCATGCGTGCGCCAAACCAGGCATACTCACCCACGATACTTGAACAAAAGCTGTGGTTGGTTTTGACACATCCCAGATGACACAAGCATGTACTAGGCCATCGCTAGTAGGTTGGAGGCCATCGCTAGTAGGTTGGAGGCCATCACTATTAGGTTAGTAGCTGTCTCTTCCTTACTGAACTAAAATCCAACGTACTCATCCCAGCATCCATGCCGGCGGTGAAGCGCACAGCCGAGCTCACATGGTCGACCCAGTACTTCACCTGTGACTGGAGACCCTAACTAAGTCAAAAGGTCGGGCTTCATTTCAACTTTATTGGACTACCTAGCCTAGAGCTCCAACAACTTCCTCAGATCTATAAGCGTTGTTCAATGACGGAGAATCGCAATTTTTGTTAATTTGTACATCTGATAGAACATGACAAACAGCTGCAAGAAACTGCATTAAGGAAAGGTATGCTTAGTTTTGTTCCCAACTGATCGCTTGCAAATGAATAGGCACAGTTGATGCTAGTGTCACCACCGCGCGCCGCAAGCCCCAATAAATTTGACAACACAACATGCCCAAAGCAGGGATAGTCTCAAAGCTCCCTTCGGAGCTCGGTGCCACTTCTTCGGTGCCTCTTCTTTGATTTTCGTGGATTGTGTAATGGTTTTATTGGAATGGACAAGTAAGTTTCATGAAGATTCCTCCAATCCGGGGGTCATGCCATCCCTTTAGCTGTGGGAGATGAGTGAAGATTCATGAAGGAGCACACCTGCAACAAATTTTCGAAACAGTTGGTGGATGCTGGAGGCTTTCTGAGCTAGAATCCTGCTTACTCAACCCATCCTGAGCCACAAATCGCAAGCTTGCACCATGGATCGCGCTTTCTCGCAATCGTGGCCTGAGACAAGTCTTCCGAGGTCGCTGCGCGGCCCAAAAGGGTAGAGAAGAAGGGCACCTTCAACTCGCCGAACGAAGTCACCTGGCAAACTGGCTCAACAAATGGGAATGACATGGAATATATAATTCCGTGCGTCTCTCCCGTTGTGGAGCCACATCTACCTGTTTAGAGTGCGCCTGTGGCACAGTGGGCAGGAGAGGAAAGATGGCTGATGTAAGCAAGTTACATACCGTAGTTCAGTTCATGTCAACTACAGCATGCAAATACACATAACCTCCAACCTATCTTCAACCAACCGTCCACGGCAGTTGTGGATTTGCCATACACAAGGTGGCTTTAGTCTTTGAAACCACTGGTCACCCAGGCTCCAGGCTCCATTGAAATTCCTAGAGACCGACGGACCATGACAGACCGGGCCTTGGCGACCTCTGCTCCAAAGTCGTCCAACATGGGCTGCATCAGCGGCGAATGGAAGGCATGAGACACCGTCCTTGGCCGCTAGGCATCCTACGTCGTAATCTTGAGCTTAATTTCAATTTTGCGATACTTTTACACATGCTATTGCTGCCTTACTTGCTGAAGAACTCCAACTCGTTGGGGTGCCCAAGCCTTTTTACAGTACAGCATCTCCTCCAACAGTGTTGCCCTTGCCGAAGAGGCAAACTGTAGATCTACAGGGCCTCTGGATCCTTCCGTATATGTTTGTATGGTATGGTGGTAGCTGGGATTCACTTGGGGTGTGAATCTGCGAGAGTAGCTTGATTGGGTGTCTATGGAGTTTATGGTGCAGAATCTTGTTGCCTCCCGCTTTTTGCCTCTGCCAAGCGTCAACGGTCGGCTGGTTGCTCCAGAAGTCTCGGCCACCTGGCGTAAAGCGAGGGATGCTGTGGTGTGGAGCTGATAGCTGCTTAAGCGAACAAGCTAGACCCCAAGTGAAATAGAACAGAATTATAAAGCAGTACAGTACGTATATATATATATAAATAACTACAACAGTTGCTGTGTTCTTCCTACTGTATGGAAAAGGATTTCCGCCGAAACGATGATGATTTTCTGCTGTCGACTTCGCCTATGAAGAACATTCCTCTTCGGATCAGGTTCCACAATTTAATGATCTTTTGAGGGTCCAGCAATTTGCCATGCATGCTAAATACATATTGAACTGGGTACTCCTTTCTGAGCTTTCCTCTCCAGACCTGCTGATTAAACTGGTGGAGCTTTGGCGCGGAGTTTGGAACCTACAAAGGAGAAACTGAATCCATGATGCTGGGGGAAGCGTAGAGTCATGCTTAGGCTTAAGATGTTCAAGGAAGCATACTTCCCTCCAGTCGAACTCCATGTCAGCTGGCTCGAGTAGAGGTACTGGAATTTGACATATATTGATCCTTCCAATGTTTGTTTACAGGTCTCAAAATACAAACTGGCGTATCATGCACTCCACAAACACTTGGTATTTCGTCCCAGTTCCCGCTTTGGCCTTCTGCACGGCCTCCTTACGGCCGCTGATCACCGTCATCTTGGGCCCGTTCACCGCGGCGATGGCCACGTCACTGGTGGCCACCTTGGAGGCTGCGATGGCCTTCTTCACGTCCTATGGCGGGAGCAGGACTCTTCGAAAAGGGGGGGGGAAGGGCGGGTTGGAGCTGAGGATCATACTTGTGGCAAGGTGAGTTGGTTTCAACGTGAGTCGACCTCTTGGTAGAGCATTTCTCAACCAAGCCATCTTCAAACATCTGCTTGTGCTCTTTTGGAGGAGGATGTTTTGTTGGGGCAACCAAACGGAATCCACGAAATGCGTGTTGCACTAATTACACTTGGGGGGTGACGCAAAGCGAGTAGCAAATGGGAGCCCACACCTCTCGAAAGCAATCCTTTTTCCCGAAAGCATTGCGAAGGGTTCTTCCGGAAAACCCCTTGAACACTGACACTTCGACACTTACACTTACACACTGACACTTCTACCACGCTTGCGCTACAACATGATCGGTATACGTACCCCAGTGTAAGTGGAAGAGCGAAGTGCAAAGTATGCAAGTGTCAAAGTATGCAAGTGTAAGTATGCAAGCATGCAATGAGTAAGCAAGCATGTAAAATGAGTATGCAAGCATGTAATGAGTATGCAAGCATGCAATGAGTAGGCAAAGCATGTAATGAGTAGGCAAGTGTGAGAGTAGGCAAGTGTGAGCATGGAAAACTAGCACGGGAGATGTCCTAATGAAAAAACATTTCCCCACTTTATAAATTCTCTCTTAAAGGCGGAGGGTGGGACGAACAGCGTCAACCGAAAGTGGAACCCTCTGCGGAGATCGTGCGTGTCGAGTGCGCGAAATGCAGGCGAGAGTGCGATTTGCCGGGTGCGCGCGCAACCCTCTGCGGAGATCGTGCGTGTCGAATGCGCGAAATGCAGGCGAGAGTGCGATTTGCCGGGCGCGCGCGCAACCCTCTGCGGAGATCGTGTGTGTCGAATGCGCGAAATGCAGGCGAGAGTGCCGTTCGTCCGGTGCGCGCGCAACCCTCTGCGGAGATCGTGCGTGTCGAGTGCGCCAAATGCAGGCGAGAGCGCCACTCGTCCGGTGCGCGCGCAACCCTCTGCGGAGATCGTGCGTGTCGAGTGAACAAAATGCAGGCGAGAGTGCGATTTGCGCGGTGCGCGCGCAACCCCCTGCGGAGATCGTACGTGTCGAGTGCGCAAAATGCAGGCGAGAGTGCGATTTGCGCGGTGCGCGCGCAACCCTCTGCGGAGATCGTGCGTGTCGAGTGCGCCAAATGCGGGCGAGAGCGCGATTTGCGCGGTGCGCGCGATGCAGGCGAGAGTGTGACTTGTTCGGCGCGCGCGCAACCCTCTGCGGAGATCGTGCGTGTCGAGTGCGCGAGATGCAGGCGAGAGTGCGATTTATCCTGCACGCGCGCAAACCTCTGCGGAGATTGTGCCTTTCTAGTACAACTTTAGTGCGCGGAGCAATCTGTGGAGCTGGAAGCTGAGAAAACTGGCGACTTCGTAGTACAACTTTAGTACGCGGACTTTGGGGAGCTGGAAGATGAGAACTGGCGACTTGGTAGTACAACGTTAGTGCGCGGAGTAGCTGGGGAGTGGGAAGATGAGGACTGGCGACTTTGTAGTACAACTTTAGTACGTGGAGTGTCCGGCGAGGTGGAAGATGAGAACTGGTGACTTTGTAGTACAACTTCAGTACGCGGACTAGTTAGGGAGCTGGAAGATGAGAACTGGCGACTTTGTAGTACAATTGTAGTACGCGGAGTAGCTGGGGAGCTGGAAGATGAGAACTGGCGACTTTGTAAGCTGAGAAGTGGCGACTTTGTAGTACAACTTGAGTACCCGGAGTCGCTGTGGAGCTGGAAGCTGAGAACTGGCGACTTTGTAGTACAACCGTAGTACGCGGAGTAGCTGGGGAGCTGGAAGATGAGAGCTGGTGACTTGGTAGTACAATTTAGTACGCGGAGTATCTGGCGAGGTGGAAGATGAGAACTGGTGACTTTGTAGTACAACTTTAGTACGCGGACTAGTTGGGGAGCTGGAAGATGAGAACTGGCGACTTTGTAGTACAATTGTAGTACGCGGAGTAGCTGGGGAGCTGGAAGCTGAGAACTGGCGACTTTGTAGTACAACTTGAGTACGCGGAGTATCTGGGGAGCTGGAAGATGAGAACTGGCGACTTGGTAGTACCACTCTAGTGCGCGGAGTATCGGGGGAGCTGGAAGATGAGAACTGGCGACTTGGTAGTACAACTCCAGTACGCGGAGGTGACTTGCGAGAGGTCAAGAACTTGCAGAAAGAAGGTGTTCCTGCGCATCAGAAAGACATACAGAGACACATACACACACAGACATAGATACACACACAGAGACCCACACACTGCCTCAACACACTCGACTTAACACTTCACACTGAACACTTGACACATAACTCACACTCTAACTTCACACGTGATGAAAAATGCTTTCGGGCCACTCGTCGTCTAGTTTAAATTTTGTCACCACTGATAAACATTGATAAAACAATTTGATCGTCCAGCCTCATCCAACCTTTGATTTTTGGTTCATTGCGCAAATCTACCTGTTCCATGAGTACGAGATAGTACGAGTATGTCGTGTATAGTCTACAGTGTATCGGAACACTACCACAAGGTTGGAATCACTGACCTGGGCTTGAAAGTCACAACTAGGCTTAGAAGTCATAGGTAGAAAATGAAGTCCACATACATGCAAGTCCAGCGCCTTCAACAAAAGTTACAAAAGCACAGCACGCTCCTAGCGGCATTTCAAGAAATCCTGCGCATAACAAGGAAATCCGGATGGCCAACGGCAGCTGCACGCAGGAGATCTTGCTACTCTTCCCTTCCCCTATACTCTCCTATTTCTTCTTGACCACCCATCACATACCTCTGGTGAAGCCCCCCCAGTGCCAAATAGTCCACGTCCTGTTCTGGAGCGAAGAGTGCCGACATGGTGCCGACCTGGAAGGGAAAATGGTGACGATCATAATCGGAAGGATCCAAATGGGTTCCTGGCCCCATTTTGGTCTATGAGTCATTGTGAGTCTATGTTTCACCAGGAAGGAGTCTCCCTACCCCTGGGGTACGGTACAGTAGTTTGCAAGGTTATCCCTGTCCAGTTGAGAAGCAGGATTTCCGGACAACCAAAAGTGCAAGATCCCATCCCAATGCCAAGGCAAATTGTGGTCCGAACATACCTCGCAGCAAGGGGTCCGGAGACCAGAAAGGTTCTGGCCCGACGAACCCGCAGGTCAATTTCATCAGAGATGGGTATATATATATATACCTGCACGCAAACATAGCAATCCAAAGATCCACTTGGAAAAGTAACTTCCTTTCCGACAATCTTTCGGAATGAGGGCTCATCCAAAGAGCTCTGGTAAACCATCAGGACATATCGGGACCATTTCTTTCCATGCTCAGTTGAGGTTTGATGATCATTCACTGCTTGTGATAGCTACACAATTAGTTCCCAATGACTTTTGCTTGGTTGATCCACCCGATCAGGTACTTCCTGATATAGAACAAATGCATCTATATAAGTAGGTACTTGGTAGACACCGATTCACTAACATGTAGAGAAACCTTTCCGGAAACGATCCTATCATTCCTTAATTCTGCACAAATGTTGCTGAGATGTTTCATTCTACTCATTTACCAACAAGTTGCTGGTTCCAGCGGGATCAATCCCACTGTGGCTGTAAAAGTAGAACTATCATGAACTATCATGAAATAGCAATGGTTTCGATAGGTTGGCATGTTTTCCCGTTTAAAGGGCAAGTAACCAAGAATCCAGGTTCCCTGTCGGAGAGTCCGTACAGATGATCGTGTGAAAAAAGAATGTTACAGATCTGTGCACCACTCCACGGAGCCCTTGAGAAAGAGCTATTAGTAACAAGTGCATCGCTACTAGTAGCTATAGAAGCTAATTGATTTTAGTTACTCCACGGAGCCCTTGAGAAAGAGCAGACCATCTGCGCACCTCGGCCTCGCACTTCTCAGCAATGAGCCGCCCACGGAGGGCAATGAGGCGACAGGCGTCCTCCAAAGAGAGCACCTCGGGCGACGTGAGGCATGGGGACGATGGAGGAGTGCTAAGCTGCTAAACCACTTCACAAAGCACAATGGGATAGAGTATGGAACATCCGCAGGCAGC
Organism: Durusdinium trenchii; assembly: GCA_963970005.1. NCBI lineage: Eukaryota > Dinophyceae > Suessiales > Symbiodiniaceae > Durusdinium > Durusdinium trenchii. Next base: position 192,470 of record CAXAMN010019890.1, read on the forward strand.
TCACAGTTCCCCAAGTTCTCCAGAACCAGAGTGTTTAGCTTGAAACAGATTTGTTATAAGCAAACTATGCACCTTCAGACTCAAAATGCTTGCCTGGGACGTGAAAAGACACCAAATTTCCTGATGTTACAGCGGCATGGCCCCACGGTCCTTTTTGCTTCTACGCTCCAGGCTATCGCACAGAATGCACGCCGAGCAAGTCTCAGGCGTTGTCTTGCGCTCCGGCCATGCTGACGCCCACAGAAGATTGGTCACATTGAGGGCGAAAGAGTGGCATCAAATACCTGCCAACTCCGATCATGTCAGGAGTGAAACTCACTCAACTCATGTTTAGATCTAGATGATGTCGATTGTGGATGCTGAATCAGTTGACCAATATACAAGAGGGATGGGACACAGCAATTGTGAAGAGACAATGCTAGGGGTCATCGCACAAAGAGCTCGCACGAAGCTTCCCTGCCCTAGAAATCTAGAAACCAAATCATTAGTGCGAGCGCTTCTTCAAGGAGGGAGCTTCCTTGAAGAAGCGTGAGCTATCCTGCGTCCATATGTAGAGCGTCCTAGTAGCTTGGAGCGATCAAGTTTGTCCTTACTTAATTTAGTAGGCACCTACTTAATTAAGTAGGAGCGGGCTAAACTAAACAAAGGACAAAAAGGACCCCACAAAGCACGCCAAAGCAACCCCTTAGGCCCTACCAAACTGGGGCCTCTGGTCGAAGTTCTGCCAACGCCCCGCCAGTTCCCTTCGCAGCTGTCGGGTGAAGTGGTCACCTGAGACTGGGGAGTCCTGGTCGGGGCGTGGCTCCAGCTTCAGCAGTCGCATCCTTGGCTTTGGCTGAGAAACCAGTCACACTTCCTGGAACCTCAGCCCCACACAGACAAAGAAAAGGATAGAAAAGGTCTCTCTCTCTATCTCTATATATATATATACAAAATACAACTCAAACAATGTATATAGGAGTTCAAACCTGGGAGGCGTTTGTTAACAAACCACAATTGGTAGAGTTTGAGGGCTCATCCAACCCAATACATAGGAACATATAGGAACTAGTGCTGTCATGTGCCATCCACGTGTTCAGCCTGGTGTGACTCCTGGGAATACTACTGGCAAACAAAAGGTTGTAAACCTCTACAAAGCCTTTGGATGGATTTGGAGCAGAAAGCAACAACAAATAGCTCATGACGGGTAGATCATCACAGAATCATCACACAACCAGACGAGCCTCCCTCCTTACTCTAACATGCTCAACACGCCCTCAACACTCCCAACGCTAACTCATCACCGAGCTTCACCACGGGAAACATTCCACCGAACACCAAGCAGTTCACCAGCACAATGCCCAAAACGGTGGTCACCATGATTCTATCCACATGGGACTGGTCGTCCTCCGGGGGCACCGCTCGTAGGATCAAGGCGTAGGCAATGGTGCCACGCATGCAGCCAGCCATCGCCACCATACCTTGGCAAAAGACCGGTTTGTTGGACCCTGTCCAAGGGTGTTCCAGTCTACAAGTTGTAGGGGTGGTTCAGTGGTTCGCAGTGAAAGCTCGTGGGCTGGTTTCTTGTCTCCTGTTATATGATAGTTATATTGGTTGGATTTCCACTGAAACATCAAAGGTAGCAACTCTTTGGCTGGAGTACCTCCTCTCCCTCTTCTTCTTCTTCTTCTTCTTCTTCAACCGCCTTCGTGCTCAGCGTGAACACCTCTTGGTAGAAGTTTAGCAGGAATGCATGTGCAGAAGTATCGCAAAACATAGATTATCCAAATTTGTATAATGCAGCAGGACGGTTTTAAATATGATCCTTTGCCAAGGTGGACATGATCAGGATTAGAGTAGTGGGATTTGCAGTCAAACACCAATTTTCGTTTTATAGCTCACTATGCGCTCGCCCGTTCACCGTTTGAACGTCATGGAGGGTAGTTTCTTAAACGGAAAGACCACTGTGGGCTCAGTCGTGGTGGTTGCAATCTGAGTCACCAAAAAACACACCCAGTTGCTGGAAAAATATGGAAACATATTTATTACTAGTTTAGTTGAGCACTTGCAAAAAAAGAAAGTGACAATCGCGCTTTACCTGCCGGCTTCACCTGAATTATATATGGTTTGTCAGGCCATAGCGAACAGCCTCTCCATGCAAACCATAGCAGAACGACTGCTCACAGTTCTGGCATGCGGACATGGAGATCCACCCCGATCTCAAAACACCGGTGAACTCGCTCAAGTGTTGATGAAAGATGATGAAAGACATCCTGCACCCCTTCAGATGCTTGTATGGAACACCACGGTCTGTATACGGCCTCTTGGTGTTGAACTCGGCGGGGTGATGGCTGGTATGGTGTGTTTTTCTTTCACCTTCGATCCAGGTGGTGCCTTCGCCCAAGGTGCACAGCTCCTTGGGGCTCAGGGCCAGGCGCTGACCACATTTCAGCAATCGCATGGACAAGGCCATCAGACTCACGGCCACCACACGTGCACCCACGATGCAAATGATGTAGTAGAAGATCAACCGGAACTCGAAACCTCAGAGATCTACATCAAGCAAAGACCAGATCATCAACTATCAGATCAAAACTGGCCACATGAGGCCACCATAGTGAGACCAGTTGTCCTTTTTATTGCGGGCCATCCCCACTTCCACCAAAAACAACCCGGTCTCTTCATCTCTCTTCCTAGTATGCCACTGCAGGGTTCCACTTCTTCGCGGGAAACCCAACAGAAGCATAGGACAACCACAAAAACATAGCAGTTCCACCCATTAAACTGTTCCACTTGTTTCTATAGGAACTTCAATTCACTGCTTCCGTGCAAATGAAAATCTCTACCGACCTTCGACCTACACTGTGCGGTTGCATTTGAGAATTCCCAATGTCCTGCTTCTTCATCGTTTTCCTCCGACCAAATGATCAGCTTTATAGGCCCAGATACCCACTGCATGCGCCTCAGAGGTGTAAGAGACAGCCGTGAGGCCGAAGTAGCCGAAAACAATGCCTGAGCGCGGTCGGGATCCGGGGAGATCTCCGATGGATGTTGCGGATGCAAAGAAAACCGACGGTAAAGGGCCTCTTTGACAGTTGAGGAGAATGAAATGAGGCTCACTTAATGGGGCCTTGTTGAACCTCTTTACCTTTTTTTAAAGTTATATAATGTTTTTCCATTAATTGTCTTTAGTTAAGAAACACCCGTCTGGCGTGGTGACCTTGGTTGGCTGACTCCCCGCATGTCAATGACACAAAAGAGACCAAAATTATCACCAAACCCATAGGAGACGTGCCTGACTTACCCACCACCAAAATAAATAAAGCAGAACCTGCGGTCCCCATTGGGGGATGGTTTCATGGGTTTGAACAGTGGCTCTCGGTCAACTGTGTACGGGTCACCCATGTCACTTCCTGCTGCACATACCACCTGCAAGCGCGCCGCATCCATTTGCCGCCGGGGTGCTTTCAGCGGTGTAGGCCATGAGCTCGGCCAGCTCGCTGGTGAAGCTCTGCGCTTCCGACGACATGCCATACCTGCACGCCAAGCGAGTGAGGAGCGACCCCAGTGGATGAGTGGAAGGGACAAATGAGCTTGGCGGTCAGTTCGTCCGGGGGTGCTATCCAACCAACCTGTCCGGAGATCAAAATTCGGATCTTTTGTTTAAGTGTTTGAGTTGAGCAACCAAAGCGAATCGTTGTGCGTTTTGGGAATGGGACTATGTGGAGGACTGCACGCATCCCCATGATCAAAGGGAGGTTGTCCATGGAAGCGTACACAGGTGACTCAAGTCTTATATTTGGCAAAGACCCCAATTTTGTAGGCGATCGTGTTCCATCGTCCAATGCTGCAGTTCTTATCTGGTGCCAAATGCTATAGACAGTCATCTAGTAAACACATAACATACCATTGGAACTTTCACACAGATTCTATGATACAACTGCCTGGACCCTCCGTATGGGGTGTCTAATGGAAGCCCAGTCTAGTGGTTTATGCTAGTCACTTTTAGCCACTCTGCTAGCTAGTCCAAACAGGTGGCCCAAATCACGCATGGTGGCAGCCAAACATCCGTCAAACCGACCCAGTCGGATCATCCCAGTTCCCACGACAGTGGACCACCCATCCGGTGGGCAACTGGCGACTAGTTTCATCCGAACCACTGGGCGTAGTGGCCGCTGAGAACAGAGGAGACGAATAAAGCGAAGATTGAACTGTACTCACAAATCTCCGTGAGGATGTAACCTCACGGTTTGCAAACGAGTGAACTGTGACACAATACTGGCAATACAACAACTCCCAACAGGACAGCATGAAGTGCCGAACAATAGGCTCATCTTCCGATCTCAGGTGGCGTCCTCGACTTCTACGTGTAACAGATTCCTGTACAGTATATGTTATTTCGCTGCCAGGGCACGGTTTTGAGTCATTTTGCTCGAGAGCTAAATTATCAAGGGTCAGGATTCACTGGGCTGCGAAGGATGCCCAATTGCCACCCAGAGTTGCCGATGCATACCCTGCTACTGTAGAACATGTTGAGCTACAAAGCCTCTTATATCACCAAAACAAGAAGCCAAAAAGACACCACAAATTGAAGGGAACCTCTCGAAACCAATGAACAATGAGTTCTACAGTGCATAATAAATATGTAAGATAGTCAATATACATATCAACATATTATACATATTATATATATATGTTTGTCTGCGTTTATATATAGCGGTCTCTGTGGGGCTGCTTGATGCAAAAAAACAGGTTTGCAGGATGGTTCTGCACGTTCTTCCATGGTTTTAGTCCATTGGAACGGTTTTGACGTGAAATGAACAAGGCAAGTTCGCACATGTCTTGGGTTCTGACCCGCCTTGAGACCCACGAACGAAAGAAATGGAAAGGGGCAAGTAGCTAGACAACACCAGGTCGTGCGCAAAACTTGCAGTCCGGTGCACGGTGACCACTAGTCATTTGAGGTAGATGAGCCCGCCACAAGGGTATCTAACACTGTGCGTTTGACATCGTTTGACAACCACGGTCCCTTTGACAGGGTTGAGTAGTTGGATTACCTTGTGGCCACCCTGAGGAATAAAATAGCAATTACCCAAGAACAGCCTATGGCTGCAGGGCCGGGCAAAAGGAACATAGAAGAACCAGTTGTTCACATCTTCCAAAAAAAACACACAAAGTCCACAGGTGAAACTTGTCACACTAATCGCTGTGCTTTTGACCCACACCTCTGAAAAGAGCTCACCAGCAGTGCCAGAAATGAGGGACAATGTGACCGCTGCAGACTTGAGTTGCAGGCCAGCAACATGCATAGTTGCAGCCTAGAAGAAGCACCACCGGCTTCAAGACCTCCTTGTGCAAGACTTTGGCGCGTTTGAAGAGCAGGGAGGTTGAGAGGCCGAAGGCAATCCCGAAGCCCGAGGAACAAGCGAAGACGATGAATAATCGACCAAGAAGTTCTCCCAAGGGCGGCAGTGTCTCAGCATCTTCCACCGAAGTGCTCAACAAGATAGACACCACATCATTCCTTGGACTGTTTTGTGGGGTGTCTTCGATTTTTGGGAAGGCCCCCAGTCAAAATACTCAAAGATTCTGTGATCATGGAAACATCGACAACGCCATGATCTCTGCGAGGGAACCAACAGGGAATTGACGGCAGTATCTATTTGGCCGGCTTGGAGGTATGCGGGTGTGAGGGAAAACAAGCCCCTAGATTGCCAACCTTTCGGGATTTCACAGACCAGCAGGGGCACCCAGATGCACCATGAACAAATTGAAAGAACTCTGGTCCAGCTATTCATGCGTCGGGGGGTCGCAAGGCGCATGTCTTCTGAATTCCAACAGAATAATACCATCACCAGCACAAAGCCTACTTAAATTTGCTTCAGGAATCTGGAAAAAACGTGTTTCCAAAAGGGTATTCGGATTCAATTGGGGAAGTCAACAGATCCCTTCAAGAAAGCCAGGCCCAGTGTCAACACACCTTCGCCAAAGACCACTGCATAGAGCTGTGGAAAATCTGCAGCAGTGATGAAGGCCATGGGCGCTACGGTGTCTGTGGAGGACAACACCGAGGCCAGGACCTCGAGATTCTGAAAACATCTGAAAATCACAAGTCAATGTGGAGAGAGAATGGACCTGGACTGAAAAGATCATTAGTGCGCTATCCAGCGTCCTAGCTAGGCTCTTCCTATTGCTGGTATAGCTTACTTCTGCCTTAATTACTTACTTAAGTAGGCGCCTAAGAAAGGGCGGGCTAAACAAATACCACAAGTCCAAGTGGGTGATCGGAGTTCAGGTGCAAAGAGCGGGAGAATGGCTTTCCGAAGACCAACGAGGACAAGACATACAGAAGCACCTTTCTTTTTTTGGTGCAAAGGCTAGGGCTTTTGCAAATCTAGTGACATATTCAAACAGCCTTGGTCATTTGTGGGTGGCGTCTACAAAAGCCGCAGGACTAGAGGGACCACGTCTGGACGGTCCAGGTTTGTCATAGTGACAGCCAGATGTTCATGCTGTGCACTGAACCATACATGAATGGGAAGGGTAAAGCTGGCCGAGGCTTGAGATTCACCATGCGATTCTCGCAGGGGTCCAGCTGCAACTAGAGCCACTAGACTATCTTGGGCAACCTGCGATTCTCGCTTAGATTTGAGGCACTGGCTGCCTTGATTGGCTGGATTTGGACTCCTGGGCAGATTCCCGTCGCTGACAATCTAAAGTAAATTCATGTAAATTCAGTATCGATAATTATGGGAATTAGTGATACAGTAATTAGTGTAGTAGGTATCCAATGCTTCCAACAAAGATCCAGACTTCGATTGTTTCTCTGTCTTAGCGTAAGCAACGAGATGTGAGAGTCACGCCCAAGGCACCAGGCGACTCTGCGCCGGCAGGGAAAAGGGCTCCGCGCCGTCACTGGGGTGAATGGTGAAGAAGGTCGAACCATAGAAAATCAGGAGAAAGATCCCCACCGTTCCTAGATAGCAAAACGAGGATTCGATCGTTGTGGCTCAAGGCGAGACCTGCGGATTTCCCTGTACTCCCACCAGAGCCTGGTGAGGTTTCTCTACAATAGGTGGTCGAAGCACCCCCAAACCAAGTTGATGAGAATCCCCAGGAGTCAGTCTTCTCGCGTGTTTGGGAGATTGATTGGGTCAACACGGTGTTGATCCACAAGCTTTGTGGCCATCAACGGTACCCCAGTATGAACTACAATCTTGGATTTGGCCGATTTACCTTCTTGCCTCACCCTCAGCAAGGGTGCAATGTGAAGCAGAATCGCTTAAATATTCCTATTCACCAGCCTTTGCACGCAATCTGATTGAAGACAACTATCGAATATGGGATAAATTTGGGAGTAGAAGGTTCACTGCAAAGAATTATATAGGTAAGAAACATGTCTTTAAACGAGTGGGACACAAGTTCCAAGATCGCACACATTTTCAAACATAGGGACTGTTAGAGCCAACCATTGGCCATGGGGGATTTGGGTATGTATTGAGGGTAGATTCAACAAAATGCTTGCGGTCTTTGCATACTTGTCATTACTTTTCTCATGTTCCGAGACTTCCGGAGCGCTCCGCTAAAGATAACAAATCAAACTTAAACACTGGAGTTCAGGGAGAAACTGCATTGAAGAATCATGAGAACGAGGTCACCATAACTCTAGGTTGATCCCCAAGCCGATACGAAGGCAAGCATAATAGCAAAATGCCAGGGATCCGGTGATGCCCAATGCCAGAATGTATCCACCATGTCGAAAGAAGTGGTGCTTATCCAGGTTGAACCCAGCTGCGAAGATCACCATTGGTAAGAGGATATAACTAAACATCTCATAACTGAAGGATGCCGCTCCCCCAAAGGCAATTTGCATGATGTATCCTGCTACCAGGCCAACTAGTACCGCTGCTCCTGTTTCATGGAGCACGTGGCATTTTTCGAAGACATAACTCCAGCCCACATAGGCCAGCAGCAGTAGGACGCACATAAAGTCCTCAACACCAAACACTTGATGCACACGTCCCCCACCGGCTTCAGCTGTCTTCACTACAAGGCCACATGAGCCCTGACCAGTGCAGGCAGGAAAAATGCTGAAGGGAAAACTGCTGCTCCAATCGATGCAAAAGACGTCGTAGTATGAACCAGGTTGGATCGTATTGCGGTCCTTGGCTCAGCTGGGCTTCCCCACCCACAACTGAGCCCCAAAACTGCATCAAGGGAACCAGTCTTGGGGATAAAGCGAGCAAATGGTGCTGGCCGCTGGTGACTGCAGCTCAATCAAAGACCTACATACATCATTATAAATTTCACAAAAAGCGAGTGTCTTCCGGCGAAACTATCCTACAGTTGATAGAAACATCTCTGTACCACCTGAAATGCTCTGCAACAGGGTCCTATTTTATTATATAACTACTAGTTCTGGTGAACAAACTCTGAACCGGCTGGAGTTTGATCTTCTTGAAAGAGGCATTCACGTTGCGTTGACCCGGTTGATTCTTACACTCTCAGCAACTCCGAGTTCAATGACAACCAGCCTTTGAAGGAAGTACATCTTTAAAAACATGTTCATGTTGCATGATTCCATGATGTTCCATGTCCTCATGTTCACGATTCAAAGACCTGATAGGGGTTGGTGAAAGCTTTTTGCTTCATGGTGAACTGGATCACCCTGTGTGACTCTGTGAATCTCAGTCATCGCTCAAGCATGAAATCATTGCCCAAGGCGCGCTGTTTTGAATGACAACGCGACACGACTTGGACTTGTCGCAAGTGATCATGGGCATGGCCGTCATCGAGGTGAAGGATGGCGTGGTGGCACGATTCCTGATGGGCTTCTGGGCATCCAAAATAGATAGAAACCTGTAGTGTTTGCACCAAAGCAACGACTAGTGAAACTTTCCTAATACTGTAATTGGATTTCAAGTTCGTAGGACTCGTTTTTTTGGGAACCACAGGTTGCTCGTTTGATGTCTGGTGTTGTTGAGCAGGCATCCATGGTCTTCATGATGGACTCGAAAGAACTACAGTATCCAACTGCCAAAAGTGGAATGATCCGTACAGCCAACCTGACATTGGGAGATTCCCCTAAATGTAAAATACCAATGGAAAGTACCACCAACCTAAGAGTAGTTTCTACGAACTATGGAGATTTTTAATGTATATATCTATATAGATTGCTTCAACCAAGACAACCGAAATCGTTGGCAATCCAAGGTTCGCTTTATGTGACTCTGCCCTGCAGGCCACGTTGGCAGTCCCGTTGCTGCCAGTGCTGCCCCCAAAGCGGATGGACACGCAAATGGAGCTCCGCTGCCTGTGGTAGGCTTTTTCATTGCACTCAGAAAAACCAAAGTAGAAACTGGGAGGACACAAGTAGAGGCATTTCGAACGTCAAAGTCAAAGAATACAGACTATTGTCACTACAGTATCTGGCGAAACTATACAGCCTGGAATGAAAGCCCCTTTTATTTTTGACGACTTTCTGGTCAAAAGGTCACTGACTTTACAGCTGATATCCCCGTGTGATCCTGTTCCTGCACATCACAGGTTCTTTCATGAATAGCTGGCTGGAAACGACCACAGCTTCAAACGAGGCAATTGAGAGTAAATGTGGAAAAGGTTCACTGCTATTGGGTGGGGTCTTTGTTTCACTCAGGTGCAAGGTGGTTATCGACCAAAGAACTGCCCTGCTGGACGCCTTTGGATCCCACATAGAGCCTACTACTGGCGTTATACTTCCCAATGTTATTGGGCTTTGATTTGATGGGATTTGCAACGAGTAAAGGAGAGCTCACCGCTCAGCAACAGGTGGATTGATGCGCAGAAATTATAACATTTGAGAATCATGGAGGTGTACCGGGAGGTTTCTATGCAAGAACATTCAACTATCTTGATCTTCTATGCACAACCTGTGTATCACTCCAAGGCCAAGCTGCACGCTTTCATCGCGGCACTCATGAATGGAGTACTGCTCGCAAACAGCAAGGCCAAGAAGGGTACAAAGCCATGACACTCTCATGGCAGGAATACCCATCACTGCAAAGAAGCCACAGGTTCAAAGGGTTGAAATGCAGGAGGACGCATGGTAGCCCCGAGGGAACGAAGGGTGTCTCTTGATGTCCCAAAGAAATGAACGTGCAAACAGTGATTGCTTGGAAATACTCTACCTCATCTCTCAGGGAGTTCTCTTTTGCCTTTGATGTCGGTTGAGTCGATCCTCAAATTGAGCGCAGAGACCAATTAAGCTTGCAAGCGCTCGAGTCAGAGTGTTGTCTTGGAATGTATGTCTAAACCTGGTGAAGAAGAGCAGTATTTCGGAAAGTTCTGCTACTGTCGAGTTGTGAGATACCTTCTCCAATTTTTTCTTACCCCAGTGAAACCTTATCACTTTAAAGGTTGCTTTGGTTCCACAGGTCCTGTTTCTTCAATCATTCTGCATCAAATCCTATTCCGATAATTATAGTTGTTACATGTTGCTACTATCGAATCACAAATTACGATTCCGTTAAAATATAGTTTTCTGTTGTGAATCTCACACCAAAGTCATCATTCTGCATATCCTCAAAGGGGAGCCGATATCAGCTGCAGGTTCAACCCATACCCTTCGTGTACCCCATGGGACCATTGGAATTGGTGTTCTGGATATCCCTTCTGTTCAAGACGCACCCCAAAACAAACCGATGAACCCTGACACGTTATGCCTGTTCTGGAACATGTGACGGAAGATGAACCCCCTTTTTTCGAAACAGGCAACTAAATCCACGTCTATCAAGAGGCCAAAAGCAGTTCCCATCTTTTTCTTTTTTGACAAAGATCACTTTCGAGGGTCAACTGCTGAATTAACTATATAACATGATTTAATCAAATCACCAATATTGGCATCTAATGGCCGAGATTTAACAACACTCGTCAAAAAAAACATCTTGTTTTGAAATCGCCACACAGCATCCATACCCAAAACACCCGTGTCTTGGCCCCGTGCCCCAGCCAAAACGGCTGCCGCATACTCGCCCACGCTATGACCCAAGACCTAAGTAGAAAAATAGAACGTGAGGGAGCAGGTCTAACCGAAATAGAAGTTTCTTCGCTTCGTGGACGAAGCAGTTGGCTGGTCAGAATTGCAATCAGCTTATTGATCTTATTGTGTTGTAATTCACATGCCCAACGCTTGCCAAGATCCAATTTCTTTATGAAGCGATATCTTCCTTCCACATCGATGGAGCTGTGCACCAGCATCCAGCACACTCCCTACTGTCCCTCAAGATGGGGTAGGAACACTCCACGCATGTCTTTTTGGAGGCCATGGAGCTCAAGGTTGCGGGACTTCTTCCATCACTGCATATCATATCACCCTTCCCACGCTTCCAAGGGCCCGGCCGCACAAGGCTCAAGGCCTCGAGAACGCCAAAGCTCTGCCAAGGCATATTCGATAGTGAAGATGGCTGGCTGAGAAAACTGAGTCCTCAGGCGACTCCATGGTGAGGAAAGGTGAATGGAGTATGAGAGAGGTGAATGGACTGGGTACATTGAGAGCTTGGGGATTTGTTTTGGCCCGAGCAAAATGTTGGGTTGGCTGGAAACATGTAACATGTCAAAAGCTGGGAAATGACACCAAGATATACCAAGATGCGTGTAAAGACATGGCAAATGCAAAAATGTTGTTTCGATGAGTGTAATTAGACTTAGGCATCCTGACATCAGTCTTCGATGGGTGCTTCAAGTGCTCTCTGGAATCAAGTTGGTCAACCTTCTGCAACACACCTCACCCTGAAACAAATAGCTAGCAACATCTATCCAATCTATCAACTAGCAACCATTAGATAAGAACTCTGGATGTTTCCTGAACATGATTGCAAAATACTAAAAACATGTGACTGAGCTTGAGTGACTCCAATACCAAATGAACCAAGGTCGGCGCTGATTAAGCAAGCCGTCATCCGTCTCCGCATGCATGACCTGAACACATACAGCAGCACTGACATATTCTTTTGTGCAGCCAAAGGAGGATTTGTCCCATCTCAAAACTCCACTTGTATCAGAACTCAGAACTCAACGAACAAACAATGGAAGAAATCAACCAAATATCAACACAGATTCAAAGCTTTGTCAGCACAACTCGCCTTGGAAAAAAATGAAACCACCGCAGACTTCTGACCAAAATGGTGCTACCAGTATGTTGCAAACCATGATCCAACCCCACCCGAATCCTAAGGTTCGTCGGCCCAATATCGCTTGTCTTATTCTTCTCGTTTGTCCGCTGTTGCCACGTTCAGTGCAGCACGCCATCGGTGCCTGCAAAAGTGCCTTTGGCAGCTCACTATCCAGCAGCGCGGCACACTTGTCCACAGCCTCGCGGAAGACCGGCTCCGAGCCATAAAGCTCCTGACAAATGAGGAAGGATCGGATGGGGTGCTGTAGCCAAAGCGGGTCCTGAGACTGAGAATGATCATCAATATTATGCGCTATGACCCCACGGCCCCACGCAAAGAGGAGATCAAAAAGCATTGGTCTTTGTGGCTAATCACTTATCAAATGAATGATAAAGCCCTACCAAGTGTTGCCGATCTTTTCTTGGCACCATCGAACGGGTGAAACCGTGAATGTCTTTGGCGCTCCTGGCCCATCTTCACATACTGCGAGCCCTGGCCTCAGCCACACGGGAGGATGTGGGGTAGAGGGGAGGTTCAGTGGAAGTGTAAAGCTGATTGCATGCAAACAAGCGCATGAAGAACTTCCGCGCCCCGCGCCGTATGTATAGACACTTGGTGTCCCTTCGATTAATACCGCACACCGACAACCGTGCTCGCGGCTGCCAATGAGGCACTGGAAAATGACACAACACGGGCTCACGGTCCATGGCTTGGTAAGGGCACAGCAGCATACAGTAAATGACCAAAACACCAGGTGAAGGTTTAGACAAGCGGCTTTTGCAAGTTTGTGTCAGTTCTTTCTTAGCCCCAAACTTTACGTATGTCCTTTTTATCAGCACCTCGATTCACCGTAAATTAGTTTATGTAAGTCTGCCACTCCTCCAATGTCCATCACTCCTCCTGCGGGCCTGTGAAAAGGAAGGCCACCCGCTTCGGCACGCTGCTCAGTGACTGCGCCTTGCGGCCTGCAGTTAGGCTTTGCACAGTAAAAATGACGCTGGTCCGAAAGTAGATAGAAATGAGTTCCATCACAGTACATCTGTTCTATCTATATATCTATTTGGCAGTCACCATAATCAAACAACATTTATTCTATTGCGGTCTTTGTCTTCCCAAAAAGCTTTAGATCCAGCTGCACCTCCATTCCAAAGCCACTCCCACCCAGTCGCATGCGCGCACCTGTCGACCTCTTCTTCTCTGCTTTCGCCGACGCTGCCAGGACCACGTGGCCGTTGGTGCCGCCAAACCCAAAGGAGGACACAGAGGCAGCAGGGAAGCCACTGGGGCCTCGGGGTCCACTGAGTTGGATATTCTTCACCATGAACTGAGTGACTCACACCACTCTTCAGAGTAGTTTAGAGGGACTTCGTACGTATGACCCTGCTTGCAAGGTCTTCCCCCCACCCAGGACTCCTGGCACTACCTTTCCTGCGTGTGATTGTGGCTGGTTATTTTTTTTCCAATCGCCTTTGAGATTTGTGCCACATGTCCTCAGGTTCTGGGACTGATTTTGCAAAGCTGTCTCGGTGCTCATTCACTTTCATCTCCCCAGCAAGTTCACCTATATATATACAAGCAACCTCTGCTTGAAAACTCTTCAATGTCCTCCTCAAGGATGGGGGTCACTGGTGTTTCTTTTCGGCTAAGAAACTACCCAAAACAAAACGTCCAGAGCTCTGTACGAGGCAGGCCGGAGTGTTTATTTGCCGATCTTGGTTGGTTGATTGATTGGTCGGGAGGGGCTGGAAACATCAACCCATGCAGCTTCCTTAACTTCCGCCCAGCAAATCATGGACCAAGCAGCATGCTTCAGATTGGAACTGCACTGGGAAGTCTTCGATGTCTTCGAAAATGTGGGAGTTGAGATCATGCAAATGCCTCAGACATTAAGTTGATGATCAGGGATTCAAAACACATAATTGAGATTCTGAGATTCCCTATCTTCGGGAGCAAAAGCCATTACCATCACGAGTCAGGGCGGGCTTGGTCCTCAATCAAAGCAGCACCAACAACCTTGACACGTGAATCATGTTTGATGCTTTGGGTACTGGCAACTAGAAGACCTTGACAGCCTCAATAGGCCATGCAACAACTCCGACTCAATTGCTGTTCTAAGTTATAAGGCGCAAAGATGCAAGTTTGCTGGCAAGCAGTTGCGCGACAACAAGGATGCCAACTTCAGCAGGCCAACCATGCCTGCGCTGTTTGACGGCCAACGTTTGAGATATCCATATTGTCCCCAAAACCGCGTTCTCTTTGCGGCGGGGAAGACAAGTGCCAAGTGGACTCTAGGCTAACTTCGTCTTTGGAACCATCGGTCCCTCATGAATGTTTGTTGGATTCCTCCATGCAAAAGAAATCGGATTCACACCAGAAAGGTGACAAAGCCGATGATACGTTGCAGTACATATCTTGATCGCTGGTCTTTACTCTACACCCAACCAATCCCAACTATATCCTTGGAAGATAGTTGGACCCTCCCAAGCCTACCCAAGTATCTTCTCAGGGTATAGCTTGAGTCCTGGAGATTGAGAATTCCCAAGGTGGAAACTTGAGTTTCTCCGCTCTGGCCAAATGGCCAGGGAAAATGCATGCAGGTTGGAGCGTCAAGCTCTTGGCCAGATTGCAACCGATCTTGCCCCATTACAGTACATCCTGAACCGTCCTGAATGAGTTCCACCTGTATACATGATTCTGCAACCTAACAAGGCCATCGATCCGCGATCAACAAAGACCATTCAACAAACAACTTCTTCGTAACCATGGGTCAGTAAATGATGCTACAACATGCAGCTTTGCCCAAGATCCGTATTTGGAACTTTCGAACCCTTTCCAACCTCCTTGAACCCGCCCTCTCTCTGGTCCATCGCTCCCGCCCTGACGTACCTGCGCCGCCCTCGAGGTGACCCACGTTGGTCTTGGCCGCACCCAGCTGGAGTGGCGCGCTACCCGAACGGCCGTTGGCCAATGCAGTCTGCAGTGCACCGACTTCCATGGGATCTCCCAGCGCGGTACCGGTGCCTCACGTCTGATGGGGTGGAACCGGGTGGGATAAGGATACAACTGGTGGGGCCAGCTGATAAATGTGGTTAATTAGATGATTATGATAAATTGTTGAAGATAGTTGACTTAAAGACCTGGAACTCGGCAAGACCTGAACGAATTTGGTGGGAATGCTTGTTGAACAGTCCAACTGCTCAGAGAACATGAGGACGTCTACGGGGGGGTGCCGTTGGGAACTATCTGCTGTGTCAAGCAACAAGATAGGCTACACCAGGTAACTTGGTGAGACCAGCAATTTTTCTAACCCAAAAAACACCCAAAAACACATATGCTACTTTTAAGTGACGCACCTTTACAATTGTGTTTGTTTGTTCAAGAACAACTCATCTTTTGAAACTTTTTGAACCCTAGACTCCTAGACTTCCTCTCGGATGTAACTCATGGAGCCAGTCCTGGAGTAGTCAGGAAACCATCCCGTGCCAACTTGAAATGCGCGAATGCAAGCAGGTGCCAGTGTCAAGGAGCTGGCAAACTCCAGGCATTGGTCTACAGATTATCACTCATTCCACCAATATGGGCAAATGCAATATGCTCTCTTTGATTCTTCACCAGCTTCAAACAACAATTGCACACCAACAAACCTCTACATGACATGGGAGTGCTTCTGCTTGGACCCGCATCATACGCAACGGATGCGCTCTTGCACAAGAACCTACCGTTTCAATCCTTTCTTGCGCCTGAAAAAATGAACCGTACGAACCACATTCCCAGAACCAGTTCCCCTAGAGCAGTGACATCCACAGAGAAGGACTGCATATGGAATCCCTCTGCCTGCTCTTCTATTTCTCTGGAGAATACATCTTGTGGCTGTGGCACAAAACATGAGGGTACCACTGAAGCCGGCTGGTTGAATGGACACATAAAAAAACTCTCCAGGTGCCCAAGGTCTGTATCTTTGACCCAACTCCATTGACCTCAAAGTATTTGACCGGTGGCTTTCAGTGGCTTGCTGCGATTTCTTGTTTCGTTGCCACCCACATCACGGTCTCCCACTACAGCAACCCATCTCGAGAATCTAGCCGAGCTTCCATGGGTCTCAACACATGCATGGCTCGCAGGATTCAGTTGAGCTTCGGCCAAAGCGGACAGCACCACAGCTTGCCTGAGCGGGACAGGGTCCCTGGATTGATTGAGCATCTGTTGAGCCCAAGCTGTCAGGGTGTTCATGTCTGGAACAAACCCACCCAGTCACTACAACGGATGATCTAGCCAGAAAGGAGCCACCCCAACACCCAACAGCCCCTTGGAATCAATGAAACTGGGTGACCAACAAGCGGAATGGGCAACAAGCGGACGAAGACCAAGAACACCTTGCAGCTTGCAGGGTCTCTCCTCGTTGGGCTCCACAGGTATATAATAGCTACCGGTCCACCAAGAGCTGACAACCGGAGCTAAACACTCCGAGCTCGTCCACAAGCAAGACTGGAGTCAGACCGGCCAAATGTCTATGAAACATACCAGCACCTGACTCAAATCAGGTCTCCTCTCCATGGCTTTTGACATCAAAGTTGCATGGCCCGGACCTTGTTTGGGGCATCAATTCTGTGTCACATCATACGTCATCATAGATGTTGTGAGAGGCTGAAAATCAGAAGTACACCACGGCAAAAAAGTCACCCTTTGGACCGGCATCAGAGTAGGATCACCGAATGCACCCAAGATTGACTGCGTGACCCCCCTTTCTGAGGTGTCCTCTGTTTAAAACCACCAAAAGGATGATATCAGATGACACTATGAACAATCAATCCTGCAGCCACCCCTTATGATGCTGGCGGGCGCGAGCTCTCTCTCTCTCTCTCTCTCTCGCTCTCTTTCTTTCTCTTTCTTTTCTCGAGAGCAGCACATGTTGTTTTGCATGAAACATTCACATGGATCCTGAATTTGCTTCATAGGAATCGTGACGGGACTGTGGAAGAAATCATCTAAGAATCCAAGACATTCTATAAGACACAACATTGAAATTTGCCTTGGCAGGAGCTGACCATGCCATCATGGCCCTTGGAAAGAACTTGCCTCCCAAAGCCACCACACCCTCCAAGCGGCTGGGACGGTCCGTTGGGCGAGGTCAAATTGGAGCTCCTTCCGTCCTCAGCAGGGTGAGGTTGACATAGTTGACATGGTTTCCACTCCTCCCAGCTTCACGTGTTCCACCGGGCCACCATCTTGGACACGGCGATGGCTCAAAGAATAAGGCCTCACACCCTGAAGATTTCATCTACCAGCACTTTGCTTTGGACAGTGTGTTTTTTTGGTATGTTGTGTTTGCCATTCCCACAACCACTCCATAACACTCAACACGTAATTGCGCGAAGCACCGCCAAGTGCCACCAGGCGTCTTGGTTTAGCGCCGAGCCCCTCAGCTCCGCGATCGCGGTGCGGCTGGAGCTGCCCAAACGTTCTAAGGCGTGGGATCCGACTCCCTCGCCTGCGTGCAGAAGCCGAAACGGGTTGGTGGAAGTGGTGCGAACAATCAGAATGGATGTTGATGTTGGTGAATATCAGGAGTTCCAAGTTGGGGTGGTTTGCCAGAGAGTTCCTGGAATCCATCCCGGAGCCAATCCTTTTGTTGATTAATTGCCACTTGGCAGGGCCCTTTGTTTATATAAGTTTGCTTGACTTGAGGATCCAAGAATCGGCGGGACTTAAAGTGGCGACACCCTATGTAGTGAGTGGAAGGCACCCTAGTTATTGCAAGGATATTATATCCGAACAGTTATATATGAACCATTTTGCATTAGGGTCTTGCTGGCTTCTATTGGTTCAGCCGCCAGCAAAACTATCCTATTCTGTTCATCTTCTTAAGTATAGCGCAGTGACAGCTCCGGGCTCCGGAGTCCCAATGTTGGTTCGGGCAAACCACTTGGGGAGACTTAGCCAAAAGGTTTTGATGATAGCCGCAGGTTGCATCGCATGGATCTGCGCCTCGTGCATATCCACTGGCACTATCATCAAAGGTCTTACAGCGGCCGCCCTTCGAGAGCATCTGCGCTTGGCAGCACGCGACAAAGGTCTGCGGCAGAAGAAGCCTTGTCTGAGTGAGTTTGGTGAGTTTGATATGGCTCCAAACAGCACAAAAAAGACTGTCCAGTTTGGATCAACTCAGTTTCGATCAACTGGCGTGTCCCTCACCGCAAATGCAAGTGCACAAATATATATATAAGGACCCGAGTGGGCCGACCCAAAGGAGTTCTTATTGATGTTTATTGGAACACCTCAAGTGATCCTACTGCACCACATGTGCCGGATCTTTCCACTACCTTCATCTCATTTCTTCGGGGGTGAACTGCAATCAATTCTACTTGTTGGGTTCTTTGGGCCACCACACGGAAAGTGGCAAAAACACGCCCGCTTAATTTTAATAGATAAGCTTGTGTGAGCCCAGTCTTCACTACCAAACGACCAAAGAGGCATGACCACATGGCTCTGTGATGCTTCCAGGATGCATGTTCACACCACAAACCACCGCCAAATCACATCGCCGTCTTCGAAGAGTCACCTCAGAGGTGAGCGAGTTGGTGCCCAGCCAGGCGCATCCATCCAGTGGACATTCCAAAGAGGATCTCAGTCTCAGTCTCAGTGTCCTTTTTTCCAAATCGGCTCATTTCGCATCTAGTCCATAGACATGTGTGATTGCCGTTAAATACACCCACACATCGCAACGGAAGAGCCGTCATAGGTATGCAATGCCAGCTTTGGAACAATGCACGAACAAACCAGGTGGTCTCTCTTGGGACGTTGCTGTTGATGGCCACGCACACAGTCACTTTGCATGGCTGTATCAGAATAGAAGAGTTCACACCTAAAAAAAGAACTTGATGATTCTGTCAGTTAAGTTAACTAGGTCTAGGTGAGATTCTTGTACTCTCCGAAAAGAATTGATCCTGAAAATGGCCCAGCTTGGAAGATTGCTTTCCTCTACAAAGCACTGTAATTTGGCCCCGGTCTTGATCCTGCTTTGAAAAAGGCTGGCAACACCACAGCACTCACAGTCTCAATCTAAGACTCACTTGGTCCTTGTGCCATATGGTCCCCTGCTGCCCAAGGCACAGCTGCGGTATCTGCAGCCACCAGGGAGGAGGAACAGGCTGTGTCCATGGTTGCAGAGGGGCCCTTGAGTCCCAAGGAGTAGCCTGAACGCCGATTCCGTGCTCAGATGGATCGGTTTGTGATGAACTTCTTTGGATCACCATCAATCCATCATCATCTGATACTAAGACTTAACCATCCCCCTCCACTTGTTATTCTTCGATTACCTATGGGGCGAATCGCCTGCCTAAGCCCACACGATATCAAATAGCATCCCCCAAACTCGACATGTCGCACCCACGGAGCAGAGTACAGTATATAGTATATAGTATATAGATCCTTCTGTGTTGTGTAAGTTTGAGGGAGTGTTGCCGTCCTTCAGTGGGATGAGTGGGATGTTGATGTTCTGGTGGTTCTGATTCCATCGACCCAGTCGCTGATTCGATTGGCGCTGATGGAGGAGGAGCCGCCGGTAGCCGCATAGGGACCACCTGAGTCAGTCGTGCCAAACATCTGGCGAAACTGATTGATAAAATCTAATTTTAGGTAGATTAAGCAGTTGGGGGTGCGGTGGAGAGTTTTTTTTTTTTTCCGGCCGAACATTCAACGCGCTTTGTTAGTTGGTTGATGTGAACATGTGTAGGGGACAGTCACACTCCGTATTAAACCGGGATGTTGAGTTGGTCCAACTGCATGGTTCACCGGCGGGAGTGGCATGAACATGCATAGGCCCGCAGACCTCTGGACATGCTCATGATCGCATTCTCCGACTCAGCAACTCCACTAGGAGCCAAAAGGTCCTAAGTGGTTCTATGATGACCAAAACATGTCTACGTTCTCAGACTTTGTTGCTGTCTTCTAGGCCCTTATGAGTCCAGCGCTCGACTACTCTGCCCAAGACACTTTGGGCTCCCGTGATCATGCGGTTCCAATCACATTTGTCCTGGACACATCGATGCACACGAAGGGTTGGTTGGAGGGCTTCTCACATGTGGCCTTTGCAATGTAATGGACCGGGAAGAAGCGAAAAGCCCGGGTGTTGGTCAAACCAACTGGATATTTTCCTCAACAAATGGCCTCACAGCCCACAGCTGCTTTAGGGCGAACTGCTTGATTCGAGGAGCGCTCAAGAAGAAAGTTTGAAAGGACTCAACAACTCAACAAATCATCATTTGCGAGATACCCTCATATGTCACTGGGACCCAGTCCCGCCCCGTCACTTGGGGAGCTCGTTGGAGCTTCCAGTGGATGCGGGGTATCAAATCAGTGCAGGAAGTCTGAATTCCGTTCAGAGTAACTGCATACATTGCTAGACGTAGCTACCATTGTTGCCAAAATGAGTAGCAGTCTTTACGTCACTACAGGCCCTCGTAACTCACCTGCCTGGCCCCAAGGCTGAGCCTCACTTACGCTAAAGCCACTTGAGCGCACAATCAATGCCTTGGGATGGAACACCTAAAGCAAATGTCATCTGAGCAATTCCGCCTGGCCCACGAACACGCCCCCGAAGCTTCCCATCAGGCTGCCCTTGTTGAACCCGCCAGCCTGCGACAAGCGATCAGATTCGTAGCTGCTCAGGAGAGACGTTCTTGTTTTCCAACAAAAAAGGTCCAAGGTTGTTATCCTTATTCTAAAAAACATTAAAACACAATATATATGTATATATATGTATATGTATGTATATATATATTATATGTCCGTTTTTGGTTTCCTGAATACTTGTCACCCTTGATGATGTCTGCCAATCTGATCAAAACTGGAGCGATGACCCCATCAAGGTTTCCGCATCCGGGGATTCCGCTGGGATTGACGGATCACAAATGGACTGACAACAAACATCAGGGCTTGGCGTCGGAAAGTCAACATTGGACAGCCGGGCAGCTCGACCAATCAGTTCTCCCAGTGATTCAGATTGACAATGGTTGGACAACTTGAGCCGGTCAAATCTAGCCTCAGGGCTAAGTCCAGCTCATGTTCATTTGGACAACAATCTTTGCATTGGAACTCGGCAAATTCAATCCCAGCCGCTGAAAGGGCTTCGAATGCAGCTTCCAACCTCACAGAGCCAGCAAGTTAATGTGGACGTTTCTTTGCTTAGGCATTTCAATTAGAAGAGTAACTTTGCGAGAGACTGTGTGGCGTCTTTTTACAGCCACACGTGCTACCCTACGATCTTGGATCGGGGTGAACATATTGAGGTGGCCTAGAATGCGGTACCCAACCTCTGTGCATTGACTCTGCTTTTTGTTAAATCTCAGCTGGAGTACTGTATATGTGAAGGCAATCATTGGGTTGTTTGTCCAACTTCACAAACAACTCAAGATCCCCTATGAGGAAAACGTGTTGAACTCATTGCATAATGCTTCAATGATTGTTCAACAAAATAATTGCAAGACTCGACTCTTGAGCGACACTGAATTTGTTGTTGATCAACCAAAGCCTGACAAAGAATCCAATGCCAAGGTGCAAATGTCTCTGCTGTGGGTCCATGGTTTCCGCTTCAGCCTGGCAGGATGTGGCTTGATCGAATGCATTTCGGAAAGGTGTAGCTTCCGAAATAACCCACCACCGGTATCTCAAACAGGCAAACGCAGGACCGACAGGGAGACTCCCAGCCTCCCTGAAACCAACCTCTACTTGTATAAAAAGTGCCTGGGTCGTCTCATTTCCATATAAACCAACCTCACATCGCTTCAGCTTGGTGCTCAAGAGGCTGTGCAACAGTCATGTTTTATGTATGGCTTTCACTAGGTTGTGCACTCTTCCATAATATACCAGGAAAAAAAACAAGCTCCACAACCATGGTCAATGTCAAAACCAAATAAAAGCAGTCTTCGCCTGAACATATTCTGGAAAGGTCCAAACACTGCAACAAATAAGGCCAGGGCCATGGCCAAATTCCTGTGGGGGGACATGAGGAGTACATAGAAATCGAATTGACCTCAGTGGATACCCACAAACGTGGATGTTATATGTAGTAGGTCGACCCCCCCAAATCTATCCCAAAAGCCCACGGATGAGCCCCAATCGGACCGGCCCGACCATGTAAGAAGGTTCTAAAAGATGCAGAACAACCCCCAAACAAGTACCAGCACTTCTCATCTCGTCGCTACTAGCTCTACCCAGCCTCCATCTTAGTCTCATTGGCACTCCAACTGAGAGCAGACTCCAGATCTAATCTTTGGGTATGCCCCTTGTCTGAGCCGCTGCTCTGAAAAAATAGCCGCCATAAACCACCGCCATCTTGGTCTTTTCGTTTCCGTCCTTGTTGATTCCAAAGGTGGTCGCAGCAAAGAGTTCGACGCCCTCGATGAAGGCGGCATGTCGCACGTACATCTTGAGACCTTCTTCGCGTCGTGCCGTGATGGGGCTGACATCTAACAGTGGATTCCTGACATTCGATATTAATATGGATCCAAAATAACTCTGACCGAAAGTTCAGGGGTTGCATGGATATCCGCAGGTTCTTTCAAGTCCATTGGGTTTGTCCTAATTGTCTTATAGGAACATTGGTTCTTGGTTCTGAGCTTAAATCGCCACTTGCCTCTGAGTGGCCAGTAGGTGTGTGATATTTGGGAGAGGGGCAACCCTGGCATTGCCATGGCGAACGAACCAACATCTTGTTTGCTACCTCTTGTCAAATGCTATCGTAATGCTTAGCTGCTTGGGTTATGCCCTTCCACAAGTGATCTCTGATTGTTGCGCTTCACAGTCTGGCGTTCCCTTCTCGTCTCCTGCAGTGAAACCATTGTCTGGGTTGTACCCATTTTAACATCCAATCCTGGGAACAACCTCGTCTATCTCATTTTTGTGAAGCATTCCCAACTAACCCGGATCCTCGGTCAAGGGAGTTCAAGAACCGAATTAATTCCGCCATCGGCTCCATTCAACTCCGACACAAAGTAAAGGGAGACCCCTCGATCTGCCCCACGGGTTCGGTTTGGGAGTCTTTGTATTTCTTGTGAGGGGATCTGATTGGAGGTCTTCCTAATCGAATCCAAAACATTCCGATGTGCCGTTGATCCCCTGCCTGTAGTTGCATCTGGATCATAGTACTCATCCACATCCCACCTGAGAGAAGCACGACGCGACTCTGGGATCCTTTTGGGTCCTCAACCTCATCCTGAGAAGGTTCTTGGGTGTCTAGCACCTTCTGCTGGATGTGGAATGACAGGTGAGTCAATCACCCAAAGGTTCTGATTCGGTTCCTGAACCTTGCAAACGAAGGCTTTGTGGTCTTGAACGTGGCTCTCACCAATGAATTACCGTGGTTCTTTGGACATACTACTGAAATTATCATAATTTCTGATTCCTGGCCACACTTTTAACCAGCTTGATTTTAAAGTTTTGGATGTTACCCCCGTGTTTCAGAAAGCTCCTGACAGAACCACCAGCTAGTACGGCTTACTACACCTCACGTTGAGGCAAGCATGAACGGCGAAACCCTGACCCCTCGCCTGCTGTGTGGCATCTCCACGCTACAATCAACGCCCATGGAGAGCATGAAATCAAACTTCTCCAAGGACCAGCTGTCTCCTGGAGTTGAACCAAGGTAATTGACCCCTTGAGAAATACAACAATAGGGCCTTCATAACAAGTCAGCAGTAGTATAACTGACTACGTTCAGAGGTTGAAATGACTTGTTTGCTTCTTGCGAAACCCTGGTTCTAAGTACCGTGTGTGAATTCTTCAACAAGGCCACTGGTCCATCAAGCACGAGATTTGTCTTGAGCCACAGGCCGATGGGTCCAAACTAATTACTTGAGCACTGATCGTACTGTTTGAGTCTATGGACCCAGTAGGCCCATCAACGAAGCAATAAAATGCCTGAAATGGGATGTTCTTGGGACTTGAAAACCAGATCTAGATTGTTTGATACCGGGGATGTTTCACAAGGGGGCTCAAAAGGTGGCATTCCAGTCTGGGATTGATATTACTGCAAAAGAAACACATTCTAAATTCAATATCAGATTCAACATGCCTTGATCTGTTCTCAACAAAGGCAAAACTTGAATGGGATAATAGGTTGCTTCCTAGGTTGCTCACAGCTCGACATGCCAAACCATGGGATCTCCTGGCAAATGGCAAGCGCCGCCTAAGACAGCCACGTGCTCGCTGACGCCGGCGCCACGTGCTGGCGCCAGGGCACGCGTGGTCGGGGCGACTGTTGCAGCTGCTGGCACCGTGTCGGGGAGCAACTGCTGTGAGACATAGTCCGCGAGGGCTGTGAGGGTGGGGTAGTCGAACCTGAAACAAGGAACTTTCAAGGAACCCGAGAACCAACATTTTTGCGAAACAAAATCATACGCGTTAACACCAAGATACACCGAGAGCCAAAGGAGATTGGTGAGTGTTCCTTCTTCAATTGAAATAGGACACGCTGGGGAAGGTAGACTGGGTCACTGGACGTCCACCTCAAGTGAGAGAAGATCTTTCAGTAACTCTAGTGCAGTCTGAATGTGGGAGGTCCCAAAGGAGACAACTTCATTCAAAACGTAGACAACTGCTGAAGGACAAGCCGAAGGTCAGGCAACAGTTTCAAAACTGGAGTTGTTTTTCTCTTACAAGATCTTACATGTGCTGGTTGGTTGGTTGGTGGGTTGGTGTGTAAGCAAAGATTTGCCCCTGGGAGGTGCTTGTCTTCTGCTAAATCTCTAAGTAGCCAAAAGGTGGGTTGATGTGTACTCAAACTCATCTGTCAGTCACATAACTTGCTAGTCACCCGAATACCCAACAAAGAAGCTACACCGAAATCTTTGCATTGGTGCTGAATCCCACATGTTCCCACACCCCGGCGCACGAAACCAAAGAGCTGAGCCATTGAAAGGTGAATGAAAAAGTGGGAGAGACCAGGGATAGTTTTGGATCTTCCCTCGGAGCACTTTGTCAAAGCAAAAGGAGCGGAGAAGTTTCTTGAGACACTTCGATCAGTGGCCCATCGAGGCTAGAGAAACTGCTGTGTTCGGCCTGGTCCAAATAACTATCTTAATTAGATCAACATGCCAAGCCCCCATGGGGTCAAGACCATAAAACACATTCATCCAAGAAACATCAGTGTGCTCGGCAAGCGCACGGAGCGGAACTCGCTTGACACCTCGATGCAAACTGGCTCACACATCATAACAAACACTTGTCATGTTTCATGTTCAATAGATCTTGAGCGACCTAACACAAAATAGGAAAATATGTTATACGCAA
Source organism: Durusdinium trenchii (assembly GCA_963970005.1). Lineage (NCBI taxonomy): Eukaryota > Dinophyceae > Suessiales > Symbiodiniaceae > Durusdinium > Durusdinium trenchii. Next base: position 217,885 of record CAXAMN010019890.1, read on the forward strand.
ATGAATAATAAATATATACATACACATATATAAATATACACAGTAATTAAATGACTTTAGAAGGGACATGCAAGATCTTCGAGGAAACGAGCAGAGCATTGCTTAGCAAAAGTGTGTCGTCTTCAGGATCCATGTGCCATGGGTGAGATCCTCGTGCAAACTTCTAGAAAACAACTCCGGCACTCCGCATCTGAATCAACATGGCTTGGTTGTGGTTGGCTCATGAACCTATCTCAGCCAGTTGAAGAAATGCATTCCAGAACACCACATACAACAAGTATGCCTCTCACAAATCGATTGACTGACTGTGTGAAATCCGGAGGCAAAAAGGATTCCCATCTTCCTAAGCAAATCTGCTCCACAATGCGTTCATCATTGGGCGAAAAAACACAACACAACAATACAGCACAACATACATATGTGCAAACACGCGGCGAAACAAGCGGGGTGTTTTAAACATCAGGCCTTGTTGCGGAACTCCACCGCTGAGAGGGAGTCGATACCTGCCTCCATCAAAGGTGTGTGATCATCCATCTCCAGACCTCAGGCTGCGCCACCACACTGGGCAGTGAAGTGATCTTCTTACCCAAAATGGACTCCAGTGACTGACGTCATTTCTGAGGAGAAACGGAATCATCGTTGGTCATTGACCACTTGAGCAAAGAAAAACACCAGTCTGGCCACTTGATTAAGGGGAATTTGGGCAAGCGAACCTATCACTTTTCAGCCACTGGTGTCTCAGCAGAAGGAACCTCTACCCTACAAGGTTGTTGAGAACTTTGAACCCACCACTAGTTGGGCTTCACCTCCCAACAATCAAGGTCTTTGAGGACCTCTGATTCTATCCAGGCGGCCCATGCCAGAGGCCGCTGCACGGATGGAGTCCAAGACCTTCTTTTGTCGCTCCTCCACATTTCGGTGGTGCGGTGAAAACTGAGGACGTCAATCATTTCCAGACCCCGGATGAGAAAAGGCGAGGTAGTCTATGAGTTAGAGGCTCTGCCTGGGTGAAGGTAGACTACATCCAAGGGTCAAACTTGCAATCTTCAGCGGAAACTGGTGGACCAGGGCATCAGGAAATCTGCAAAACGACAGTAAATTCTGCTATCTAATTCCTTGGATAATGGAAACATGGAATGTCTTCTGAAACATCACCAAAGCCCAGGTAGTGGGAGTGAAAGGGATCCTTCAAAGAACTATTTCTCAGCTCTTGGCACACGTTTTTGAACCAAACAGACTTACAGGGCCTACAGGATTCGTTGTAAGTAAGATTTGGTTGAAATTTAGTGTGCAAGGACACATATGAACACCATACTATAACTTAAACTCATATGACTCATATTGGACAAAGATCAAACAAATCTGGTTGGTGATTCAAACAATCCTGCAACAAATCAGTAAATTCGGATAGCCCTTCCCAATCAGGGATGGGAACGTAGAGCAATCCCAAGCCGCCAAGCAAACATGTTTGTTCTGTTCCTCGCAGCCTGCCCCCGGGTATTACAATACCTTGCCATGGGGGATTTCCGCGCTCCTCGAGGGGCAGCAGCGCAAGTGCAGAAGATGCGCCACCACCTACTTCAATTTGGATCAACGTGAAGGTCATTCAAACTTTGCAGTTGCATGCGCAGGGAAGAATCCCTTTCAACACTCTCCATTTAAGGTGATCAATTTCTTTGTTGGTTCTCTTCTACATGAATACCTACAGGAACACCCTTTTCTGGGTACGGAAAATATATTAGCATTTTTCCTAAAAATCTTGTCATTTCCTGAAAGTCCTCCAGGTCGCATCGTGTTGTGGAAATGTTTGTACGCGGCCAAACCAATCTATTGTGGCAACAGGCCATCTCTTTGTTTACATGTTGTTTTGGTTGCAGGTGCCCAAGTGATGGGCATGATGGGCAAGATTGATCGAGCCGGTGCTAGATTCAACGCTAGTGCCTTTGGCACCCTGTTTTACTGGGAGAATCCCCAAATCCTCATGGCGGGTCCATTGGGGAGTCCGGCGAAGCCGGAGAATGTGATCTTTTGTGTCTTCGGAATCCAAACAAATTGTCACTACTGTCACGAAGCATTAATGCCACCGCCCCCCCAAATCACAGCTTCAATGCCTCTCTTGTAAGCCCTTTTGCAGCTTCCATACTCTTCCATCAGTAGCCATGTCGGGGTGCCCATTATTCACTCAGGTGGGGGGGTGGAACTCGTCGTGTTTTCCTTTTCATCTTTGTCGCATTTTCTAGCTATAGAAGTGTTGGGTCCAGAACTTGCATTCGCTGCCTGAGCTGGCCGCTGCAGTGCTTTTTGACTCCAAGTCCATGAACTGAGGAATCTCCATTCCGACCTCAGCCACTCAATCCAAGAACTTGCGAAAGAGACCAATGAACACATATCAAAAGCAAGGGTGCTCACTCTGGAGTTCGCAAAGCACCTAAAACCATGGGCCACAGAGGCATCTTTCCATTGAAAAGGAACAGTTTTTGGTGGTCTTTATATGTTGATTGATGGGTGGTAGCCTGACTGACAACTTGTTTCAAAGTTGGTTCATCTTGGATTGTCTTGGCCAATTGTCAGATGGCATCACGGAATCGTCTTCGACCCAACATCTTCTTGCCCTTACAGTAGGCATCACAGGTTTCGCCCCACTTGAACAGGATCCCCTTCCGCCGCCAACGTAACAAAGAGCAAACAGGTTGGTGCGTGCCTCGCGCATGAAGGCCGGCCAGTCTGCGCGCGCGAGCAGCAGTTCGGAGCGGGGTGAAGGCCCTGCCAAGGTGAGGCGCAAGGCGCTACCCACCTGGCGAAACGGACCATCAACAAGTTTCCAGGAAGTAAATAGTATATTGTTGGAACTTCTGCACACGAACCATCCCTCTGTGACCCCACTGAAGTTTGCGCACGTCAGCTGAGGCCTTTTTTTGCTGGCAAACCACGTGCGGCCTTTCACTTGCGGCTCATGTCAATATGTAGAGACAGCCTCTCCGTCCTCGGGAACTTTGCTCCCCAACCCAAAGTGGATAGGCTCTCAGGCAAATCGACATTCTTCAAGGACTGGTTAAAGCCCTCACCCAAGGTGAAACACTCCAGACTCTCAGGAAAGACCACCTCGAAGCAGGGAATGCTCGACCATCCTGGAGTGCTTCACAATACATTGGATAGTGGTCCTTTCACCACAAGCTAGTTGATAACAGCTGGGTTACCAAAAAGTATGCTAAAACTTTCCTGTAAGAGTAGGAATGGACAGACTGGCACAGTCTCACACACCAGTACCCATCAATGTTGTGCCAAGAAATCATCCAAACTTGTCCCAACTCTCGTTCTTGAGACCCTGAAAGTAAGTAGACCCGCGCAAAACAATTTGTGACTGCACACTGGTGACTTGTCTACCTTCCCACCTGGTCTAAGCCTAAGCATTGGTTGGACTTGTCGCCCAAGCTCAAATGCTTCAAACTCGCTGGGACATGCGCAATCTCGAAACTCTGATTAAAGAAAAAACAAAGGTCAAAAGCTGCTTTAAACTTTGGTTTAACTTCAGAATCTGCAACTAGTCTGCAAATGAGCTAATGAAGGTTGATGAAGGGCTATTAGTAAAAACAGTGACGGCTATTGGAGGGATAAAATATCTGTGATTCTGACTGCTTGAAGTCTAGAAACCGATCACCAAAACTCAAGCTCTTGAGACACTGTGGCCAAGCAAACCCCTGCAAGGGCCGGTTGAACTCATGGCCCAGAGTGAAGCTTTGAAGGCTGGCGAAAAGCTGCAGCTCCTGGAGGAAACTGGTAGATAAACAAAGGAAACTGATGAACAGGAGATGCTGCTATGATCGGCTGTGCGTATAAACACACATGTATATGTATAGGTATATGTTACACACTCACTTGGGACGGCGCGCGCCCACAGCCAGCAAGCCAGCGGAAGGCAGTCCGAACCAGGTTCGATCCCACTGTGGGGCAGCTCTCGATCATCCCATGTTAGGACGACGCAGCTGTAAATGGCCGAACCAAATCATTGCAAGTCCTGTTCGCCTCCCAATGCAAAACGTACGAATGTCCTCCAAACCACGATCACGCACTTGGTTCGAACAATTTAAAGCAAGGCCACCTTGTCGGGGCCCCGCACCGATTGCACTCAAATCTACACTGCGGATGTCCAGCGCATCAAACCCAAAATGAACCGCGTACGATCGAACGTCTGAGAAGCTCCAAAACAGACACTTCTGGCACTCGCCTGGCCTTTGTTCAAACTAGGTAACAGAAGCGAACCGGCAAACCATCTGTAGCACCAAACAGCAAGCTCCTGCCACTGCCACGTAGCTGCGCACGGCGGCTGTTCATCAGCAGCCTCATCAAACAGCCGCTGAACAAGCTGCACTCCGAAGAGCCCAAAAGCTCCGAGCTCTGTGCACTCACGAGCCAATTCGATGGAAGCGCTTCCAAAACGACTTCTATTTTGAGGGTCTGGCGCGCCGGAGTCAGTCAGGCGCCGCCTCCTCGTGAGCTTGAGTCTCTCGCACTGCAGGCAAGTGCAACTGTTTCAAGCGTTGCCATTCAGCGTCAACCTCACAGTGAAGCGCCTGCAGATCACAAAGAGTCCTCAGTTCATCACGCTGGTGGCAAACAAGATGAAACCACAAGGAACGAACCGTCTCGCTGTGCATGGAGTGCGCTGCAGCTGCTGCACGATCAGCCAACTCGTTCCAGTGTGCGATCCATGCTGTCACCAGGCCCTCACACTCAACCTCCTTCAAGTGGCCAGGGATGTGGCGACAGCGAAATGCACATGGCAGGCGTTGAATCAGCTCGGCGCAACGTTCCCGCAGTCTTCATTCTGCAGCCTCCAAATGCCTGTGGCTGTGTATGCACTGTCTGTCCAGCAAACAACGGGGCACCTATGCTCCACTAGGGACCACCCCAGAGGACAAGGTCGTCGTGGCATGCGTGGCACTAACCAGCACCCAAAATGACAGAGCACACTCAGGCATGTCAGGACACAGACAAGACCCATCTGTGAACAAGTCTATCCAACCTTGCGCCACTGGCATTGCTGGTACTTGTCCCCTTAGCTTGGCCACTTCAAACTCCCCCCGCCTGGACCTAACGCCGGCGTGCCGCTGGTGAATACCTGTCAACTGATTGCAGGACACGCGTCTATGGTCAAGGTCATCAGGTGTGAAGCAGAACGGATGGTTGTGAAACTACCTGCGCCTGTTTGGGCCATTCAAATGCTTCTTTGCTCGTCGAGCCACCGCCCAATTGATCAAAGACAAGTCCTCAAAGTCTGAGCGATGTCGAACCTCTCCTGACACCCAGTCCATCCATGCATCCTCCACAAATTGAGAAGCAAAGGCTCAGGAATCATCAAAAGATCAACGTCTACACCATGGTGCGTGCAGAGGAGGACCTTCGATTCTCCAGCCCAAGGGCAAGCACGAAAAGGGTCCAGCTCGCAGATTCCCATCATATCCCGCAAAGTGCTGCTGCTACAGGTCGACCATGCAAAGCTTGCAGCCAAAAGGCCTGTTGCAGGACCATGTGCTTCAGATGCTCATCGGCCCCCAGGTTCCTGAGCCTCGCCCACAATGGATCCAAAGAAGCAATGTCAATTCGCCTGAATAACTCCGCTGCGGAGCCCCAACTCCGGCACTGGATCTCACCCCCAGCCCCATGAACGTCAGAGCATCCTTGTCATCAAAATTTGTAGACCAGGTCCACGACTTCCGTGTCAAGATGCAAAAACTCTTCCAGAATGATATCATTGTCCTCTCTGCAGTTGGGTGATCTCCTGACTGAGCGTGCCCAAGTTGTCCACAAAAGACAACGGAACTGTGGCGGGGAGAAGTGCTTGAGATAGAAGTGAAGACTCAGGTCAACAATTCCCATTGCATAGCAGCTCAGGGCGCAGCCCTCAGGTACACCCGGTGCGGTCCAAAGGAGGTCCGGTTTCACCACGAATGTGAAATCTTCGCTTCATTTGCACAAGAAACTTCTCCAAGCTGACAAAATACAAGCCGGTGCTCCAATATGTTTAGCAAGCTCAAACATTGGCAATCTTGGAATGTTCTCGAGTGATTTTTGAATGTCCGTGAACAGACCCTTCATGGATGTGCCAGCTGCTACACACAATTCCACGAACCCTTAAACACACAATTCCATGAATCCTTGAATCAGGAAAGGTGTGTGCAGGGCTTCCTTGCTGGGGAGGAAACCAAACCGTGTCAGTTGCCGGTGATGCAAGGTGCGCCAATAAAGGTCTAGCCCTGGCTGTGGACCAGCTTTTGTAGACAGCTGAAAAACACAATTGGCCTTTAGCGGGCCACCTCGACGATTTTTGGCCAAGCAGGCCACAAAGCCTGTCAAGAGTTGCTCCGGCCAACTGACCCGACCTTCCTCGACTGCAGTCAGCACAGATCAACCAGCGCGCTCTGAAACCCACAAGAAGGAGACAGTTGCAGATCTCGTCCATGAAACCCATCAAGTCCTCTGGCCGCTCTTTCAGAGTATCTAGTGTTGACATGCTGCCAGCCACTGCGGCACCTACACGCTTGGGCGCAAAAATGAATGAGGTTAGGAAAATGAACATGCCGTCCTATCTGCCCGGCGATCTGCGGCATGCAAACCTTTGCTTGGAGCTGAAAACAAGATTACATACTAGATTATATATTATAGTATATATTATATAGTTGAAAGGCCCTGTGACTCGAATCATGTCCTCAAAGAAGCGAATTCTAAGATTCGTGCAGCCAACCTAGGACTCGGGGCCTGTACATCAGAAAAATGTTGTGCTTTCCAGTCTCAGTCCCACTTCAATTCCTGCCAAGAATTGTGACAGCATCTGAACAAGTATCAAGGAGTCAAGGGATGGAAAAAAACACGGAGACGAAACCCCCCTTACCCATCCAGCGTTGACCCTCCAACGCCCATCAATGATGCACCAGATCTCCACTGGGGAAGGTTAGACATCTTTTTGGAGGCAAAAACATCAAGCACTTTTGGCACAATTCCCCGTCAAACTATATGCTTTTGCCCACATCCCCAAATCATCAAAGAAAAGCCTTAAAAAGAGGTATGCGGCATGCGGTATATCGGGACACGGGATCATCTGTGCACAGAGAGCGGGATCACTTGCATACACCGAATCTGGATCATGTGTGCAGGCAGCTTCTGGATCATCTGCACACACACACAGATTGCATGGCGATGGGGTGATGGGTGGGGTGGGGATGTGGTCTGCATCCAAGCAATTGGAAAACAGCAAGAGCGTGGATTGAAACAACAAATTATGAGATCGCGCATTCGGATTCTCAGGCCGCCAACGCATTGGGACAAACTCTGCCAGGAACGATTCGCAATGTGCTGGTTTTACATTGCCCATCTTAGACCACAAAATCTTCCTACCACCGCGCCGCGCGCATATAAATGGTCTGGATTCCGCGTGTACAAACGAACCTGCATTGGTATAACATATTTTCATTTGATTCGCCCAATGTCCAAAGTCCAAATTTCAGAACATCTATGTCTGATGCTGTCTACACACATACACATACTGTATGAGACACTTGACAATGAACATCGTCATATCACCGTTATTCTGGTGACTCTGATGATTTTATCAAGAGCGAAAAGAACCCTAACATGTCAATCAATTATTCTAGGAGACTCGTAGTGCAGCTGAAGGCTCTGCAGGCTTTTGTTAGATTTGCTAGTCAGGAGCTGGAGAATTACAAATCTCTCTACATTATAAGCTCCCTGCAAACTGGAATTCCCACATTAGTGTCATTCAGAAGGGAAGTGAGCTTTACAAGTAGCAGTAGCCAAGTTTGGAGTGCTAATTTTGACACTTAGCAGGTCCTTGTGACAGTGGGACAAAATCTGAAGTCCTTGATCACCTGCCATGTTCAGCTTTTGAGCTTGAAGCGTCACTTGATCAATCCCCATCACATCTTTCATCAACTAGGAAGAAGCACTTGATCAACGCTGCTGAGCTTCTGGCAACTGCTCCCAGCAGGTCAGCGACGAGAGCCTTCCCTCAAAGCCACCCTCTGGGGTCAGCGCATCAGACGCTTCCGAACACTCCCAGAAGAAGGACCAGGCCACGTGAATGTTCACTGGGACATACACCTCGGCGGGCAAACAGCTGCACCGGCACTTACACCCGGAAAAAAAATCATAGAACCATACGCATCTTTAAGTATCATAGAATCATGCGCCGAGATAGTGATTTCAAGGGTCCAACCGCAAACCATAGGGCACAGGCCCGAGGCCACATCTCGAGGATCTCATGATATGGGCATGATAGATTTGAAGCACCATTGATGTTCACAGTGTTTCCTGCAGAACCACTGATTGTTTTACATTGTTCTCCCAAGGATTCTATGCTACAACACCAGGTCGACCATAGTCAACCTGTCTGACATTCAACAGTCTTGGAATGCTACACAGGGCATGTTCTGTTGCTTGTCTTTGATCCATGTTTTCACGCGCCAGAGGTTTGGTCTGCACCGTCCCCATCTATGCAACCGGTTGAATGAAGGGCTGCTGGGATGGCTTACCATCAGCGGAGAAAGTAAGAAACACAGCAGGTATGGTTCAAATTAATTATCGGAGCAATTGGGATTAAGCACTGGCACTGCCTTGCCTAAGCAGGGGTCACCTACACACAGAAACAGGCAATGACCCGTGTCACTAGGTGATTGTGACCTTAAAAGTTGGTTACACTGGCCAAGCCGTGCTCCTATGTTCATCCCAAAGGAACGATTGAACTGCATGCTGAACTCCAAGAACCCAAGGACAGCGTCGCGTGGTCCAAGATCTTTTGCTCTAACAAGGGAGTGCCATCCTCGATCCTAACGGATCCATGTAACAAAGAGATGCCAGCACCAGGCTTGGAGGGAACTCGGGCGCTGATCAGCTGTCGTAGCTCCTTGCCACACAGTGGTTGGGACATGCACGTTGAAGCTTTCGCCTAGCAAAGTCTGAACCTGGAGATGCAACAGGTCTGAATACAGCGAAGGATTGGCCATGATGCCTGTGTGTGACGGTGTGTGTCATGAGTTGCAGGGAGCAAGCTTTCTTTTTTCCAAATGGATATATCATGATACATTTAGTCGCTCTCTTTCCTACCAAGGGAGATCAAAGTTGTTCCCTGAAACTCCGTCTTACGACTATCTCACACCGACTGCTTGTGGGTCAATCATTCGCAGCACTTCGGTGCATTCGCCTGGAGCCACAGTGAAGCGCTGTGTGTGAGCATCTGGAAGCACATCAGGCGTGTCGTGACAGAGCTCCAACTACATCTTTAGAAGGTAGTTGGACCGAGCAAGCCCACCCCAAACAACTCCTCACGAGGTACAGTTAGAGTTGGAGATTTCGACTCCTGCCATTGTTGTTTTCAATGCAATTTCACTGCCTGTTTCGCCCATGGGTTTCCCACACACCCACACAGTCTATCACTTGCCCACCAGTGGAACTGCCGCCTCAGAGCACTCATCATTGGTGCACTAGTTCAAAAACTGGATGTCTAAAGCACGAACGATTTACAAGTAAAATGTGCTGTTGTGGCTGTGGCCGGAAAGCCTAGTCCAGTAGCTCAGAGTTCCAACCCCACTGCTGAACAGAATTTGAATAATCTACCATGGGTAGTGGGATGTGGCCAGTGTTCTGATCTCACCAAGCACTGGCACGATGAGACCAGTTTGAGTGGCCCGCAGTGACCTGCATCAGTGAAATCCAGAAAACTGTACAACTTCCTGAGATGGATTTCCTGCCCGATGATCTACAGTGTGTCGGAGATTCCAGGTAGTTGCTGGTAACGCCTCCAGGCGCCTGTGCCTGATATGTAATAACCTCCAATCGTGTCCTTCTGTGAGCTACAGGTGTGTTGGGGTTCGGGGGGGGGGGGGGGGGGTGGGTTGGGGGGGGGGGCGTGGTTTCGTTCGGTTCGTCGATTCGTTCGTTTTCGTGCGTTTTCGTCCGTTCTCCTTCGTTTTCGTTTGATTACGGCCGGTTTCGTTCGGCTCATGCTTCAATCCGAAACTCTTTTGTGTTTGTCGTTCATTTTGTTGCTTCGTTTGTGTGAAAAGCAGCGTATGGCGGTTTTCCCGCTGAGCACTTTGGTGAAAGAATTGACCAATTGGGACCGTTTGAAAACCGACAGAGCAGACTATGGCTTTTTTAAGAGAGAATGTCACAGCTTTCATGCCATGTTGCTACAAAGAGAATTTACACCAAGACTGAGTCCAATCATTTCGTGGAAGGGAGTCCTTCTCTCTGAGCATTGTGTCTCATGCTTCAGATGATTGATCCCAATTTATCCTGATTGCTGATGGAAACACACTCTTATTACTCAGGTACTTGAAATAACAAAAACTAATGTCCAAATTGACGACCCCATTTTTACTCAATTTCTTGAAATGGTCCTCCTCAGGGGGTTTCAGGAGAGATGTAACACGCCACCCACAGGCGCCAGAAGGCGTCGTCACCCAGGTAGTTATGGTGAGTGTCTTCCATTGGTTACGAACCAGTCTCTTCCAACTGAGGACTGAATGAGTTCTTTTGAGGGAACGCATGACTTTCCCAACGAGTCCTGGATGGATGCATTGGTTCCGGTTTCCAAGTGTCCAGTCTGCTAGGAAGGTAGACGCTACATTGCTACATTGATGCCCTGCCTTTACTGTAAAAATCAAGGCAACATTCCAGGACATCTCATGGAATCACCATAAATCACCTAGTTGAGCAAATTCTTCTCCGTGCGTTCAACTCTGAGTTGAACCTGCTGAAGAAGCACACCACCCCATTCATTTAGCCCATCCAATGCCTTTCACCAGCCCTTCTGACTCCACCTGCGCTGGGGACAAGGTCTTCAATGCCATGGCTTCCAAGTTGTCACTGCCCGCATTCGCAGTGACACCCACCTGGCCCCAGGTCACGTCGGTCTACGCATGTATACAGTACCATGGGATGCATGGGGCGCATGTGTCTTGTGGTGGAGGATCTTCCCAGCCTCACATGCCAACGAGCCCTTCTTCATCTTCTTCTTGCTAAGCTCTTGAACTCATGCCAACACATGTTGTAAGTTGTCTCCTTTTCTTGCTTTGTTATACAAGCGAGTAGAAACAAACAAAATGCCAACTCTCACCACAACAAACCGTCTATACCCACTTCCGATCCGATTGTCCCCAATAATGTTGGATCCTGATTAGTAGAAAGGTCCTCTATGATGCTAAAGTTTCAACATGATTCTGAGCCCCATGTGTGTTTTAAGGGGCCTCTGTTATGCTATTTTGTTTTAGATCCTAATTCTTTTAAAAATCACTACCTGAAACATAATTAGGGTTTTAAATTATTCTGAGCCCGGTGCATACTACTAAGCCAATGATTGCCTTGCTGAGACTTGATATTTATAGATTTCTCTAGTTCTTCTTCAAAACTGCTGAACCTGAGAACCTTCTTAGTACTCTTCTTGGTAGTATAAAAGGATTGCTGAGAATGTCTACAAAGAATCTGAGAAACGAAAATGAAGATATAATTGCAATCTATAAAATGAAAAGAAAGGACAACTAATACTACAATCAATTGCAAAAGGAATTTTGCCAGGAATCCAGATTTGTTTTGGCGGTAGTTTATTATAGAGGACCTCCCATTTGTTTAGAGGAGTGGGGGATCCCCTATACAAATCAGGATCCAACATTTTGGCACGTCAGAGTTTGTCTATGGGATTGAGTGAACACCTAATAGTTCACATCAAAAGCTTTTGATCGAAGAAAGTGTTCAACAATTCCTAGGGCTCCAACTACCTCCCGAGGCTTTCGGAGTTTGCGGGGTGGGTGACCAACTGGCCAGTTCCCGCCTTCTGAATCCGTCGCGAACCACATTTTTAGAAAGGGTATGATTTGATCGAATTCCGGAGAGTAAAAACAATCACTGAGCTGAATGAGCTGAAATCCCGCCACTTATGCGAAGTCCAAAATCGATTACCTCCAACTGCAACCTCTTCAGCTGCCCAATACAGGTTCAAGGTCAACTGCTCCAACTGACCTCTCCGGAGAATATGACACGTATTTACAAAAAGAACAACATATTCAGAATATCAACACATATTAGAAACAAAAAGGGGAAGACAAGAAGCTACGCACCCCTTTCATAAGGCCCCTTTAAAGGCCTTCCTCTCTTTCTGACCTCCCTCCCTCTCCATCTCTGTGCAAGACACCTCAGAGACAGGGCCCCACTTGAGGCTTACAGCGCGGCGCTGATGGAAGCCTTCACGCCAGGCCGCCAAGCCATCCAAATAGCCTGAAAGAGGCTGGTGGTGGATCATCCTAGTGGAAGAACCATTCAAGGCTGGAAGGCTATTATTAGAGAAGTTTGGGAGGCCACAAGAGTCTCCAAAACTCTGAGTCGAAAGGGGCACCTGAGGCACCCGCTAAGGGCTCGAAATCGATTCCAAGGGCTAAGGACCGATGTTTTTCTGGGCTCCTTCTGTTTCTGGTGCACTCACCAAGAGGAAATGAAGAACATCTAATTGGTCTAAATCTTCAAACAGGGGTCTATGCTGATGTCTTATGAATATTCTTAGAAGGCTAAGAATCAAAAATACTTGAAACCAACAATGGGGATACATCTATCCAATGTTTATGGCCTTGTGGGGGTGCCTAGGGCTAGGTCAATTTGCTAAATCTGATTTTCCAGGTTCCAGGACTGTCAAACGTCAAGGTTGGAAAGTACACCTGAGATGCATCTTCACTTGGTTTAGTTTGTTTAACATGTTCAATGTATTACAAACAAACGAGTAGTGACTTTCTCTGGACCCTCATGAATGGCCAAATTAAGCTGGGGAGGTGCAACTGTCAGTTCCTGTGAGGGGATGAGGTGGATGGGCACGTGTCAGTAAACATGTGGGGATACCTTTAGCACCAAGGTATCGGAAGATGGCTGTCAAACACAAAACCTGTGACACGTTCTGAGACGAGACGCAGTTGGCCGCAGCATAGGAGGCTCCGCCAGCCAGGCCTGGAGACGTCTGTCGGCCGAACAGCACCCAAATGGAGTTCATTTTTGCTTGTTTGACTTTTATGCATCATAATAATCTATGTTATATACGTCCCTTTGATTAGACTCCAAACCTTTAATTTAACTTTTCTTTCTGTCTGTCTGTGCTTCTTTCATTCAAATATTGGGTTCTTGCCCATGATGGGAGTTCTTAAAACCGGCAGCCCTTCATTCTTCTTGCCCAAAGACCACTGGAATTTACACAATCAGCTGGACATACGACGTCTGCAAGGATGTTGAGTTTGGGGCGATGGGTTGGTAGGAATCGAAGAAGTGGATAGTTGTTGAACATGGATAATATCCACCAGCTCCAAACTGCTTGGCATCCCGTTTAAGTAGGCCTAAGTACAGTTAAGTGTATCCCAGTAGACACCTCACTACAGCCCAAAGACGAGAAGCACACTCGGACCATCCATGGTACCCTTGTCCCTGTGTCTTCCCCAAAGTCATGGCACAAGTATATGCCGTTGTAGGGGATTCACTGGATTTTGATATAAGTATATGTTTTCTGCAGTTCGTTTCGAAACATATCAGAGCCCCTTCCGAGGCCCGCGCCAATAGTGGCTGAGACCGAGCTAAAGAGCACGAAGAGTTCTAAGTCAGTGCCCAAGATCTGCAAGTGCCAAGCTCCGCTGGCTTTGGGGCCCAGCACCTGTCCCAGCTTGGGAAAATATGAACTTGTCAGGGGCGAAATGAACCGATAGATCCCCCAGGGTCCTCCAGCTGACAAATGATCAAGTGCATGATCTACTGCAAAGCCAAGGCTCTGAGGTTATATTGTGCAATCTTGTGCAGTCTGCGGCTGTGCAGCTTTCAATACTGCTTTTGCCCCCCCCCTCCAGTGTCCTGAAGTTCGTAAGATCTTCCCTTGATTGGAACCAATTGACGGCACAAAAAACGTCTCATTTCGCTGAAAACCAATGATTGAAGCGCTTCTCCCAACTGCTTCTCCGTTCCAATCTCATGAGTGTAGCCTTCTGCATGCGCCCAGCATCGAGCTCCGTTAGGGGGGGGCAACGGTCGAGAATGCCCGCTGCATGCACCACGCCTGGTGCCGGTCATATGCGGGTCAAAGTGGCTCCCAGAATAAACCTCTAAAAGTCGGAGACGCCGACTCACTGACCCGGCAAGTTTGCATCTTCAAAACCCGTCCAAGAAGTATATACATATGATATCATATGATCCTCAAACGAATCTAGAGGAGTGAGCCCTCTCTTTCAAACAATAGAAACATTAGACACTACTTCTACTTACAGGAATTATCGATTTATATACACCATTTGGAGATAACTGTCGGTTCTCAACTAGCAAAATGATCTTGTGCCACTCTTGGAGGCGGAGCTGAGGCAAGCAGGGGACGCTGCAGATTGAAACCATCTTTTTACCTTCAGTTGAACAAACCAATGAACCATAAACGTTGATGAAATCGAACCCTGAACTTTGGTCCAGTGCTCGGTTTTCCTCTTGTGCCCATTACACGTCATCCCTGGTCCCGCCTCGGACTGGATCGTTGGCTTCTTTTCCCTCCTGCAGGAGTTTTGCGACCTCGCTGGACTTGCTGCTGTCGCAGGCCTTGACCTGCACCGTCCTCGGTCAGAACGGGGGAGTACCAGGGAAATGCGTGGTGCAGGTGGTCAGTTGAAAGTCCAAATGGCTGCCAACTCGAGTGCTTAGTGTGATCTTTGCAGGTATGCTTCCTGAAGTAAGGATAATGAGGACTTGCTGGGGCAACTAAGTGGGAAACCACGTCGTTTGGGGGGGTGCAAGTCTTTCTTTGATACATCTTGATACACACACGTCTTTCTTGCTCGTTTCCGGTTCCTTGGTTTAATCCACCCTGAATGATCCGTTCGCAATTGCTCCAGACTCTATCCTTGGCAAATCCGCCAACTTATATCAGGTGCGTCGTATTGGCACACCGACTCCTTGCGGTTGATTGCGATATCACAAGCTCAAACCACTGGTGCTGGCCCATGCTCGTTGGGCAAATCACCCAGTCGGCTACTTTTACTGGGTACCGGATCCAAGCTTCGATCCTACCTTCGGACAGTCTATCCTGCCTCTGTGGTTCAGTTTAGGAATCCCCTGATTCTTTCCATTCAATATTCCACACTTTTTCCTCTATGAGGTTCTTGGAAGGTGGATGTACTGTCCAACCTATCCCTTGCAAACCTGACCGGGTGGCACTCCAGGAAGAAGCTGCAAGCGCCTCAGCTGTTCCTGCAGGCGTTTCTGACCTGCAGCGATTAGGAACTGGCGATGGGCAGCGCTTGCTGAGTACAGGAGACCCACCGCGAGCACAAGAAGTGAGAGAATGATGCGTTCTTCTCTCCTGACACACCAGCAGCTCCTATATCTTGGATACGCCAAGAACTACCACGTTAGTTCTATAGGGATTGAAATTATTATGGTGCATCAGAAATGATTGAAATTCCTAAAGCACATTCAAAACTTTCTCAAAACAACTAGGAACAAGAAGCTACTAGGAACAAGTGCATCGCTTCTAGTAACAAGTGCCTTACTAGTAGTAACAAGAAGCTATTAGTGCCTTAACTTGGTTTTTCACTCTGCCCCGAAACGCCCACACCACACCTTCGGCCACACGGCCGCTGCGAGAGGTCAGCAAAAGGCCTGCGACCATAGCTGCGCAAGGCAGGAGAGAAAACACATGACAATTGTTTGATTGATTGGATCTTGCCATGTCAAGCAGTGGCTTTGTGGGTACTTGCGGCACAAATGACGCATAATTACGTAAGTTTTGTCTGAAAAGAACTTGCAACCTACTTGGCTGGTGGATTCCGTGGTCGATTAAATCATCTCAAAACACGATTTGCGAGTCTGGGCAGTCAGCTGGAATGTGAGCTCTAATCCGGAGACCTTGGAGATAGAAACATTATGCCGCCACCTGAAAACACACGCTACATCACGCATTCCAACTGCTCCTGTGTTCTAAGTGCCCCTTTGACTGACTCCACGTTGGTGAATCAGGTATTGATTTATTGTTTAAGTTATATCATACCTATAGTTCTAGTTCTAATTGTCGGTCAAGTACTGTGGAGACGATTTGAAGTTGATTGTGATGAGTTTCCAAATTATCTTCAAATCCATCTTCGACAGCTAATTTGGCTGCTTGGGTCCCACTGTGTTACTATGTCCCGGAGCAAACAGCCTGGCGCGCCCAGCATCACCAGCTCCTCAGCTGCTACCAGGCCCAAGCCGCCCAGGCCACCGGTCACCAGCTGGACACCCTTCTTCACCTGGAAGGATTGGCAAAACCCAGTCACGGCATGTCACGGCTTACTTTGCAGGCACTCGGTCACTAGGTGAAGAGCCGGTCATAGTTCTTGAATGGTCACAGTGATTACTGGTCAAACGGTCAAGCAGTGGATCTTTGCTGTTGTGGTCTGAAAGCTTCACTCTTACACTGCAGTATAGCACGTTGGATACAATTAGTGAGCAGTTTCGGTACCCATCCCGCCTTCCACGTGGTGCCATTTGCTGAAGCTTCTACCCAGTGCCCAACCGCTCAATCAAGCTTGTTGGCTGGCTAGACCCTGCAATTTACGAATGAGTGGTAAAAAGAGACTCCCCTCTGTTCAGTGTGATTTTCAATGATTTCAGTGTGGTGTGGGTCTTCAGTTGTTTAGGATTAAGGTCCTGAAGACCCGTAGACACAACGTCGCTCTCACCCTGTTTCTTATCCAACCTGCGTTTGGTGGCAAATGCTTATCACTTATAGAGCTCATCCAGTTCAAGTCTTCGGCTAAAAGCAAACCCCCGCCTCAGCAGCTGAGCTGTTGGGCCCGTCCCGCATCGCATCCTGACGCTGCAGGTTGAGAGCCTCCTGCGGCGCCTCCACCACACGGGGCACCAAACGCCCGCGTTCTCTGCTCAGCTGGGCCTCGCAGGAGTCTGTCCACAGTATGACTTCACTTATATATTCTATATATAATTACGAATCTTAATTATATAAACGCATACTCACCACTAGTTTTTGGTCTTCGCAAGAAGGGACCTGCCTCCACGTCGCTCTCTGCGCCCGCGAGCTCAGCAAGGATAGCCTGGCAAAGGATGTGTGTCTGTCGTCTTTTTGGTTTCTTAGTTGAAGTCCTCTAGTCTAGCTTGGCTTCAGCACAAACAACACTCGCTCGGTTGCTCAACTCGCCTTGGCAGTGTCCTCGTCTGACAGAGACATGTGCACATCCAGTGCCTGCAATCAACGTCGAAACCCGGGTTTAGTTCCGCTATCCAGCCAGCAATGGAAAACCAACCGCGAGGCTGCCCTAAGCTCCATCTCAAGCGCGTTCAGCTGTTGTTTGTCGGAATTGGTATGAAATGAACAAACCTCTACAGTTCTACATTGGATGGGATATTCTGATATTCATCATCAGGAGGGTCTGCAGTGTACTTGGAACCTTGAGAACACTTTATATTACTAATCATTCAGCAATGCATTGTACTACAATCCTTAATCTTTCAAGTATAGTAGGTGGCTGACTGTCTTGGTTAAGGAACTTAGAATCATAGTGTTCCACGGGGCTGTGTTCCACTTCCATGTTTCTTTAGCAAAGGGCACACCCCAAAGCCAAAACTGCTTAAGCACCTGTCTTACCTGTTTAGAAGGATGAGCACTCCACAGTGGTTAGGAAGTCCCCCAGTCACAGGCTACGTGAAACAGTGGATTTTCAATCTGTGGGGCCGAGGATACTAACCACTTGTCAAAGTAGGGTGGTCATCATCCTGAAACCACTTGCTAATCATTCAAGTATATAGCGGATGCTAAGTGCACTGGCTCACAACTCAACAATCGTCTAACCAACCATTATCTGACCAATTCTCCCAAAAGGTGCTCTGCAGCCGCTCTTCCCAGGTTGGCCACTCCTCTCCAAGAACATCCCCTTGCCTTGATGACCACCCGTGGCATCTCCAGCCGAGCAGATCGCACCAAGCCCCACAGGGAGATCGAGGCATCGAAGTTCGCACGTGTCCTGTTCCCCAAAGATCATGGGACTTTTGAATTCTAAGTATTTTGTACATGGTGCAGGATGACAGTCCAAATGGGTGAATCCTGTGTTTAAATGAATGAATGTGTGAGTCGACATGGCTCATGAGGAATGAATTCACGATTCATCCTGTTCAAGGACATGTGACTGAACTGGTGAGTGACAGATTTGGGGCGGAACTAGTGGTGGCCAAAAGCACATCAAACGTAGACCCACTGAGGTTGCTGATTGTGACCGGCATATATTGGGTGGTGGGTTGGTATGTTTGAGTTAGATGGTCTCTCGAGCAAAAAAAACTTGCTGGGATCAAAACAGCACCTACCTAGGACCTAGGATAACCGGAGAGAAGGAACAAGTAAATACAATAGTTGGTGGTTGAGTGCTCGATTACAAAGCATCAATAAAACAAGAAAGGCATTCTGGAGGTGGGTTTTGGCACTTTTTGTTTAAGAGAACCATGCGTTGTAGCAGGTGTGAAAACAGGTTTTAACCCGCTTTAAATCTATGCAAGCCAATGTATCTTCACTAGCAAGCCGTTGTTCGGCATATAAATATATATATAGATGCTTGTCAAAACCAACACTCACAGGCATACAAACACTTAAACATTTGTAGGCGTCCATTTGCTGGTCATAGCCTTTCGTTTTCTCTACAAAATTCACTGCCCAGCCCCACAATTGATCTGAAAACAACGCAACTGCTGTGATCCAGAAACTGCCCCTTGGCGCACTGGTGTGTCTTCCAGGGCACGCGTCGAAGGCGCCCCTGGTGACCACCAGCAGTAGCTTGGTCTCGGGCGCCATGGCCGCTGCTTGGAGGAATTTCAAGAGGTCTTCCAAAGCCTCCGGAGAGAATGTGGAAGGATGGGATAATCAGTTCTCAGATCCTCAATTGGGGGCGCTGGTTTCTTGTGTTTCTCGTCCATGGAACTACTGTACAAGCTTTAAACATGCGAATGTGTGTCGAACACTTTTTCAATCACAGAAATGCAAAGTATCCAAAACGTAGACCTTTTTTCTTCATGTTTGGGACACGCATGAGGTTACAGGGTGACCGCTGTAAGCTTTGGGAGAAGTTAGTGACAAGTCTTCAGACAAGTTGGCCCCTTCGAAATAGCTGGTTCATGAAATGTCCTTGCCAACATGTACACAAGCCAATTCTTTAGATAACCACGTGTTGAACTCACGAAACAACAAGTGGTTGAAGAGCCTCAAAAAGCGCTGTGCCTGGTGTGCCCTTGTCCGTTCGATCCATGGACGCCCTCCCACCTTCGTGGACGGCTCTCCTTGGGAGACTTCAATGGGAGCGTAGAAGACCGCGCAGCTCTTCATGGCCTGTGAGTTGAACGGCGGATGAACCCTCCCGCACAGAATGATGAGTGAAGGAAACACCTGTATAACTGTATAATCCTGTCCCTATCTGTGCCTTGTTTTTTGCTTCAGGGTGGTTTGTTGTTGTGAATCTATCATAATCATTCATAATCTATCCAACACACATAAAAACAGGAAGAGGCCCAAGTGGCGGAGGGACGTGCTTTATTCCGAGTACCCATTTGAAACCTCTACCCCACAAAAGAAATCATTTCGAAGACCCCGGGATACAGTTTGTATTTGTTTTTGAGTTACCACCTTCGTAAGCCACTACAAACTACAAACATAGGTATATTTGGGGTTATGTACCCACCCACTACAATTACCACCAATCATGCCCCTCACTAGCGCCACACCGCATTTACACACGCATGTCCACCTTTCCCCAATGGCACAAAGCCATGCAAACGTACATTCCTCCGAGGCCGCGCAAAACCGCATGGCACGGCGACATCACCTGTCGACATCTTTCGTTGTTAGTCTGATGAAACGTTTACAAGCGAAGAATATCGAAGAATGACTATTTTTGCTTTTAATGGTAAAGGGAAAAGGAACACCCCTTCGATCTGGAGCTCTCTTTTCTTTTTTCGATCGAGTTAAACAATTATAAATACATGCAACTTTCGTAGGCAACTGTACAGTTTTAAAGCTCTTCCCAGGTTTCCATCTTTGCGGGTCCTCCTATTTTGGGAACCCCCTATTACCAAACACGACACCAAAACTTTATTGATTGCGGGGGACCGGTGTTTTTTAATTAGGAGGAATTGATTTTTGAGGAGACCATGCTCCACACCTTCCATGCTTCTTGGACGGAGGACTTACAGGAGATCTGCCATGATATTACAGATGCACTCAACAAACATCACGTTTCAGGTGCCTTGGTTCATCAGTTTCAAGATTCACACCAAATCCAGTCCGAAAACCAATGGAACCACTGGGCACAGTGGCACCGTTTTCTGCTGATCCATAGATCTAAAAGTTTGCACAGTTTGGAGATATATACTGGTATTGACAGTCAAGTCAAGCCCTCCTTGAATTGTCTTGTCCAATACCAGGTGACAGAATCGGTGACCGTGATTTGTGGCCTCGGCCATCTTCGCAGGCTCTGTTCCCGGTTGCAGCGCCACCTGGGAACCGACAGAGCCAACCGAAGGCGCAGTGGAGATCCGGTGGACGTGCTCGTGTGCTTTGCACTGGCTGGGTCCATCTCGGTTTCGCTGGATGATGAGATTGGAACAAACAATAACAATATACAATAACAATTCAATAGCATAAACATGGTGCCAGGTGCCAGACTTGGAATCTATTTGGGAATGCTCAGGAAACGCAAGATGTCTTGGCAGCCGTGGAAGCAAACAAAGGTTCACACCGGTGCCCGGTTTACTCTGTATTCCAGCGATGTATCTACTCTTTTTTGCTCCTGCGGCGTTCGCACATTTGAATAAAGGTACCCTCCAACTCACTACCATGGAATTGGAAGGTGGACCCTGGGACGTCGGAGTTATCCACTTTCAGGTCCATATTAGTGTGGGAGTGCAGAACATAATACATCATGAACACACATAAATTTCTGCCACGCCAACTGGTTGATTGGCAAAGCCCAGATGGTATAGTATCACAGAAAATTGCTCACATCGTCTAAAGACTCACACACGAAGAAGACCCAAGAGTTTCACGCCGTACTGTAGTCATCTGCAGTTGTCTGTGGGTTGTTTTGCAGTGGTTCTCGATGCCCAATCCCACGGACAGCTGTTCCTTTAAGGTATGCGCCCAGTCACAAAGAGGCAAACACCTACATCCTAGTAGTAATGCCCTTTGTTACCAGTAGCTTCTTGTTACTAGTAGCGTCCTTGCTCCTAGTAGTAAGGCCAGGAGTCAGAAGCCCCTAGTAGCTTCTTGCTCCTGGTAGCGATGCCCTTTGCTCCTAGTAGCTTCTTGTTACTAGTAAGATCATCGAATTTCTTTGACTCCATCACCTGAGACCATTGTGCAATACCCATTCTGGCCCTTGCGCGCTGGTCTTCTCGTCGGACCTCCGCTGATGCCGCGCTGCCAAGGTACACCCTTGGGAAGTGCCCTCACAAGAGCATCCGACAAGCCCTGCTCCGCCAAGACGGAGGTGCCTTCCATCACCGAGGTGGTCTGGACCACATCTGCTGGCACCCAGTCCTGATCAGAATCCATCGCCCCATTTGTTCCGGACGAAATAGAAGGGAAGGAAAGGAGGGAAGAGCCGGGAGCTGGGATGCCCTTTAGTTTGCCTGGGATTGGAATTCCCTCTCAAGTTCTATCCCCGAGGTAGCTTCCAGGATGACAATGCCTACCCAACAATGTTCATTCATATCCAATCATAGCATTTCTTAAATGGAAGATATTTGACAGCATTGGAGCATTCGTGGTGTAATTACAAAAGGTGAGCCTGCTGCCGTTCTAAACTTGGCAGCAAACTAAATACCCCAGGAACAACATGTTCGCCTTACCGAACATTGTCAACCTATTGGTGTTCCGTTTCCAAACAAACATAAACAAACCAATCCTTCTACCAAACCACTGCATTACTAGTGGAGTCCACCGTCCTGCCTGGACCAATTATATAATCTTCGGCGTGATACTCTCAGTCAAAGAAGCAAACCCATGAAAATGCCTGGACAACGGTACTAGTTGCGTTATAGACTCAGCCACCAAAAAAACCTCACTGGTAGAGGAAAACGCACTTCCCATCACCCTTAAGTTTGGTTAAGGGTGAACACTTCTTCATGGAACGAAGAGACCGTGCAAACATCTAGAAACACCAGTCACTTGTATTGTTCACGGAAAAGACTGCCTTGCAGTCCACGAAGTCAGCAAAGACAAGAGTCTTCCAAGTAAAGCACTGTTTGCATCCATTCTCGCCATGGCTTCAGCACCTGCGTGTGCTGTTGGAAAGGAGGTTTGAGCATGCCTTGTAGAAAAATCTCTACCTCCACTCAATACACTCCAGTAGATACCGCTCACTCATATCCTTGCCAACGAAAGGTGATTTCAATCTTCAATCCATCGGCTTCAACGTTCCAATCAGTTCATGCAAATCATCGGATTCACAACGGACATGTTATATTGTCAAATTATTCTAGAACATTATAGGCCACAAATTCAGAGCTTGACCAACACTCACAGCTCCTCCTTTCCCACCATTTCCCACCCATTCTGCCAGCCCACCCACCCACCCACCCACGCTCTGCGCCTTGCGGGCAAACTTCATGGGCGCCCGCTGTGCTGGCTCCTCGGTGGCCAAGGTAGCTTCCATGAGGCCATGACCGTTGGTGCCGGAGAAGCCGAAGGAAGACACCTCGGCACAGAGCACCGTTGTGCGTTAAGCGCTTTGGGAGGGTGGCGGATGTGAACCTGTAGCTGTGGGAGTGGAAACCAACTCCAAACAGTGTCATTTTGATCACAAGACATGGGACATCATATTCAATCAAAGCAAAAAGAAGGTCGATGTTGTCTCAGATGGTCCAAATGGTTCCCAAGTCCCGGACATTGGTTCAATCCTGACTGATCTCAGGGTGTGCTTGATTTCCTCCACTAAGTTGGCTCCAGGAAGACCCATGCTCAAATACTGTTGGATCGATGCTCAAATACTGCTTGCCGTGAAGCTCCTGTATCTGTTCGGTGTAAATTGTGTTTTGACTCCGGCTTCCCTCGAAAAGGATTTTGGCCGCGTGAAGTTGAACCATTGATTCAAAAGCTGGTGACGAAAACACATCCAAATGCGCTTTAGAGCCGCCCAATCTGCTGGAAGATCAAGCAGAAAAGCAAATATACATGCAATTGCCTATATGAAGCATATAGAAACGATGTCCAAAATGTGCTCCACTCTAGTTTCTATCGGGTCACTATAACTCCACATACATGAACCTGTGGACACATGCCGTCCATCAACTATAGTAGGCAAAGGAGCATAGCAAAAAACTAATTGATGGGTTTGCTACACATGGTCACTTTATGCCCCACCTGGTTTAGCTTGACGCCATGTCACGCCAGAGCGAAGGCTTGCGCTCTTCCACTCCACCAGCTTGTCTGGCCTGACTCGCTAGGCCGGATCGAGAACAATTATATACCGTACTTCAAAGGGGAATCAACATCAAGATGAGAGAGGGAGCTGTACCAGTGTTCTGTTTCCAGAGTGGCTATCTGGTGATTCTGCCCCATCAAATTAGTTCTTTCCCATGCTTTGTTCATGGAATGCACTTGTCATTTTGTCATTTCTATCTATATATGTATAGTGATTAGGTAAAAACAAACACAATATCATCTCACCAATCCAACAAATCCAGACATACAAATACTCTAACATACTCCAACCATCAGGTTTGACCATCGAAAGACTTTCATGGAGGGTGGTAAAGACTAAGATGCACTAAGACCATCCATTCACTGCCAATCTGATCGACATTGCCAAGAAGCATCAAGACCTGGAAGCCCGACCTTCGGTTGCGGGTTGGGAGCGGCTTCAATCATTCCAATGGCGTCCAACAAGGGACAACGGGTGATTCTGGCTATGCGGCTACGCCCCAAAAGCTATGAGACCGGCGGTGCTTTCGGCTGGCCCAAAGTCCTGGTCAACAATACAAACGCGTCCAGGTTTAGCCGGGCTTGATGATTGGAGAATCAAAAGACTGGTTGTACAGTAATATAATATAGTTGAACTGTTACGGTATCCTGAGTTTGGTGCTTTGCGCTCTGTGCTCTGGGGAAGCAGAATGAACAAGAACAACAGCATGTGGACACCAATGGTACAATCCAGACCTTTGGCTCAACCTGGAAAAGCCGTCCAAACATGTCCAAACCAATGACTTTGACGCAACGTCCCAACAAACGCAGCTGGTCTCAAACCTTGCAAATATTTTGCTATTTGTATTTGCTGAAAGGCCTCAGTGGCAATCTTCAACCCCCCGCCCTCCAAAATTTCAAAGGCAACTCTTTCAAACGCGCTCATCTCGCCAGGAGGCAGGTCGATGTTGGGATTCAAGGTCTCCAAATGCAAATTCGGGGTGATTTGTGCCTGAAGATGGACGGGAAGGAAAAGATGCGGATGGCTCCGGACGACAGAGGAAACACGAAATGTTGACATGTTCATGTCTAATTTTGCTAACAAACAATGGTCACAAAGGTGCAAGTAGGACTTTAGCACACTTCGGCAATGAACGAAAATGCGTTCTCTCAACAAGACCTGCTAATAAATTTGGGCCCTGATCAACACCAAGCCTGGGTATGATCCGTAATTATCCAACGAAGAAGTGATTTGCACCTAGTCACACCAAGCTTGGCCACTGATAGTCGACAATATTGACCAAGTGATTTCTACATTGGCATACCAGCTGACCATAGCAAGGCGGGGCTGCTTTTGCGCCTTGGTAATTGCCAAAATGACCTTCGAAATGCCCGCCACGCCGGCAGAGCCTGCAGGGAATCGTCTCAGTTGACAGGCGGGGAAGTAACACTGGGCTGCGATCAATTAAAACAAACAACAACAATCTTCTTTTGAGTTACTATATAATAGGAACGGCCTCGAACCTAATAGCGATGGCCTCCAACCTACTATGGATACATGATATATGTTGATGAGTATGAATGGTATAATTCAAGCAGTAGTGAATCATGGTAAATGGTCATCTAGAGGCTTTATCAATGATGATAATGATTGTGTACCTGCAGTGCTATGGCAAAATTCGAGTCGGTAGGTTGGTTGGTGTCCGTGCTTGGTTTTGCAAACATGACTCTTTTAAAAAGAAAGATATCGAACATCACTTCCTTTTTTTTTTATCATTGTTTTGCTTATCAAAATACATATATATATATATAATATATATATCTTTATACATCGGTGTTTGCTGGTGGAGTCTCTGCCGGGGTCCCTGGACAAATCCATATCGCTCAGGGAGGCCCATGTCAATACAACAAATAACGAGGCAACTCATCAAGTTTCAAGTTCAGGTGGTGCGAAACCTTCTTGCTCCCAAGATGATCATGGATTCTTGGACACCCTCAAATTATTCAATCAATGCCTCTGTTGGTCAACACTACTGACTGAACTGACCCGACTTTTGGAGGTGAACAGGATGGACACAGCTCGCCTACATCCATCCCCTCAAGAATTGCGCAACGCCTTTCAAAACACCCCCCCCCCAAAAAAAAAGAAGGCGTGTGGACAGTAGACACCCAGGCACACGCGAATGGCGTCTACTGGTGAACTGGGCCGTTCAAAAATGAAGCCTGCACCGGGCAACGCCGCGCCTTCCAAGTGTCCGATGTTGCTTTTTGTGGCTGCCAGGATCAATGGCTGAGCCTCGCTACGGCCTGCGTTTTTCAGCTTTGATCCAAAAGAGGGAGGCAACCCAAGCCAAAGCAAACGTTTCGGTGTGTGATATGTCATGCACATGTTTACATGCAAAAGAAGAACAAACTCTTCGGAATGCTGTAGATTCAGAAACACCAACCCAAATGGCGGGCCTTTGCCATAGACGGCTCGTTGAGCGCCCACTTCAATAGGATCTCCCAAAGCAGTGCCTGCAAGTGAAGAATCGTCAAGCACATAGAGAACGAAGGAAATGGGATTGAATCCTACTGGATGTGGATTGTGGGATGAACATCGCTGGAACGCCTATTTGGGGATTGGTGTACTTAAACCACATTCAAAAGAATCAAGGCACTTTTCAAACACTTTGAAAACAGAACTTGGCCAACCCCAAGAAGCCTCTTATAATATATCACTCTGGCCACTAAAAAGCCCTCTGAAAGGAGAAATGGGAGTGGCACTGGGCTCCCATTGCGGACGTCCCATATGTCTGTTGGGGCCCATTGTCTTGAAAGAAAAGCCCAAAGGTGCACAATTCACCATGCTTTCAACTTCCAGTACAGTATCTCTTAGATTCTTTTAGACATCAAAGTTCCCCTCTTCCCACCCAACATGTTTAAGAATAAGACCTTACTTAAGCTTCCAAACAAAGAAAAAACAACCGGATCACGTCTGTGCTTCTTGACCCTCTAAAACTCTCACCCTGGAATAACCAAAAGAAATAGGTCTAATCAGTCATGACTTTTCCGTGAACACTCTTTTGACGATTCACCATCAATAAGCTTGACAACACCCAGCAGGCGGTGCAAGCACCTGTTCCATGGCACTCGATCATCGTCACATCTTCCCCGGCGGTCTGTCGCTCCGCCAGCGCGCTGCGAAGCACGCGCTGCTGCGCTGTGCCGTTGGGCGCGGTGATGGTGGCTGCACGGCCGTCGTGGTTGATGGCCACACCCGTGAGGGAGACCTTGAGGTGAGAGGTATCAGGTGGTTGAGAAAGAATACACCTGGACCTTCCACCGGTACATGTATTCTGCCGTTTGGCGAAACAAGATGTTTGTTCGCCGTCAAGAAGGCTGTTCATGTCAAGAGTGCCTCTTTGATGTTTTACAGAGGTTGATTAAATTCGCGGTAGACAAAAGTCGCCATTTCAAAACCTTGACTTAGCATGGAAATAGAAAACAGTTCAATGCAAAAAGTGCTTCAAGACCAAATGGTTGGTGTTTGCTTGAAAAAGATTGAAAAAACAGGTCTGATTGAACAGGCATATAATATAATATAATAGCATAGCTATGAAGACCCAGGTATAGGATGGTATAGGAGCCCCCAAACCTCCCGCCCCCCCAACATTTGATGTCAAAACAGTTGCAGTACAGTGCTGTTGACAGAGACAATTGTGTTATGCCACCTCGCTTAGCTGGTGATCGGTGCCAATAAACTGTTTGGGCCCGGGCCTGACAAAACATTTGAACACTACTTTTGAAGGCGGGGATGAACTGGATGCTTGAAGGTATAGACAAACTTGTCAATTCCACAGTCTCTCCAAGCCACCAGCTCATTCTCTCCCGTGCCAGTGCCACGGGTGATCCACACCGAGCCAATGCCTTCGCCACGCGCGAAGCCATCCGCCGACTGGTCAAAGGTCTTACAGCGTCCGTCGAAGGCCAGGCCACGCATCTTGGAGAAACCGACCTCAGCTGGAGCTGTCCCCTGATCCCATCGAAAAGCAGCTTTTCTAAGTAGCTTCTTGTTCCATCTTGTTCCTAGTAGTAATGCCAGGAGCTACTAGTAGTAATGCCCTTTGTCTCTAGCAGCTTCTTGTGTCCTTAAATCCAACAATTGACAATTGGTTTAGCCTTTGTTGGCCTGATAGTATATACCTTATGAATTATATACCAAAGGGGCTAAGGGTCTAGGTATATACACTTGAGGGCGGTGAAAAGAAACACACACCCAGCCGTCAATGCAACCCTGGCACCCCTCAGCTTGCAGCAGTGATGATCCCTAACAGCGGTCGCGAGATGCTTGGGCCTATCTGGCATATCTAACTGGATGCTCTAGCGCCTGGCTTCCCCTGCTTTTGAGAATCTCCAAGTGGCCCAAATGCACCCAGAGAGCTGCACGTTCGCGCCGGTGGCAATCGCACTCTGACACCTTCGCCAACATGGGTTGCACTGGGAGGGTTGGGAAACTTGGCAACTGAGCCTGCGGACACTCAAACTTTTTCTGCCGAGATCTGAGTACTGAGTACCTCTCTTTGGGTGTTGTTGTTTGAATGCGTCTTGGCATGTCTCGGCGCTGAATTGACATTATAGTTACTATGATCTGTATTGTCTATGGTTCCAGCAACCACTTGTGATCGAAACCAGCAAGTGAGTGGACTATGGAAACATTAGAACTCGCTCCCAAAAGCACCCTGTCTCATACCTGGGCCTTACTCAAGGCGTTGTACACGAACCAGCTGGGCGCCCCGGTAGCCAGGAAAGCGACCGGAGAAGGGATACGCTTGCAGGTCGCAGGTGTCTAAGCACAATTTGCAAGAAAAGAGGTCTTTTCCTACCCAAAGAAAAGTTTCTGGAAATGATCGGCAAGTCTTATTCTTGCTTGTATCCCTTTGATTTCCGGTCTATGACCTCACTTCATGCTCTTTGCCTCGCGTTCGGCGAAACGGAGTCGGAGGCCTGTTGAGCTTGACAGCTTGAGAGCCTGGGTGTGCCAAGGCAGCGCTTGTTTACGCTTGCGTTGTCCAAAGAGGTGTGTCAAACCGCGTGGAGCTGGGATATGCTCTGTGAGCCATGCCGCCTATTGAAACATGATATATTTTGTTGACCAGTATGACATGTAAACAATCTGAGCTAAACATGTTCTTTAACCCTTATCTGCCAACATGACCGATGTCAAAGGATCTCCTTTACTACAAATGTTGCTACAAGGGGAACCGCGGCACTCACATAAACTCACTATTGTACTACTACATGCTACCCCGAGTTTGTAATCGTGTACTCCTGTGGCTCCTCTGCTTCTCATAACGATCAAAGCCTGGGTCCAAATTCACAGCTCCAGACTTGCAAGGTTCCAGGAGAACAGCTGCGATCAGGGCCTGGTTCACAAACCCCTTAAGCTTCCACCTACTTGGGGAAACAAGAAAATAGATACTCTGCTTTTGTGAGATCAATCCCAAGTCCTCTGTTTTCCCTGCGCTCAAGTGACTCCAGCCAAGCACTCCTGACAGTTTGTTGCCTAGTTGATAATATCTATCTACCTATATATATATATATAGCCCGAGTATGCGTAAATGTCAGTATCCTTCTACAGTATCAGTTAGCTAAATACATCTATCCCACCCAAGAAGATCACCCAACTGCACGGGTTTGACTACAACACCAGTCTAGTCTAGTCCCTTTCTGTTCGCTCCCACTTGACCCTCGGCCGTGCCGGGTGGCTGGAATCCAAGGCCACGATGGTGGAGGAACAGGCGGTGTCCACCGTAAAGCAGGGACCCCGGAGCGAGAAAACGTGCGAGATGCGGCCTGGCCGGGGGCGCGCAGTGTGCAGCCTAAACAATCCATGCTCGCCCTCCATTGTCAAATCACATGTCTATGAGTCTATCTGGTTGTGAGTAGTGCTCACTGGTCGCATGACTAGTTCCGGATAAAACAACTGGAATTCAACAAACAAGTCTTCCGTTACGATGGGCACCTCCCAAAAACCAAAGTCGAGACCCAAAGCAAATCAGCATGCTGGATCTCAGCATGGATCCAACCATTGGACCGTCCACACACACACACACCCAGGACATTTCCCTTCGCCTATAGGTATAGTATAGTATGTAGATCCCCAGGGCAACCTTCCACACTCACTCAACTTCCATTTGCCTGGCCATCACTTCGCACCTGAGAGCCCTGAATAGGCGAAGCCAATGTTGGAGAAAGGCCCAAGCCTCAAATTCAACTGTTCTCGACTTGCTCCAATTGACCGAAAACACTTTTTTGCACTGAACCTTACTTAATTGAGCAGGCGCCTACTTAATTACATAAGGGCTAAACAAACTACTAGGTAGATCTAGGTTGGTCAACGGTGGAGGAGGAGCGCGGATTCGGAAACTAGAACGGGTCTGAATCGGATATTCTGAATCGGGTCTGTGAAATACGGATATGTCCACGCTACATCAACAGAAACATTTCATTAGATCCCCCCACCCCCAGTTTCTGAATCGGATAGTTTCTGAATCGGCCAGTTTCTGATGAATCGGCAGTTTCTGAATCGGCCAGTTTCTGAATCGAGGGAGTTTTTGAATCGGGACACTCTGTAGTTTCAGAATCGCAAGTTTCTGAATCGTAGTTTCTGAATCGGAGCTAGTTTCTGGATCGTCTTCTGTTCCTACTAGGTCACCTACTACTAGCTAGGACGCAGGATAGCTCACGCACTATTCATTTGGTTCCTAGAGTCCTAGTCATTTCCATTGATGCAAAGAACGTCAATGAGGACCTTTTCCGATTGGAACAGCGTTGCGGTGCTACCTGTGCAGCCTTTTCTTCTGAGAAAACGACCCTAATTACCCTGACACGGTCACTAAAAGTGTCTTGAAGTCATGGATTTTTCATGGTGACCGAGCTTAACGCCTGTAGGAGCCGCTATGGATCCTGTAATTAGTTGGACCCTGAAGAGTCCAAGATTATTCCAAGTCCATTAGCCCTGAAACAACCGTCTTTCTAGATGAAGACCTTGCTTGGGTTCTTCTTGGTCACAAACACTAGAACCCCTCAAACAAGGTAACTACTCGCTAGGCATTGCGTCAAAAATCCTCCGTGCAGC
Source organism: Durusdinium trenchii (assembly GCA_963970005.1). NCBI lineage: Eukaryota > Dinophyceae > Suessiales > Symbiodiniaceae > Durusdinium > Durusdinium trenchii. The sequence continues at coordinate 248,451 of CAXAMN010019890.1, forward strand.
TTGGTGACCCTTCGGGGTCCACATCGTTTCCACCCAGGTTACAGCAGCCCACGAAAACACCACAGTCCAGGCCCTGCAAGGACTCCTGTCAGAAGATTGTTGGAGGGGATCGACCTGGAAATTCAAGTCGCACACACACACACACCAAAACATAAGGTGGTTCCCAAAACCTGGGACCATAAGTGTTCAACGATGTACACATTCAACCAATCGAAAATGACACAACATACCCTGGTGGTGGTCATCCAACTTGAAGTATTAGAGGTCACCGCAAAACAACATGGGTCATTTGAGTGAACAAAGGTACAGAACTAATGTATACATCTCCAATCAATAGACTACTGACTTGCTATCCATCACATTTTTTGGGCTGGGGTCTGCGTTGCATGCCCTCGGACCAGGGGTTATTCTGTGGCTCAGAAAGAAGACTGAAGGACCCGCAGGTTTCAGTCTATGTCTTTTTTTGGTCAGTGGGTTTGGATGGCACACTATGTCTAAACCATAGCCATAGCATGCCATAGCCATTTGGCCATGGCTTACAACTCACAACGCTTCACAAACTCGGTGAACCCCTAAGGCCAACGAAAGAGGTCGGGGCATGTGTACTCACTCAGTTTTGACTCACCTCTAAAATATTGCATCCTGAGGCCACCGTGGTATGCACTGCACAGCTAGACAAGAAACAACACCACAACATAGAATTGGTTACCTGTAAGTTCTTGGTGATCTTGGTCGGGATTCATCAGGGACCTTATACTGTACAAGGTCATGATAGGGCGTGGGCTGGTAACACAGTACTTCTTTGAGGCAGTTAAGCCACTGGAAGTGGTATCTTGGCAACTACCTCCCTGACTCTTGCTCATTTGGAAAGCCCAAACAACAGCACAACTGGTGCTCCTTGTCCATGCCGCCTGCATGGAACGCCTCGTAACCTCGGCCGAGTGTGGAGCGAGTTGTGTGGGTGATTCAAGAGGGATCTGGGAGTATGAGCGATCCACATGATGATCACTTCAAGTTGTCAGATCTGGGCAGAAGATCAATGAACGCGCCTCCACTTTCATTCCAAACTCAAGGCTTGAGTATAGCAACTCGAAATGTTGAATGCTGAGATGCTTTGAGAATCTCAGGACTTTGGGATATTGAAGAAGACTCACAGGACTGGAAACAACATTCTCTCTCAAATGGAAGATACTCATTGACCTCCCTGGTACAGCAATGCTGCATTTGCACAGGGCGGCTAGTGGCCACGTGGTTGCCCACCACAGTAGTGCACCATTCACTGAAATCCTCCAACCGTCATCCTGGATGTTCTTCGACCCAAATTGGAAACACAGCTCAGCTTTCTGCTCACACGGCATACATGTGAAGATCTACCCCGCTGGATCCAACTACAACCTCCAAACACCACCATTTCTTGGAGAAATTGGACACCAACAAATATGGTCCTATGGTCATCTGTCAAACCACAAGATCTACCCAGAAATCCATTTCCCACACCTGACCCACTCACTTTGGAGAGATTGATCTACCCCGTCTCTGAGGTTCACACTGATCTCCAGTGCCAACCACCTCAGGCGCATCGTTTTTGAATGTTTTCTGCAGAACAAGAGCATCTTTGAGCGGAAACCAAATGGATGCGGCTGAAATAATCAGACCCAGAACCAACAAAACTGACAGTATCCACCAAAGCAACTGATGTAGAATGGTAGAATCAGGATTTCACTCTTCCCCAAAAAAAACAACACACGAGGATTGTGGTGAGTAGCTCAGGAAGCTGAGGATCACACACACAGCGTCCATAGCCGGTTGACCATGCACCATGTCTCTGTGTATGCCACACGGCATGCACAAAAGTCCCACCCCTCCAAAAATAGATATAGTTATATATATCATATAACTATACTATATATAGGCATTGGTGAAAAACAACACTACTAGCCGTCCCAAGTGGCCCACCACTCCCCACAGCCACGGCACTGGTGAGGATCCATCGCCCGCAGCTCTGCCTCGGACACTCCGAAGAAGTCTCCGTCGAAGTGCTCGATGCCTGGAAGGTACAAAGTTTTTTTTTTGGCGTTTTGGAAAGGTGCAGGAGGCAACAAGTGTTTTGAGATGTTTTGAGCCGGTTCTTCTTGAAGACAAAACCCGTAAGACGGGATATATCATTCATTCGTATTCCTGCAATTCCACACACCATATCGTTTTCAAAGCACGACTTTTCCATACCATGGGATGTTCGGGAAAGCACGACCATGCTATTCATTTGACTCATAGCTCGAGATGGTGTGTAGGAGTACGAGGTCTGATGAATTCCTGGGACGAGCAAAATCCTCGTTGCCTCGTCTGCGGACTGAATACCATAGCAACCTCGCGCCTGGAATGAAGTGGCCAAGGCGGACATAGGTCTTGCCTGCCAAGGAGTGAATGGCAAGGGGTTTTGTTCCGAAGGGTAAGCAGCTGTTGCTCACTGCGACTTCTATGTGGATGGGACAAACAGTATACAGGTTATTGGCATAAAAGGGCCCTTTTGTAGAGAAAGCTGGTCTTGAACAGGTCCATTTTCCCCGTCTATGCTAATGACCAGTAGTACCAACCGATTCCTTCTCCAATGGCTCTAACACTTCAAACTTGTTGGTGGACTCTGACAAAGCACCAAGTGTGGCCTGGCGCGTCGACATCTGCATCGTAGTAGGCGTCCATGTCCCAGCGCTCTGGAGGCAACTCGGTGGTCGTGTCCTCAGTTGTAGCATGTCCTAGTTCTCGACAGGCGGCATATCCCCCTTTGTATCACGGCACCCAAACTAAAGCATCGCGGTTTTCACCCTAGCAAAACCAGGCTCGTAGGTGGTGAACACCTTTGTGGTGAAAGGATTGGCACTTTGCCGGAGCCTGTGACTGGAGTGCAATCCAAACATGAATAGTGATACAATAAACAATGATATTGTCTGTGTGCTTTTGTCCACCCAAACACGGCTTTTTATTGTCTTGATGGCATCGCTCACACAGAACCTACACATACACCGCCTTCTTCATAAGATGGAGGGATTGATCTACCTTTCTGTAGGGGTCGCTGACTCCACCAATGCAGCAATCTATGGGAAAATGCTACCAGTAAAAGATTCAACCTCGCTTTGTTCACCGGTGTTCACAACAAATGTTGATGTTGAATCTTGAATCCAACTCTCCAAAGCATTCAATTTCAGGATGTTCCAAGACAACAAAAGCATCTAACATCATCTATATCTCAGAGTCCTACATGTTTTTGCCCAAGCCCACCAAGCTTTTCTCTACTTCCTCGCTTGTGCCCTTTCTGCCCACTAGGCTACCCTGCCAATCCCATGCTCATGTTGTGCCAGTATTCCTTCACCTCAGCCAGTTGTTGAGCGGCGAAACAGAAATACGGAGTGTCTCAAAAAGAAAGGAAAGCATCCTGGCAGTGTAAGATTCCTAGAAGTGAACATAGATGCTTCACCTGGTGGTTTTGGGGGGCAAGCAAAACTATACAGCATCTATGTAGGAGGAAAGCCACAGCTCTTGATTGCATTGGAATCCTCTATATACCAATTGGCGGCTTGAAATTGCTTTTTTGCGGCTCGGTCCAAAAAAATGTCCACCTGGAGGGTGGGATGAGCATGGAACATGTTGGGACCATGGCAATAATTGAATGTCCCTAGTGATAGCCAAGTCTGGACCCCCTTGTCGCACTCCTGCAGCGGTAGTTCCAAATACCAAACGTAGACGTAGATCACCATCCGCTCCCAGCCCAAGCAACAAGCAAAGGTTTGATCCTTGGCTTTTCCCAATGCCCAATCCAAGAGTGCGCCGGGGCACGTTGTTGGTAAAGCATCCTGGATATCTTCCCGCGTGACTGGCCTCGGAGCGGTTGTTTCACGTGTGACGTCCCGTCAGAAGTCATGCAATGAGTGAGATTCATCCAGGCAAAGTATGAGAGTCTTGAGGTCGTACCATATGGATTGATCAAGTAACCCAGGATGAGATTTTCTAGTCTTGACCGCTTCCAGTGTCCATCCCATGCCACAAGGCCAAGTGGATCCTGCTGGTGTGGCCGCAGGGTACTCTTGCTGGCGTTGACGTTTTCATGACAGATGCGGGGAGACTGCAATTCGTTCACTTGTTCGACGTGGGTGCCTCAAAGAGTCTTTCGCGGCGGGATCTTTCACTTGCTTTGGTGCAATAATTCGATGCATCCTATTTGAGTAGCTTTTCACCAGGCTCCAGCCAAAAGATCTCCAGAGTGGGTCTGGCTGCGAGACTCATCTTAAGAGCTTCAAGCGCAGCGAGACATTCCCCACCCCAGGTAATTATATATATATATAGTCTAGGATTTCCTGAGCCTTCAACAGCAGTTCCCCTGCCTCCTCCAAGGCACGATGGCCAACATGGCGCCAGCGTCCATGACAACGCCCGCGCCCGCTGCGCCGACCTCGTCTTCTGCTGGGCCGACCTGGCTATCAGAGCTATATACAGAAATCTCATCTCCAATGACCAAGCGCATTAAGGTGTCTGTTGGACAGAGTGCCTCCACAAAAAAATAGTGTTGAATGATGCATCTTACATGTTGCATGTGTAGATATACAATATCTATGGCATAAATACGCATATTAGACAAACGATGTGTGCAAAACAAATGTCCCGGCCTTTTACTGGATACCCACTCACATGACCTGGCCTGTTGATAGATGTAGTCCACTAAATCGGGCACGGTGGGGTAATCGAACATCAGAGTCGAAGACCTCAGCTTCTCGACTGGCACATGTTCTGCGAGCATTTGGAGCTTCGGGCGGCAGCTCATTAGTGCATCACCGTCCTGCATCCCTGACTAGAAGCATGGTTTTGTGAAACTTGGTATCCCGGGTACTATCCTGGGTATATTCATGATAGAATGGTCTACAGTCTACAGACTTGCCCCTTCCATTCTGTTAATTCCTTCTGTTGATTCTTCTGGACGTTTGTTCTTGTTTGGTTGGTTCTTTTGATGAGACTGTCGGAATGGAACAGAGGGCAGGACCACCTAATTCGTAATTCATTGCAATGCGGTCACAGACATTAGTCGTTGGCTAGCGCAAGCAAAAAAAACAACTCCATGGAATTGCTGGGTCGTACTCAAATTGGAATGAGGGCGCCCAAATATATAGCTAGAACCTTGTGTCCGGGACAACCGACTGGCAGACCAACGATTTCACCTGTCGAAGCCATCTTGTCTCACTGGGATCCGTCACAAACACACTGACAGTGGATTATCATAGTCGGTCAAGCTCCATACTAAAGATCAGTGCCCAGGGCTATTCGCTGAACCACTCTTCTAGGAGGCATCACACATCCAAGATATCACCGCCAGGAAAAATGGATTGGCCCCAGCATAATCTGCCCAGGCACAGTTGCAAACCTTCGAAGGAAGCCTGCAAGCGGTTCCGGAACTCCACCCCTGCCAAGGAATCCAGACCTCCACAGCACGCGCCGGAAAACAGCAAGGTTCGCTCGGTTCACGCTGAGGCGAGGCGAGCCGTTCTAGTGCCGCGAACACGCTGACAGACATGGAGTTGCCAAACATTCTCAAGTGTAAGACTCAAAGTATATAGTAGATTAGATTATTATAGATGATTAAACATATGGAATATGACCGGTCTCTGACTGCTTCATCTGTTTAGATGAGCCATCAAATAGTTACCTTTCCATCAGCATTGTAATATCGTGTATGTCCCAAACCTTGAGGACATGTTACTTATTGTTTCTTGTTTCATTCTTCAATAGACGAACCGTCTTTAGCACCTGATCCTTTTGTCAATGTCCATGCATTTCTGCTGCAGGATATCCGTTTTCACCTTTTCTGGCCCACTTAGTATATCCCAGGATCTCCGGTCCAACCATCTGCCGCGATTAAGTGCCAGGTTGCCCATCTCCATCAATGGCGTGGAGAGATCTAAATCGCCGGAGCCCTCCAAGACATCCTGCGTACCGGCCAGGGTTGCTTGGGGACCGCGCACACACACAAACAGTGCTGGGCTGGTCAAGGCACCTGGGGTGTCTCTTTCAGGCCTGTGACATCATGTTCTTGATGTAAATCGTTAGCTGTTAAAAACAACTATATATATATACATGTGGCTACAACATGTGGGACTGTTTTATACCGAAACAAGACAAGCACGTCATGCACTAAGAGAGAAATGTTTTCCCCCGTTGACAGTTGCAATGTAGTGATTTTCGTCCGCGAGCCACTTCAGGGTTCATGAGAATGAATCCAGGAACCAAGTAAATAGTGCGAGCCTAAGCTATCATGCGTCCTAGCTAGAGCAGGTTACCTAGTAGTTTGTTTAGCCCTTACTTAGAACCGCCTATAACTATAACATAATAAAGTAAGGGTGACGGCAACGGGCTAAAACATAAAAAACACTCAAGTGTAGGGGCAGGCTTTGGAGGCGACCCCCCATATCCAGCCTTAGTCAGCCTCAAATAGTTGGATATCTGAGGAGCACCCAGTGCATCGAGCTTCCACAGTGGCACCCGCGGGAAACAGCTACGAACCTAGCTCTGGAGGGTCCCTGGTCTGTCCCTACAGGAAAGTGGTATGTGGTCCAAATAGTCATCTTCAGGCAAAGCAAGATTGTATAGGATAAAGGATATCGATCAGATCTATCCACGCAACAAAATAGTTATCCAATAGCTACTACAGTAGGTCTATGCTATAAGATTAAATGCAATTCGGGTACAGTAGGTCCGGGTACAGTAGGTCTATGCTCTAGAAAATGTTCAAGACTGCCCATCCTTCATTGATGGGGCCATAATAAAAGGGGTATCCCTATGATCGGAAGGATTTGTCGGGTCAAATTAGAACGATAGTCCCTGCAAAGTGACTCACACCAACACACTTATATATCCCTGTACAAAATCCATCCCTACAAATCGCAGTTGCAACTGGCGCCTTCGAACCACTGGTTGCCTAGCCACTGAATTCACTCCACTGAATTCTGAATGTGATGTCCATGAACCCCAAGACTAGTGGTAACCGCTTTGTTTATGTGTGTAGATCATCGGTCATGCAGTCAGCTGATGCAGTCCTGAAGCACACCCACCACAATGCCCTTGATGTCATCGGCGCTAACCTTGAGAACATTGTTGTAACAGTCTCAACATTGCCAGCAAAATGGAGACAGGATGTACTTGTCCCATAGTTTGGGGAGACTTATTGCACTGGAATTGCACTGGAATAGCTTGAGTTTTAAGTGCAGCTGGTGCTTTCTCTGAGAAAACCGGTGCAGGCCACACCAGGTCCAAGTAAGAAGCTATCTTTGCAGATCAGGTCTTTTTGACTTCCTGATTTCAAAGGCTGAAGCGTTTCTGTGTGTAGCTGACCCCAGACTGTTTGTCGAGACATTTTGCATCCCAAGGCACCATCGCACCAGCGGCCGCCGCCGACTTCTTGCCACCCACACTGCCGCCAAATTTGCTCAGTGCCTTTGGGTCGGGACCATAACCCCTCGCGCGGAGATGTGAGATGGAACTCGTCGTTACACATCACCGGACCCCTGAGTTGAAGTGGTAATTTGCAATATATACGTGGGGCTCTACAAATAGGCTCTACAACCTGATGATGTGACTTGGACCATAGGCTAGTGACGCGATGTGACGCGGCAAGTGGCCTCTCAAGACCTGGTCAGGTGGAGAAGCATCTCTTTTTGGCAACAAACACCCTTGGAGGCTCACGGTCAAGATCTTTGGGCAGGTCGCCCTGTCTCCACTCCAAACGCCCAAAGTGAGTCCCATTCAGCTGAGCCGCTGGTGGGACCTTGGGCATCTGCCCCAACAAAGACTTCCACTTGATGCGAGCAATGCCCACCGTGCCTGGGATAAGCAACGAAAAAAACACACCTGTTCGAAGCCACATCAGCCGTCTTGGCTCGTAGGCTTTGCTGCTTGATGGATGTCACGGCTCATGGATGCTCATGGTAATTCGTTGTGTGTGCATTTCTGCGTATTTATATAACTAAAAACACAATGATGATGTTCAGGCTGGGTACATCCCTGACCGACAAGATCCGACAAACAATAAATATGTGGCCATCTTCGGCTCCGGTCAAAGATAAACTAGCCCGGGCAACATTCAATCACATATATAATTGAAATCACGGAATGATTGAGCAGCCCCCAAAGTGACCTTGTTAGGGTTCCCAAGTGGCCTTTCACTACAGGTCAAGTGACCTATCAAAAAGCCCCTTTGAACTCTTGTTTTCCTGATTGATGGCTTTCTACGGGGATAGCAGTAGTAGATCTGATGCTGGATGGGATGTCATGACAAAAGGATAAAGAGCAAAGCGTTCTTTGTTTGCAGGGAGATTTTGCAAGTCCTGCTGCAGCACCCACTATACTGTGGATGGACTTGGAACCTCATGCTGCACATAAACCATAAAAAAAAAGATGTGGTTGCGCTAGTGAGACCCACATTATCCACTTCTTTGAAGAAGTAAACCCTAAGCAAACACGCCCTCAGCATCCCTCAGCCAAGAGAAGCCAACTCGCATCGAGTCCCACGCTGCCGCGCCTGCAGGCCGCAGGGCATTGTTGGCACCCAACACCAACGCCATGGCTTCCAAGCCTCGTGCCAAGTCTAAGCGCGCGATGCTGCCTGGAGCGCAGGTGACATACAGCTGACAGGCAGCTGGCAGGTAAACAAACGAGATGTTGGCGAGTCTCGGCGTGGAGGAAGTTTTGACAGCTCGAAATTGTGTTCAGAACAGTCATGAGGACGTGGACCCGCGCAAAGGATGGTTAGAATCTCCACAAATAATCCAAGACTGTAGACATCCTTTGAAAGGTCCAGGAGATCAATTGTTGGTGGACTTTGCTTGATCTCTTTTGCTGGAAAAGGAGTTTGTCTTCTGAGACTTCTGGGTTTGAAAGCTACATACTTGGAGACCACATGGCATGGGTTACACATGGGGCGAGAGGCGCATGTATACAGTTCTTTCAAAAGAGAAGCCTGACAACCATTGAAACTTCCAAACCACTGTACTTCTCCCAAGGCAGCCCTCGACTTCTCGACACACAAAACTCTGCATACACATCTGCACACCTGAAATTGCAAAGCCTGGGCGACTTATCGGTTCTATCAGCAATTGGCTGGCAAATCCCTATACCGTCTCAACATCTTGTAAGCCATCATCCACTGAGCTTTCAGGCAGCGTGTCGGAAGAAAAATGGACTTCCGGCCTTCAGAGGTGCCGGCACGTGCCGCCATGCCGACCTCCGCCCAGGGACCCCACTGCAGGGAGATGGCGGGGAGTTTCTGTGCACGCCGCCGCGAGCCGAAGCTGTCCATGAAGGCATTGGCAGCACAGTAGTTGCCTTTGAGCTTGGAAGAGGGGCGAACAAGAGTTCGCAAAAACATATTCTGAGCAAACCATGTCACAACAAAAAGCAAAGAAGTCAGACTCAGGTAACATCCACTTCGAATTTGACTGCATGGGGTCTCCAACTACTGGATACTCTGATCTTCCAGGTCGTGCGATTTTGCACAGCACACCGAGGTGGTGGAGCTGTCTCGATCCGTTCATCAAAGCTTCAGGCCTTGTGCTACAGAGCCGATCATGGCCGCCACTGAGGAGAACAACCACATCTCCTGTAGTTGCGGTGCATGTAGGTTTGTCTTGAAATCGACAAAGCCCGGGTATTCGGGTGGATTCCAACCCATTCATGAAACATCTAAGTTCCACTACCAGGCAGGGGAGTCTACCTACTTTGAGACATACACATGAAGCCTTGAAACCACTTTATATACCCGTTGGCATATCTTGGAGGGTCCTGTATGTGAACAAATGGCGCGCACTCGCAGGAAGGTTTGGAAAGGACTGAAGGAATTAAAATACATATCAACTACCTTACTTACGGATTGCAAAACACATGCACTATGTACCCAAACTTAGGGCTGAGTGCCATCCACTCTTAGACAAAGCAGCCGCGGATGAGAAGTCTTGGGATCAGTGACTGGCCAACACCCCAACCATCCCCAACCTACCTTCATCTTGAGCTTTCCGGAACCAGTCGGGTGACTGATCTCATGATGACTCAGTGCGTGAACTTGACGTGCACTGGCTTGGGAGTCCATACGATGATTAGAGTTTGCAGCGACAAACTTTTTAAACAAAATCCCACCCGAAACGGACCGTGACAGAAGTAGATCTATCAACCAAAAAAAAATATTTGACCTAGACTTGATCCTGGACTATGTAGATTTTTGCTACTCACTATCAACCCCTTTGAGATTCCACCCCTTTAGCCCTCTGATGATTAACTAGGATTCCAGGCCTTCTGGACCCACGCCCATAACCCTGACCATCTTCAAGGCTTCCTCGCAAGCGACTCCCAGCACGAGGTCCTATGTGTTGCGACATGTTGCTGATACTGCTCCGTCCTCAAGAGGGAGGGCCAAATCCACGGCTGCTGCATGGAGGTTCAAAGACCCATCCACCTGCGCAGAGCTTTGGAGATCCCCTCAGCTATGTTTCCAACATGTCCAAATCCTGCATCTGGTTGCTGCTCATTTGTAAACTCCTGGCCGAGGCCAGGCGATCATTCAACCTGGAGGGTCGGATGGAGGTACCACAAAGGACCTTGTGAGTCTGATTCTCCAAACCTTGGCCGAGCAGACCAACTTGAGGTTCTGCGAGCTCTGGTCTTTGATCAACCCATCCGCCAGGGTGCCCGCGGCATGGACGATGCCCTTCACCTGCACTTGGATCCGAGTGGTGGTGGTCTGTTTCGGAGTAGACGAAAGAGAGCAAAATTTGATTCAACATTTTTTTGTTTGCGGTCTTCAGATAAGCCCTATTTCTTACAGTGTATGACCTGTCACGTGTCTTCCTATCTTCTTACTGAAATCATGGATATCAATGTTGCTTTCTCAATGACCCAGGTTTTCAGCGGTTCGAAAAAGTCAGCTGTGGGCCGTGGGCCCATGTTTGCCTTCAGAATCCAAATGTCGCACTTGCGTGTGGCTCGACCCACAGTGTTGACTGACTCATTGCCGCATCCTCCTAACTACAAAAACGTGCGTCTCAGGGTCAGTGCATTGGTTCCACATCTTAGCCTGATTTAAACACCTCACACCTGCAACTTCTGTCCAGTCGCCAAATGCGTCTTCTTGAGATCTTCGAAGACCCGATGCACATCTGAGAAGGAGCCTCAGTCTTCTAACTCCCGTGAGTCGCACTTCAATGGCACCCTGGAAGCTTTGGCTGACCCCCCCTAATGAACAGAATGGGACAATTTGCCCATTGTCCCATTGTCAACCCATGTGGAATATATGATAATATATGTACTATAAGTTGAAATAATAGTCGAATAAACATACCCCAGCCCTTGGTCATGAAGAATCCCAACAAGGTTGTTTTCCTGCACTTGACGAACACCGAAAACCTTGATCACAACTCTGGCCATATCTCACATGAAATGGCGTGCTCCACCACCCAAAACAGGAGTGCTGCACTGGATTTTGGAGCACAGGGTATAGCACCTTCAATTTGATTGCACACCGCAGTTGATCGTCTATCCCTTTGGGACGTTTGACGTCTATCTTCCACACTTCGAAGGCAGGCAACACTTCTGCCTCGACCAAATAAAACATGCATAGGCATATGATATGATGTGATCATTGTGAAACTGAGTGTATCCCGTCTTTAAAGAAGCCAATACATACAACAGACTGGCAATTCTCTTCTTTCTTCTGACTGGGCAGCAACAACTTCTTGGTTCGACAAATTCCCTTACTTGCTCCCCATCCCATCCATCCCAAACCAACACCATCCACGCAACTGATGTCGCACTTGGTCGCACAAAATGTTGCGTTGTCCATCTTGGCGAACTGGCGCTCCAACTTCCGGAATGCCGCCTCTCACAAACGCAAGGGAAGTGCTCCAGGCAGGGCCTTTCCATAGTGGGTTTCAAACAGTCAAGCTATCCAACTAAAGGGCTCAGTGGTATTAGTAAGTGAATTTAATTATATATTTGGCGGCCAACTGTAGCCAATATGTGTAATTAGCCAAATTGATCAGATTGTGGACCGACTCCTGCAGTCTTTCAGGTTTATTTAGATTTTTCAAACCAATTCTTCCATGTTCTTCGATGTTTCGGTTTATTGGTATGATCAACCCTTGGTCTCATCTCCAATGGGTACATTCAGCGCTGGACAGCGAACGGGCCTTGGAATCCGCTGGAGGTTGTCCACTGCGTGAGAGCAGGGCGAAATGCCTGACAGCTTCGCGGTCACATCCACAACCATTCCCGAAACCAATTCCTAATTGCCTACTATATAATATACTGTATTGGGATTCCCTTTAAACGAAATGTTTGGGTTCTTCAGCAAAATCTATCACTCGCTCTGTCAGTAGTTATAGGCAGGTGTGAGTATTCTAGATGTGGAACAAACCCCGGCGTCCAGTGCATATGCACTTCATAGCCCTGCCTTGCGCCCAAGGAAGACATCCACTCGGCAAAAACCAAACCCAGAGCTCCTGTACCACCAGTGACCTCAGGACACGTGGCGTCGCCCCCCAGCCCGTTGGGACAAAACCCAGGTGAAGATCATTTGAACATCAGCAAGACAAATGGCATGGAAGATCATGGATGGTAGTAACATGGGCATTACTACTAGTAGCAAGAAATCAAGAAGCTACTAGGAATAATGCCCTTGTTACTGGTAGCTTCTCACTACTAGTAGTAATGCCCTTGTTGCTAGTAGCTGCTTGGCATGGAAGACAGTCAACTTGATGACATTTCTCCATCTGGATAGACTGACACGATCGGTTCGGCCAAACTGAACAAAACCACCACTGAGCCAAGGCAGCCAAGGCTCCACATACATGGCATCCTCATCGAAGCCTCGAATGCAAAAATGGACTATGGCTGGCCAGCATTGATGGTGCGGAGTTCAAAGAAGACTTGGTCCGCCTTCCTTCCTGATGCAGGAAGACATCCTGCACTTGAGAGCCTCACAAAACAACTGTATTTATAGACTTCTAGACTAGAGTTTCTTGAGTGTTCTGGGTGTTGCCAGTGTCCTTCTTCCAAAACACACAGTTCGCTCCTCCCAAGTGTTCCTGGTTTGGGATGGAGATCTTTTCTTACCACGTGGGGCCTATGTTAGGACCTGGGGGGGTTGTAACTCTCTCCTTCAAACAAACTTCCCCACACCGAGGGGCCTCATTTAAGGATTTTCATGCTTGAAGAAGCTCTTCCTGTCCATTTATGCTTGGCAAGGACCCCAAACCCTACGCCTCATTCTTCAACTACAGTATATTTGCAGGTTCCTCGCAATTTTCGCCCTTCTTGTCCACTTGTCTCCCAATCCTCTTCTTCGCCAGGGACGTGGTGACTCCTTCTCCACCTGCTGCAAGCGCTGCGTGCAATCTGCCAAGCGTGGCATCCAAAGCTTCAAGCTGCCTCAATACACAGCGTCAGCAACTTGGCTCTGCGGTGGATGAGAGGATGGTGGTGGTCGGGTGACTCTCAGAAGGGGAAGGTGACAGTCCCGAAGTACCACTCGGCAAGAATCAATCAACTACGAGTAGTGCAGGCTCGGTGACAATTTCTAAACACCAGCGCTCAATCAAATCGACTGTGGGTTCAGTAGATGAGATGGTGGTCTGCCCTAATTGGTGAAACGGTCATGTGGATACCCGAGCCCTGCAGAGTTGCTTCAAAAGCACTGTTAAAGCACCCTCAAGGGTTGGTGGGTGACTAAAACCAAACACGAGAAGACTCTAAAAAAGAAGGGCTAAGTCACCTAGAGTCCCCTCCCTACTTCACGCTGCGCGTGTTCTACAAACACTTGATGTTCATCCATTCTCATAGTTTGCATGAGTTTGACATTCAAATAAATAGTTCGAAGGCTTCTTCAAGGAAGCTCCCCCCAGCCTCAGGCTGGGGAGCTTCGTTGAAGAAGCCTGAGCCCTCCATCCCAGTAGCTTCTTTGAAATACGCGTATTAGCTTACTTGAGTCTACCTCCTCTTTTAAAAGCCGTCAGTCCATCCTTCCCCATCATTCCTTCGCCAGCCTTCATGGTACCGCTGAGCCAGTTCTGGCTCAGCCGTGCCCTTCGCGGCCACGAACTGCAGCTGTTCGGCCAGCTGCTGCGGAGACCTCTCTGCTGGGAAGGACACCGGGTGGCAGATGGGAAAAAAACTTGCCGTTGGAGGCTGCTGGTTGAGAAGAGAAATTCTAGCTCTAAGGGATGGGTGGTCTTCAGTTGGATTGAACACTTGAGTTCGGCAAATGATAGGTAAGCGGCCACTCTGGGGAGCCTAATTCCTGACCTGTGAGCCTGTGACAGAACTAATATTGATCTAGAACCCACCTGCCGTCTTTTCTCTTTTGGATAGGAAAAGGCCATAATTGAGCTCTAGGTATATTTTGTGGCAAGTCAAGAACATTCAAGAACCATCAAAAGCTCTCAGCAGAAAAACATCCCACCACCAATGCATGGCCTTGCCCTCCAACTGGTCTTCGCGCGCCTGCAAACGGCTTCCTCCAGATCCAAGGTGAGGGCAGCTGGCAGTTCTGGGTGTTCATTTCGGAAGGCCTGGACAGCGAACCGCTCCACCCAAAATCGGCCGTCTCCGCGGGGGGAAGAAAGGTGATGTGGTGGCATCGTAACACAGATGTGGAAACCTCAGGTGGACTTACCTCACAAAGTGCGAGACTTGACCAGTCGGGGTTACACATCACTCTTGCGTCTGTAAAACACCCTATTCGTCTGTAATGAGGAGATTGACTCAACCAATGAGGTCAAACAACCCAAAACACACGCGCACACACACACACACACCGCACATCAGCTCACAACATTCAGCATCTCCCATTCGCCTTGGCCAAGCCCCAAAGCCCTGCATGGCTGGCTACTGTAGTGGTCTCTGCCAAGTCCTCGTCCAGCACTGCATTGGCCAGGGAGGTCACGAGGCACAAGGGGCCCTCAGGCGCCTCACAGAGCTGATATGGGATGCCCATGTGGGCTGATCTCAAAATAGGGACCCATCAAAGAACCGCAAGTGTGCCACCATGCCATCATGAAATGGTGACTGAAATGGTGTGACCTTCGAACAGCCTGCTCTAGAACTAAGGCCAAATTGTGCAGTTGTCGAAACATGTTTGTACAATATAATTCCATCACATACATTGATTGGGGAGCCCATCGCTTCCCAGACTTTTGGACAATTTTAGACTTTAGCTTGGAGGGGAGGCATTGCTTTCCTTCCATCAAACATACCCGGACAAATCATGAATGCTTTGTATTATCTTTAGTCTTAGTAAGGCATCGCTTTCGGGGGGGCCCATCGCTTTCCTAGTATTTGTTGTTGCAAGATGTTGAGATTGAAGGTGGCTCATGTGAGTGATGGACAAAATCTCTGGCTAGAGGGACCTCTCGGTGGGATGGTTAGGGTTGGCCCCCTTCCTCCTTCTAAGATTCTGAAGCAACGGGGGGGGGCTGACGCAGACCGCAGATTTGTCCAATCCTCATGACTGTCTTCTGCTCGTCATACCGTGTTTTGACGGCTACTCCAATAGAAAAAACCTGTTCTCTTCCACAAAACCATGGGTCTGAAAGGATGCACGTTCACGTTCAAGTTGGGACCTTGTAAACGGATGATTATATTCACTAAGACCCAAACATTGCGAATTTCCCTGCTGAGCAACACATTTAAACATGTGTGGTATTTTAGGGGTGCAAGACTTTCTCCCTGAGTGCTCACATCGGTGCTGGTCCCCCGCGGCCACATCCTGCCTCCCGTGCCACAGCCTGCATCAGGCGCATGGTAGCATCCAATACCTGAGGAAGAGAGACCCAGCAAAGAACATGAGGAAGCGCTCTGTTTCCTTCTGTCACCGCGGATTTTTTTTTGGTGACATGTTTGACCCATCTTCCCGCGTTGTAATTGTAGTGTAGAATCATCCACGATGGGAAGGCTTTGACTCAGCAACACCACAACCAGCAGATCTGCTACAATCAAGCCGCGTCCAAAACCTGCTGCGCTGCTGCTTGGGCATGTTGAGGTAGAGCCACTGCACCCGCCAGGGAAATGATCCTGCTAGTAGGCCAGTCGTGGCGCATGAAACTTGCTCCAGTTTTAAAGACCAATGCAACGCCCCAGGCGTTGAACCGTTCCGTTATTGACGAGAATATTGAAACACACAAGCGATTTACACTGCTGAGAAAGAAACTTAAACAACAAACAATCACCTCTCTTGATTCAATTGGCAGCATCCAACTGGGGGAGAAACATCTTTTTCCAACCGTTTTGTATCTGGCAGGTTGCCGTGTGCATGAGGAACAAAGTGGGTGGCGCAAATCATCGCAAATTACAATCACACAGTATCTAAAGAACATCTTACTGTATGATACTGATTGATACTGTATATAATATATGCGTACACGTGTTGAGCAATTTTCCGGGCGAAACATGAATTCCAGCCATCCAGCCTGTTGTAATCTGTGAGTTTGCCCCAGCTGTCTTCATCCATCAGGCTGGCATAGCAATGATCGCCCAAATGTTCCCGAAGACCATCAAGGAAGCCTTGGCCATGACTGACTCGTCCTAATTCCAACAAGCAGTGAATCCGTCGTCGACCAAAAGTAATAACAGTGAGAATTAAACTATGGATGACATGGAACACTGTGCTTTTTAAAGCACAGTCTTATACCATCTTAATGCATCTGGTTCTGAGTCACGGTTTGCACAGTTCAGGGACTCGTGTCTCCTTTTTGTTGGGGGTGTCATGATCATGTGCTGTCTGGGTTCGGAAATTTGCCCTTGACAAACGCTGTCTCGAACCCATCTGACCTCATTTTGATCCCATGTTTTGAGATGTTTTGAGTAGTTGGTACTCCACAGTGGTCTCATTCAGGTTCCTGTATCGATCCATCAAACTTTGGATTCACGCTAATTACGTGAGACTCTAGGGCACCGTCTCTAGTCTATAGGTCCTTGTTTTTGGTGCTCACTTGGAATCAATGGCAGCATTTTACAACATCTGTGGAAGGTGCAGAGTTGATCCTTCTGCAAGGCTCTGCATCTGCGTTTGTGCGACCCAAGAGTCCGTTGGAAGCTTGATGGTGAAGCACAAGCCACTTCTCATTCTCCAACTCTGGCGCTTCCTCCTCAGCCACCTCGGGTGAATTGAACACATTAGCCACCTCGGGTGAATTGAACACATTAGACTGGCGGCTGCGGGACTCGGTTCTTTTTCAAAACTCCGATTCTGTGTCCAAACCAACTGTTTGGTCCATTTCTAGGTGACCTTTTCTGGGAACCACATTCGGGACTCTGAACTGGGCCAAACTCTCTATATAATTATACACCAAAGCCCGCCGCCCCCCTCACCTGGCTGCGTTCTTGACAGCAGGCACCGAGACTGGAATCCAATGAGCCCTAAACAATTTGCGTAAACATTCTGATAGCGTGTGTTACAGCCACATTCAAGGCGACAATCCAAAAAAAGACATGGGAAGGAGTGCCAGATCTCATTTTAGGTCCTAGTGGCAGGCTGCCACTCGATCTCGTAGATCTTCTGGTCCTTGGAGTTCGCACTCGAAGTAAGTGCGAACAGCTAAGTAATGGGTATGGGGTGGACAAATCTTCGTGCACTAGAAATGCCATACAACTGTTGGATTCACTGCATGTCTCACTGTTCTCAAGAAGATATATGCACAGATCCAGCTTTTATATCCCTTTCTACCAAAGGGTGCTGGGATGTCTCCTCATGTTGCACAACATTTATATATTTGCTGTGAAACCAGTTTTTTGGCGCTGAATCCTCGGACAACTGTCTCATTAAGAACGCCGAAAGAAACATATCCGCCATGATGCACCAGGGTCATGGGTCTGTTGATTTTTGAGGCAAGAGTCATTTTTACATAGCTTCACACAACCCGGTTCCTGGTCCCTCTTCCCCACGAGAAACTCCCAAGAACTTAAGGACCCCACCAGATCTGACCTCAAATGTTCTGACCTCAATTTGTTAGAACCTCCCCGCGGTGAGTTCGCCGACAATAAACAATGTTGGGCCATGAAGGCATGTTTCGCCAAGTCCAATGCGCTGGTACCACATAGTAAAAGCTCAAGAGTGGGCAAAAAGCAACCAAGCTGTTACACACTCAATGTTACACTCAACCATCACTCAACCCACTGCGAGGTCGGACTTCAAATGAGAGTGGTAGTGATCAAGGGAAGAGTAGTCGTAGCAGTCCAATCCTATTGTTCCTTGGATTGCGCCTGAGATTGCCCCGCTGGCGCCTCTGATTCAGTACGGCCCAATCATTAGGGAATTGATCCAATGTGGCCCAACGAACCTTTTCCGCGTTGATGTCTCTCGCTGTGTTCCGGCAGCACCCCATGGTCAGCATAACATGCCGCCACGCAGTGGCGTCGTGCAATGACGTCACATGAAAGTCGGCGCAGGGCTCGGATCGCTGGATCGGCAACCGTTGAGCAAGCAAGGCACAGATTTGGAACGCAGCCTTTTGTTGTTTTGCCATTGTGTATTTTCAAAGCCGATTTCTCCAGCTCTTTCCTGCACCAGCAAATGCACGCCTTCTAAGTGCCAAATCTAAGGAGTGACTGCCATCACAGCGATGACCTTCTAAGAAGAACCCGTCAAAAGAATCCCATGAATGCTGACGCATTCACCTCAATCCCCTACACAGCTCACGCGTATCACTTGGAGGCCTTCCAGGTCCCACGATGCAAGAAGTGTTCGTTGGTCCAAGATGGTCTCAACAAATACTGCGTATGGGAAGGACCCTAAGGACCCCTACACAATCATGAAACCAGAGCATCCCAACCTTCAGTAGATGGTCAGGAAGATTAATTTGCCGCGCTAGTTTCGGGAATCTCAACACAACTGGACAATCCATTGTTGTGTTTGTGGTCCGCACAACAAAAAGGCAAGCGTTCTGTATTTGTGATGCCCGACCTGGGAGTAGACAGTACTGTCGGAAACCGCAAAACCTTCGCAAGTTCCCTTCTACATCCTTCTACAAGGTTCTTCAAAGTGGTCTCTTTGGCGCCCCTGAGTGATCTGCTTGGGGTACGGTCCAAGTGAAGTCCAACTGGTCTCAAATTGGAGCCTCATACGGTTGCTTGAAGAACCACTCCCGAAGTCTTGAGTGCCTGCATTCCACCACATTGCCACACAAAGAATTGAAACATCAGGAA
Organism: Durusdinium trenchii; assembly: GCA_963970005.1. NCBI lineage: Eukaryota > Dinophyceae > Suessiales > Symbiodiniaceae > Durusdinium > Durusdinium trenchii. The sequence goes on from CAXAMN010019890.1 coordinate 267,672, forward strand.
TCACCATTTATTATTTACTATAATTATACTCCTTTGGGGTCTCCTGGTTAATTGACATTTGACATGAAATGTTCACTCTGGGAAGAATAACATGTTGCATTAAACCCTCACGAATCTACGCTATGCACTGAACTCCATCAACCTGGCAAACCACCATGGATTCAGGTCAGTGGCTGCCCCAAATCCCTGCTCACCATCGCTTCCGGTCCAGCACCTTCTTCAACTTCAGCTTGATGACTTTGGCCTGGTGTTGAAGGGACCCCGAGCTGGGATAAAGTTATACTTGATGTGTTTCTGTTTTTCTGAGTCACTGTTACACTTATTGAAGAGGTCGCTGCAAGAAAGCTAAAAGACTCCGGAGATGCTTTGGAACTGACCTGAGCCAGTTCGAGCCAGTTTCTGTCCATCCAGACCAGTAGTTCAAAGAGATTGTAGCCATCAATCCAACCCCCACGAACTGAGCCACCGCAACGCTATCTGAAATCCACTGAATTGCGGCATCAATTCTTCAATATTCGACAGAAAGCAACCAACAAACTTCCAACAAAACCCTGGATCAATAAATTTCCGCCAAAGTCCCGGAGCTTACCTGCTTCTCAAGCTTCTTCAATGGCCAAACTCGAAGGGGGCTCTCGCGGCTGCCGGGGCCAACCTTGGACGAAGCTTTCACGAGGCCCCGCGGGTTTCAGGATCCACATATATCCGACACCTCAGAAACTCTGTGGGACTGTGTGGGGGGTGTGAGGTAGGTGGGTTTGGGGGTGTTAAGAGGCAGCATTGATCTTGTTATGCTCAATCTGACAAAAAGACTAAGGGAGTTCGCAGTTCGCAGTCTTCTTTTCAGTCCATTCCATCCGCTTTCATGATTTTTGGATAGCGTGCACTACAAATCCCAACAAACAACTAGGTGGACGAACACAAGCACTTTTCCCGGTGGTGAGCATATTTGCCAAACAAGGTGTCCCTCACCCGCCGTGACATGTTCTCACCAAATTCCGCGTAAAGACGTCCAAATCACTATGCCATCCACCACCCAACATTGGCTCTCCGGCCCTCATGACCCTTTTTTTGGAAAGACACATCTAAATCTGTTCCACAGAAATTAACTTATAAACAATACCAGCTCGAAAACTTGGACATCGAAATATTCAAGTCAATACAATCAGAGTATATATTAGTAACAGGAACTATAGAAAACAGACCAGCCATTCCAGCTGTCTTTGGAGCCTACACTTAAAAGTTAAAAGGTTGAGCTTCGCCAGGACACCACAAACAGTCCTGCTCCTCAATCCAAGGAACGCTAGCGCTGTGATTCGTCTTTGCGTGGCCTAGCACAGCCAACCACTAGCACTTCAACTCCTACAAATGGCATTAGGGACCAAGGCAAACAGTAGACCTAAATCCTGAGGTAGTCTTACCACTTGTGGGTTGTGGGTGACTGACCTGACTTTGAACTTTGAGAACCAACGAATGCAACCTTTTTCAGGGGCTCCTCCGGGCAATCAGACCGGAATGCATGGCGTGCGATGGCAAAAAGCATGTAGTTTTATGTATATAATATCGTTTTGTCCCGTTTAATCCCAACTTGTCGATGAGGTAAAGAGTCCGCTGAGAGAGCTTTCAGGTTTACCCTCTCAGCTCTAGCTGTAGGTAACTACTCAAACTCTTCCTGAACCCCCCCCAAACACCATTCACACACGTCTGGAGGACACCATGAGACACCTTGCATCGCTACACTGCGAATGGCGCTCTGCAAGCTCTGCCGGTTGCTTTAACCGCTGTTTGTTTAATGACTATGCCGACTCGGCGTTGCCGACCCACCTCGAGGTCGCCTCAGCAGTCGGTCCGGCTTCTCCGCACTAGGTGGGACCTGAAAGCCTCAGCGACCGAGGAAAGCTGGTCATAGTGGCCACATGGGGCGCCATGCGGATGAGGGGAGGCCATCAGAATCCTTCTCAGTGGTCATTCTCACGTTGCAAGGATTTGGAGCAGGGTTGGACCTCAAATATGAGGTAATTAGTTTCAGGATTCATAAGCCCAGGATAGCCCAGGCTCGCTTGTGGGCGTGCAAAGTTGAAGACACCTCCAGGCACAATGCTTGTTGACTCATGCCACCGATGGTAGAGCGAAACCCCATGATCTTCAGGGTCCGGGTGTATGTATTAGACATTACAAGATATCCCGGATAAGAAACAAGCAACATCTTTGTCACAGAAGGCCGTAGGCCCTAACAATCAAACACTCGAAAGGGAGTTGTACGACTTCCAACAATGAGCATGACCATGGGCATGAAACGCTCTCCACCTGCCCCCAAAAAGAATGCAAGTCATTTAGCAACTGAACCATGGGGAATTTGTCAACGTCATCGGTTTTTGCATCCGAGGTCCTTTTTTTTGTGTCGTGAACTCATATGAACTCCCATCCTCAGTTGGTCGCCCTTTTCGTCGGAAGACCCAAGCTTGCCAGCTCGTCCTTCACCTTCTTGTCCGCTTTGGCATGGCATCCGCACGCGAAGAAGACGATTGAAAAGCCTCGGGACTGAATCACTGCAAAAAGTGAATGATGGCTCATAGATGCCTTGATCAGAAATGGTCAGATTTTTTCTCGAAACAAATCGTTGCTTGATCTCCAAGTGATTTCCAAAAAGCTAATCAAATTAAACAACCATGTTGACGTTGTATCTCTACTTGAACATCTGAGCAGTTCCCTGGGCGTCTGAGGTAGATCGCCAACTCTGTATTCATATATATATATACACAGAAGTAGTATGATTTGAAAGATAAACATCGCTAAATCCTCACCCCAAATGCTTCAGTTCAAGACGAGTAAATCCTCCTTCCAATGCAGTTCGTCTATGCTTGCGACTCCTGCTCATATCACGAGCTCTCTCTTAATGACAACGGCCATAGATATCAAGATCCCCAAATGTTTCAAGCATGCTGACACGTTGAACGGCTTCAATTTTGGTAGACTCAGTGGTTCTTGTGGTTCTTTCAACCCTTCTTCTCCTGTGCGTGTTTGGTAATGCTAGTGTGGAGCTCTGCGCTGACACCCACAAGAACTTGATCGAATTAGACTTTGAAATACTTTGAACACATTCGTAGGTGCCCTGTGTCCCTACCAAACTCTCCATGGTCATCGCACTCGCGATTTGAATCTTGTTTACCTTTGAGTTCTATCGCTCAGGCCTCAGGCCTCAGAGTGTTCCGCAGGAAAAAGTCCATGATCCCCAAAGCGATCCGGACGTTGCAAATGTAAGCCATGCTTCCCTTCCGAACCAAAACAACAATAGTTTGACAACAATTGATAAAGGTACTCTATGATATCGTACGATATTGTACTTTATATACACAGTTAGGCCACGCAGGTACCGATTGTACTGTTTCTAGTAGCAACAAACAGGGGGATGGTTTCTAAGCCCGACCGCCCCAGCTTGCCCTCACCAACTCTAGTTTTTTGTTGAACTCCTCAAATCCCTCCTGATTTGTGAGTGCACAGGAACCCTTCTTTCAAGAGCGGAACTTGACTCAGTTGTACAAAACATAAAGCATCTGCTCGGACCACTCCGTTGTGCTTCAACTGTCCCACTTCCTCCTTTTGGTCCGGGCAGCGCTCACCCTTGAAGTCCGCAACCTCATGGCTGCCTTGTTGGGTGGTCAAGGGCTTCCCGCTGAGCACCGCTTTTGATTTCCTTTGGTAAGGGGATATGATGTATATAATTGGCAGGGCTTATGATCCACTTTGTATATATAGAGGAGCTATCACTCATAGGTATGGGCCAGTATGGGGTTATAGAATGAGGACTCATTCAGGTCTCTGAAGCTCGCTCCAAAAGCTTGGACCTTAACATTCAGCATTGAACGATGACTGGTTCAGGCGTGTACCCGATTGCCACAATGAGGCAGTGGAAGTTCTAGGGTCAGTGGCAGACCTCTCCAAGGATATCAAGGATATGAGGATCATGTTAGGCCTGTTAGGCAGCATGGGGGAAGTGGAAGGAAGTGGCCTACCAGGAGTCTAATCTCACTCTAAAGAAAACCACTCACACAACCCTTGCAGTAGCCACTGGACAAGCCCACATGTCTGACAATGCATAGCATCCACTGATGAACACCTCGATCAACCCGGCTACCCAGCAAAAAAGGAGGAAGGTCTGTCTTCTCAACAACGGTCTGTCTTCTTTACGTTCGAGCTAAAGAGAGGATCAACCTGGCTACCTCCACAACGTTCGATTTACTTAAAAGAGGCATCCAGAGTCATCTCCCCGAGCAAAAAGATAAGTCTCTTTGAGAACCTGGAATGTATCCACCCACCCGCCGCCGGGAGCAGTCCACCGAGGCGCTGTTTCCGTTGAACATGACCAGATTCTCACTGATATCCACTTGCACCTTGCGGTTCTTCGGAAGCTGTGGAAGCTTCTCGGACTTGTCATCTTCCGGCCTGGGAGGGGGGGTCGTGGTCGGAGTATAATGTGTTTGTGTGTATGTGAGAGCGTCAAATAGCAGATTGAATTGTAGTACAATTAGCTTCAGAGTCTGAATGATCACATCAACAATAGATTTTGTCACCTGGAAATACATGGACATTCTAATGCTTGGGGAACAAGCAAACACCGGCAGTTGGACGCATGTTCCTGGTCGCTATGAAGGCAGCTACATCCCAAAAACATGCATCATAGCAGAACAAACCACTGTCAATACACAATATACTGAAAGTTGTGAACATCTGATCTGTGTCTCCCGAACATTCTTGTGGCAAATCAAGAGAGTTCATCATGCAAGCAGGCCACATTTTTTTCAGGGCAATCGGACAACTCAAAAGATGGGCGCATACAGTCATGAATTTCATGGACAACATCCTGTCTCCCCTGGGATAGGGTACGCACCAAAAAGGATTGCTGTAATTCTTCTCTAGCTGCTGAAGGTTGTTCGTTTACAGTACATATGCTTTGGTGGGTGGGCACAATGGCAAAACCGGGGAAGAAAACATGCTTGCACTCTCACAGCCTGCATTCTGGAAGTTTCCCTTTTTTTTCAGCGCTTTCTGACACTCCCAAACGCTTGCAACTCTCCGGATTCCACTGAGAAACCAGATCGTGGAAGCCGAGTGTCCAAACGGCAAGACCACCACCCTGGTAATCCCCAACGCCCAGAATGATCGAAGGGCCAAAGTTATTTGCATCGCCTTGTGGCAAACGTGCTGCCGTGCTGCGCTGTGTAATTTGCACAGTTGATCTGTGGACAAAATCAACTATTGGACCATTTAGACCCATCGCAAAATTGCCAAGAAACAAAGCCTATCTCTGAACTGGTGGTCAAGGTTCGTTTTCCATACAAGTGTAGTCAAACCGAGTCAACCTACAAACGTTGACTCGCACACACCTCAGTCATTTCCAACATAGTGGCCGACTAGTGATCTAACAATAGTGTTGAGCATGCTTTGGTTGAGCTCCTCTCATCAGGAGCTCAGGAGCATATAAATATATAATATATATACGTATAAATAGTGGCATCAACCTTACCGACTCTAAATGTTCGACCTCAGTTGGCCCACTGTGTCTAAATACACATGGCAATATAAGCCTCCTGGAGCGAAGAAACAGCCTTGAATGCAAGCAATATAGGCACCCAACACACCTTTGCAAGGCTGGTGAGGCAACAACTCATGCTCGGAAACATTATGAGAGGCTCTCACCATTCAAGAAGTTAACCACTTTAACAATACTTATGTGACTTATGTGATGTCAACATAGATCAACCTATTGTTGAGAAAAATATCTCAGCAGCCTGGGTGCTTGTCACCAGCCCTGACGAAGGGAAATGAGCTTGATGAGTCTGAGATTCAACTACACCGGCAACCAGTGGCCTACGTATAATCTGTACAATCCCTCGGGCCGGGCTCCAACTATAGTTATACAAATGAACACCCTAATGAATCATTTATCCGCAATACAAAAATATCTTGAAACCGGAGGTAGTTGGAGAACTAACTAGGGAGTTCTCACTGGGGTTCACTAGGTACAGCATCGTTCACAAAATGAAAGCAACAACTCCTGATGGAATTTTGCTTTGTCACCTCTCGATTTCTGAACCATTTCGGCGACTCTGTCCATAACCTGGCTCAACGTCCCTTGCTATCCAGGGTGGAGAAACTTTCAACATCCCAAAGAAGAAAAAGCAACATTGTGATGCATGAAATGGATCCCCATGAGTGAAAGCATCTAAAGAATCCACCCGTTCAGGGGTTGCCTTCAGTCTGACACAAATCGGACACACATCGAAATGAGAGATCCCTATAAATTGCAAAAACCATGACAGCTTGTGATATTTTGACCTCCTGGTACTTAGTTCAGGTATGACGATGTTACTGGGATTCCGACCCACGCCAACTGATCAAAAAGAACGAACTGCGCTTCGAGCCCACGAGATCTTGAGCTATGTCACGGTGCCTCTTGGCCGCCTGGAAATTTACAAGACAGAATTCAGGTGCTACAACGGGGTTGCACAAACTGTCTTGGAACGCCCTGTTCCGGTACTTTTGTGAAAGACAGTCTATCCATCGATGGCTTGGAAAAGCTTGTGCCAGGTCAAACGATTCAACTTCAGAACATTTATCTGATGAAACACCAACCAAAAGACAACACCTTGAAACATGTTCACCGCTGAGAGATCCACAACAGTGCCGGAGTTCTATGTTTGTCTTGTGGGGTATGACTCGCTTGACATCAGCCGTATGATGGCAAAGAAAAAGAAGTGGGCGCCAGTCTTTGGGAAGTTCCATGGTATAAAGACAAGTGCTTTCGTCCCCCAATCCCATGACACCAAAGCATCCGAAGACCATATTGAACAAAGGATCCCCATGCACATTCACATGCTTCGAATGATAGATGCTTGATGGGCACCCCTTCATTCATATCATTTCATATCTAACCAAGCGGTGCTTTGTTTCCATTGTCATACCGGAACAAACGGGTTGAAGGCTCGATGCTCGGCCAAGGGGCATAATTGCAGTTCAGATTGATCGAGGTATAAGTGAAGCTGGCAACCTCGTTCGGGATGATGCCTATGCGGACGCAAAAGCAGCCAGCGCAAGAAGCCAGGGGTGGATGCCTATTGAAAAAGGGAGACCCCCAAGCCAGACCCCTGGAAAAGCGAAACACATAGTAGGTAAACGTGGGCAGAAACCCAATTGGGGTGGTTCACATGAAAGGTTTCCCTATTCGAATACACAGAGTATTCAGAAATTCGGACATTCTAGGTTCGACGTTCGGGGACATTTTCAAAGTTCCGCAATCAACACAACAAATACAGCGGCAACTGAGGTGCGGGAGCTGCAGGAGGGTTTGGATCGTGTCAAACCAAAGGACTCCTGACTGCGCCACTTCGCATTAATTTAGGGCCGAGTGTCTTCTTTTGCGTGACTCCCCAATCTTCGACACTCTCCGGGTCCAACATAGTTAAGAGATAGCAACATCATTGATAAAGAGATTTAACAGTCAGTATTATAAAGTAATGAACTGTAATATGTGTAATTGGATTTGATCTGCTGTTTGCTACACACTCAGCTCCACCCAGATCCAGCTCATCCAGCTCTACTAGGTCCAGTTGCTTGTCAACCAACTGTTGAGCAGCTTCACCACAGCGGGATATCTCTTGCTTGGCCCGGTGACATGGATGTCGCCCGTGCGGTCCCGCAAGAGCCCCACCGTGTCGGACCACACGAAACTCGGAGTCAAGGCCGATGAGGGCGCCAAACAGCAATTCGTGTATTTTGTTTATTCTACGGAGTCCCAGACAGGGCTGGAAGTTCTGCGAATAGCTAAAATCAGTTGAGAATTGAGATTGTCATGGCTCAAAGCTTGCCAACTGTATCAATCCACTGGAAAACAACATCTGTGGTCCCAATGTGTCCTTTGTTTTCACATGTTTTCACCCTTTTCGCTGCCACAGGCATTGTACCATTGGGAAGAGATGACTTCATCTGGAGATGGTTGTGGAGTGACTTTCAGTGATTAGAAAGCTGGTACACAACCTCTGCAGCAAAGGGTCTAGCCATGTCTAGCCGAGTAGCTTGGACCTGTGAAATGTTGATTGTCCAAACAAGACACCGAATATCTACCATAAACCACACATGATCAAACACTGGAGCATCCTCCTTCAGGTGCAGGATTTACTCCTTTGGCTGCCAACATCGGTGGGAAATCTGAACGAACTTCGACATGGAAAGAACCCTGGAAAGAACTTAAAATAGTAACACGTGCCTCGCTAGTAGTAACAGGTGCCTTACTAGTAGTCACAATGTTCGCTACTAGGAACAAGTGCTAATGAAAAACAAAAAAATCAGGTCCGATGAGTAGTGTGGCTTCCCGTGAGTTTCGTGCCAAGCGACAAAGACTTTTGAACAGCTCTTGATGAGCCCAATGGCAATGTTCAATGCCCAATCCCATGATTCCCCCCCTGCAAAACCACAAGTGATCCGATCAGCCAAGGCACTCCTTTCCTTTGGGCATAACGTTCTGTCGGCCAGTGTTCCTCCCAAAGGCCCAAGACTTCAGCACCTTCAACACCTGGCAGATGTGCGCCGAGCAAGACACAACAGTAACAAAAGTGGTGTGGGTTTGTGCGGTCATGAGACTAACAAAACGATTGAAAACATTCCAAAACTAACACACATGATCCTCACATATCCTCACTTTGGTTGTCATTCCATGTCGTCCACCCAAAAAACATTAAAACAGCTGGTCACTGGTCACAATACCCCAGCAGTTCGCAGGTCACTTTTGCCTTAACGTAACATTGACACTCACTCTTTTTTTTTTCGTTTTGCGCATTCTCTATACACCACTATAGGCCACAAATGTTTCTTCCTGAAGGTTCCAAATTGACAACCCTTTCCCTTAGAACCCTGCAAGACACTTACTGTAAGCCACCTGACACAGTCGAATTTTCTCCCTCCAAAGATGTTTAGTTATATATATATATATTTAAACATAAAGTAATAAACCGTCCCACATTGGCCACTCGAAAAAGACTTCTTAGTTCGACCTCGGCTGATCCACCTAAATGTTATAAGACCCGGATTTCCTCCTGCAGTATGGACTCTCAACCTTTAGACTTTAGACTTGACCCAATGCGATGTCCTTGCTTTCGACCTCTTGACATGCTCCACCGTTGAGTGCGAAAGAGTCTCACCGGAGTTCGACTGGACAAGACTTCCGCCTGCTCCTTGGTGATCGCCTTCTTGGAGCGGGCGGCCTCCAAAACACCCATGCAAATATGAGGCCAGATAGGCAGTTGGATGGCAGTTTCCGGATGACAAAGAGACTGCTTCGCTATTCTGAATGTTTGCAGGATGTGTCGTGTGCTTTTGTGCAATTGTCTCCCCATGTTCAAACAAACCCAATTGAGACCCCGACGAGACAATTTTGTGGTGAAATGCAATGACAGCATAACTTCACAAAACCATGAACAAACAACCTGGAAGAAGGGTCAACCAGAATCAAATTCTTGGCTGCACGAGCGCTGAAAGGTTTTTGAGGGTGGTCCGGTCCGGTTTGTTGATCTGCTTGCTCGGTTGTGACCTGCTTGGTCTGGTTGGCTCGTTGGTTGGCGAGTTGGCCTCATCGAGGAACTCTTGCGCGTACCTATTGGCCAAGAGTCCTCAGCGGTGATCGTGCAGGGTTCAGAAGTGGAACTGGGCGAGGGTAGCACAATCCCAGTTGGATCACTTTAGATTGGCATCCATACAAACTACCAATCTTGGGCACTGTGTCTTTTTAAACTGATTCCTGTCCTGTATCGTGATTCCAAATACTGCCGTGACCATCCGTGACCCCTTCAACCTTTGAACTCTTGACTACACTATAAGTATCCAGAAATTGCATTGCCCAAACAGTCACAACCTTTGAGGTTCATTTTAACAATGCCTTACTGCCAGGTGGTGGCTGAGCCTATCCTGTCTACAAGTCGTTGTTCTGAGGAAATCAAATGTAAAAGCACAGTCTGCTATTGGCAGAACATGACAGAACGCTCAAAAACGACCATGCACCACCAGTGCCCAAAAAGTTGCAATTTGCGAACCTTCCCCAGCAAAAGCAAGCTTTGTCCATACCACACAAGTGGACTCGAAACAGCATGGGTCTTCGAATTGCTCATGTCTCACCCTTGCCCGCTGCTGCACCAGTTTGATGAGAAATAATGAAGCGCCACCCACAGGTGAAATGTGCCATCAGCAGATTTGCCTGAAATGAGAGTTTCGCTGAGGCGAAATGAGGCGAAATGCTGATTTCGAAGCAGTTTCGAAATGCAGCAAGTACAACCGAACGTTAACATGCCCCACCCCACCCCACCCCACCCCCCACCCCATTCCCACACGTAGTATCCACATCCCCCTCAAGCAAACATGCAAAAACGACAGCGTAGAAAACGAAAAATCAATAAAGATGCAAGAAAACACCACGGCCGTCTATCAGCCGTGGGCCAACTACATGGTTGCGGCTCCCCAGGTCGTCTGGGTGCAAACAGGTCGCCTGGGGACGTCTTGGTGCATTCCCACCGCCGGATCAATGTGTTTTTTCATTTCGTGAGTTGAGCGATGCATTTCAAGAACTGGGAAGGTTTCACCTTACCCAAGGAGCGACGCCAGACAAACTGAAAGATGCGTGAAGAAGTGAATCAATGACATGAGAAACGGATCCACTAAAAAGAACAGCTGTAAAGGAGTTGGAAAGTCAAAACGAGCTAAACTTCGATCACATCCGAACGCCAACCGCAACAACACCACACTACACAGACCTAAAACTGCATCCGAATCCATGAAGCCAAAACTTGCAGGACACTGAACAATGAAACCACAACACCCGTCTCGTTTCTGCTCGAACTTAGATAACAACGTACCCCTATACTCAAATGTTGTGTGTATCGCTCTCCCCAGTCTCTCTGCGGGTAATAAACACTGCAAATACCGGCAAAAAATGATGCAAAACGCTATAAAACACCCAAGCGACCTGGGGAACCGCTTGCAACTACATCAACTTCCCTCCACAATCCAACTCGATTCAAAGGAGGCTCTGTGGGCTCGAGACCAGAGGGTCTCATTCCACGCGGCCTCCATTTTCAGGTCCTCAGGCTTCAATCCACATCGCTTGCATAGCTCGCGACGGAACCACCTGCCGCCGGAATGCGCAACTGAGGACTCTAGCACTCTAGGTAGCCTGGCAGTATCATGGAAAGGAGTAGTTGACTGGAATCATACCAAAAGCCCGAAAGGCGATGTATATCGACTATATCGATGTATATAATTGGTGCAACAACCTTCTTGCCTCTGCAAGGAAATGTCTAACTAGACTAGACCGTTAAACAACAACAACAACAACAACAACAACATCAACATCAACATCAACATCAACAACAACAACAACAACAACAAACACCGCAAACGACGTCGGATCAATGACCTTGCTTGGAGAGGTCAGTATATCAAATATCAATCCGAATCCAACTATTTACTTTGTACTTTGTACAGTACAACTGCTGGATCAAGGTCTCTGGCGGGTCTCGCCCAACAGGGCACAAGCATCAAACACTATTGACGAGGGGTACTTTGCTCACCAGCCGGCCTAGCAAAAAGGCTTTCAACATTATTTAGCAAAAACTCTCGAACACACACACATGTACCCACGTACATGCACACACACAAGCCAAATGATTGCAACCTGTCCTGTTTGTCCCCTGGGAACGAGATTGCACCTTGAGAATGTCACAAGCAACAGCTGGCAGTTGGATCTATCATGATCTATCATTCAAGAAACGGCCAGCCTATAGATGCGCATGTCGACCTGACAGCCAAAGAAGACGATGGTTTTTGCATACGGGATGGGATCCTACCATACAAATTATCCGAGGCCGTACCCGGGAATCTGGTAACTTTTACTTGTCTGCACTCCCGGTCATTGGCATAATTTGGCAAATGTAATTGGATTAGATACCAATCTTAGGTAACAGGCAAGTGCAGCGCTGGTGGGACAACTAAGAGCTGCCCTGCTAACATGAGCAACCTGGTTAGGGCCCCATGGAAGACGCCACTTGAGACGTGTTCAAGCACGTTTGATGCGAACGCCGGTTCCTGCAACGAAACTTCATTGTCTCGATAGTGTGATTGTGTCTTGGAGTTAGAAACTTGCCAGTCGAATCAGCCATTTTGCTAGGACAAGACCGGTTATTGTCTGTCCTGCTGTGCCGGATATTTTGCTCTTCTCCAACACCCTCTGCGTGATGCTAACCTATATTATACTGGGCTGGATCCAGCATTGCGATCGAAACCACCCAACCCCTGATTGGGTCCCAAACACTGCATCTGCATATGGGCAACATGGCAGTTTCTATTTTATTACATGTATTTGTTGAACATAACGTAACTTCGGCTAGTGAAAGTCAGAGTCAATCCCGGGGGTCAATGTGGGCATGCTCACCTGTAGTGGATTTGGGGTCTTGTCTCTCACATGCCTACTTGGGGTATCGAACTTCCAATCGCACTCCAGGCTGTTTGCTGGATAGTTATATATATAGTTAAATATATATATATATAGTTAGGATATTTTGCAAAAAAAACACTCAACGTCATAGTTGGTGGGTCCCACTGTCCCACTTTCAGGGCAACGATGTGGTGAAGGACAAGGCGCTTCGGTCATCTGCTTCATGTCAGACACCTTTGAAATATCGATAGGTTCCTCCGAGATCCGAGATCCCAAGACACCGGCCTCGAACCTGTGTGATTTGTTTCATGGTTTCATGTTAGTCAATTGTTCATCCTGTTTTCTTTCATTCCAAAACACTTGAATGTATGCCTACATGACCTCCACTCTCTAAGAAAAAATGCTTGAATGCAAGCCTAACTTGAAGACTTGCGACGGCTTGGGATTTGTACTTACCCTTCCTGCACGCTGCAAACGCGAAAACTGTCCTCACGGATTTCGCCTCCCTTCACGCGGATGAAACCATGCCTCGGGTGCAACGATTGCTAGGCCCATTGAAGTCACCCCAAGCCACCCACCAGCCGGCTTTTGTCAAACAAAACTAGTACCAGTCTCAGTACCAGGGTGGATTAACACCTGGAGTCTTTCATGGTTCCAGCAACCCGTGTAATTAGCACTTGCTTCGAACAAAGAATGGATTGAGTTCGAAGGATCATGTAACGTAATAACTCACTCAACCATTTATAAGAAGCCTCCAGAAAGTAGTAAAGTAACTCACTCGGCATCGAAGCCGACGGCTCATCCAAACTTGCGTGTCTTACAAAAGCACCAAAAGTACAGGCATAGTATTTTGTGCTCATTGTGGGTGTGAAGCATTGAGCCCGGCACAAACCATCTGTCCAGCCAGGCCGGAGCTACTAAACCACTTGCATCTATATAATTTACAAATATCGTACAGTTCACAGTTATCGGGTATAGACAACACCGTAGCTTCTTTGGGTTGGAGTACTTACTTGATAATAACTTGTGCGAGTGATTCTTGAAAACCGCACAAACAGTAATTATGTATATGTATATATATATACAGTATATGTATTATCATTTTGTAGGTAACTTGCAAATTGCATTGGGAACTTCGCTCATTCAAACAAAATCCGATGGATTTTGCTTCCTCTGGAAAAGGCTCTTGATCAAACAGTGATTGGATGGAATACATTTTTGTGGAAGAGCAAAGCAAGCCGCATAAACAAACCGGCTGATCTACATCTTTCAATTGTGCTACAGTTGTTGATGTTTTTGTGTTGGCAATGGTAACAATGGTGTACACTCTTATACATCTGCACAACGCATTCAAACACTAGTTTTCAATCTCGGGCGGTTCAATTAAGAGCAAACATGTTTTGGCCAACATAGTGTGTGGACGGCTGGCGCTGATGCAGCCGATACATGGTAGCCCGCTGGCTGATAACCAGTGGTCAATGGCCAGTGACCACTGGCCAGCGACCGAAGGCCGGTAGCCGGCGACTCAAAAGAGTTTGGTCAAAAAGTACGGGTTAGGCAGCTGTTCGGTTGTAGCTCTGGGCTTTTGGCTTCGGAACCATTGCTGGTTGCCACTTCCCAGCACGTGAGATTTTGTTCATCGGATGGGCAAGCTTTTGCTTTTGAAACACAGGGATGCAAGCAAAAGCAAATAGATAGCACACCCCTCTCATCGCATGGTCGACCGTGGATGAATGATGACCCATTGCCAAACCATGCTGTCGGAAAAGACTGACATCATGACCCTGGAACCTGTGAAACAAATTTTGGTGGTGGATGAACACGAAACAAATGTAGTAAGTGATTCTGTCACAAAAATGTTCCAACAGGTTTAGAATGCTCTGGACAATGATCAGCCACAACCCACTGGTACGAAAACATGGGACCAATCCAAGCCCACTTCTGTGCTTGGCAAAGGTGCTCATAATCAAAGCACCAGTCCTTGCCATCACATTTGTGGCAAGAGAACTCAAACTCACACACACAAGCATGTAATTTAATATCAACATGATATCAACATGCTTTTCTCCATCAAGTTCCCAACACGGCAACCCTTGTTCATCATGTCACACAATGTCCACATCCTTCTGACAATAGCTGTTGCCCAGGTCGTGGATATGGGTACTTTGTAGTTCCCCTGGAGGTTTGGTTTTGCCTCCATGTCACCCATGTCCATCTTTGTGGAACCATCGACATGATCGGCACTCAGCTATAGACCGGAGTCGTTACCATCGCTCACATGATTCTGACCATGGATTTTAAGCAAGGAGTGCAACTCAGGCAATTCCACGGATGTTGTGAAGACGTGCCCCCCTTATCAAGAAGACTGTGTGGCAGCAACCTGTTAGTGCACAAACTTCTGCAGGCAGATCCACCACCTCTAACGGGGGTGGCGCATCCACCAAGTCCCTCATTGGTATCGTGGATGGACATATTGGCCAGTTGTTTTCATCGACTCTTGGCTCAGTTTAATCATGTCTGGGCACCGATTTCTCCAATAAGAGTTGGATGATTCCATGGGTTGCTCCGAAGCTAGGTCTTCTTATGTATAATGTTGAAATCATGAAACTCCACTCGGAGAGCGTTCGCAGCTTAGTCGGATGGCCTCATGTGTTCGCTCCGGTGTTGATCCAAGATGCTACAGGATAACATCCAAGTGCCAGGGCTTCGCCGACCTCCAGGCGTGGTCTGAGGGTTGAGAAAGAGAAACTGGGAGACCTAAAGTCACAAGTGTTTTGCCTTCACAGGTGGTGGAGGAAGTCTTCCATCAGCAGTACTTAGGTTGGAGGCCATCGCCCTTAGGTTGGAGTTGTGCATAAGTCTTCCATCAGCAGTACTTATTCAGAGTCAGTTGGTAGTCTCACTTTGACCTTGGACCTGGCAACGCAAAGGATGAAATGCGCCTTTCCAACGCTGCAGGGTCCAACTTCAAGATCGTTTTAAGACTGACAAGAAAGGGGAAGATCTTCCTTTTGCTGGAAAATCTGGCGGCAGCCCTACTTAGGCACAAAGCAAGCTGGGAGTCATGGTTTGATACGGATCACCACCCGATGTTAAGCCTATGGTTTTAAGGAATTGACAGAACTCACTTCCTGCTAAACCAGGCCCTGACCTCCCACGACCAGGGGCACACACTGGAAAAATGATGTGGCACCCTCCCAAATTTGCAAATCCCTGAGACACGCCCTAAAAGGTGAAGGTTTTGAGGGTTTCTCTTCCCCTGCTATGGAAGCTTGAGGAATGAACCTCCGGAAGATGTTCTTCTGAATATATACCAAGCCCTTGAACAAATAGATGCAGTCTCGCAGTCTGAAAGCCGGCCAAAACCGGCAAACAAACCTCCAGCACATATGCACAAAGTAGGCTTATTTGCTTGAATGGTGCATCTCATTCAAAAGTTTAGATTCAGATTAATGGTTTGAGTGGCCTTACTACATGTATACTTACTTTGAACCGTGTCTGCTTTCAGAATTCTACGATGATGCTCAGAAACCTTGTTAAAGTGGAGACCACCACAAATTATAACAAAACTCCTGTAGAACAAATCATCTTCCCGCCCTGTTCCGAAAGGTGCAATGATTGTTTCCAAAACAGTACTTGAGGCAACCAATAATGGTCCCTTTTGTCCCTGTGGATGTTCCAGGAAGTCAATGGAAGGAGCCGAGGAGCTGTCTTTGCCTTGGAATACTTCTCGTATCCTTGCAAAGGCTGGGCAAAGAAACATGGGGCCTGAAAAGCAAAACAATCTTGCCCAAACAAACCAGAGCGGAAACGTCCTTGTCACCGAGACTCACTTGCATTAAAAGCAAAACACAAAAAGAACACTCCACCTGTTGACCTCTAACGGGGACACCACTCTTCTCCAAGAAGGTTAAAGGTGTACCTGTGATTTGTGACCCATCAAAACAACCAAGAAGGACATCCGTGTTTGTCAATCACGGACATACTGGGAGATATAGATAAAGTTAGTATGAATCATTTCAGAACCAACTACAACCCTCCAAATTGGTCCACATGGAGACCAACAGCTATATAGATCTGATGGGCACTTTGTTCAAACACACTTTTCTCGTCTGCATTCCTTTCCACCCAGTGCCGCATGACTCGCGCCCAGGCACGGATGTGACTCTTGGATCCGGGTGCCTTCGCGTGGGGGCGGTACTCAATCTTGGTTTTGGCCGTCCATCGGGTCACAATCTCCTGGGCGCCCAATCGACTGAAGTGCAACTTGAGCTGACCAAGTCGCCTGTATGAAATATATTAGGTGGAGGCCATCGCTATTGGTCTTGTAATCCTTAATCCTATACATTGAAATACCATGGTGGCCTTTCAGCGAAAGCAGGACAACTCCCAAGGTCAAGTGGCACCAATGTTTTGCCCTTTAGGATGCTGAGTGGGTCCTCCGTGTGTATGAATAGCCTTGAATAGCAGTGCAATTTGATTGATCATCTCATACCAACTGATCCCCGAGGTGGCACGAGTCCACCCTCGCCCTATTGTTAATACCCACCTCCGCTCACCCTCCCATCTAAAACCCATCTATGGTTGCAATTCCAAGGGACATATGTCTTCTGTCGGTATGCTCCATCGCCTCCGTCTCGTACATACACCATCTCCCGGGGCTCGGACATGTACTTCGGCTTTGGCCACTGAGCCCTGTACTTGTCCTCGAGCGGCTTTTCAAGGGGAGGTCCCGGACTAAAAACACACTGGACTGTGATCTGCAGCATCTACATGCAAATGTGATTTTCTGCCAATCAGTCAATCCGGGTCTTCTAGTGATTTACCGATGTTGAATACCAATACCATCCAATACCCCTTCACCACTCCCCTCTTGAATCATGGTATCAACTTGGGAGCCCAACGGGCCCAATCGTTTGATGAAAAGGACCAAGTCTAAGAAGGGTCAAATAGATATGGAATTATAGATCACCGATATGATTTGTGATATTTTTGTGGCGTCGAGGATTTCCCTGTTCGGCCGCTCAATCAGGGTCCTAGTGACCACCAGTTTTCAAGGGCAGGTTCACATCAGAAGGAGGCTCGAGACACGGCCAATTCACCAAGCGTGCAACTGGTGGATGAGAATGAGCAGCAAAAACAGAGTTTGAAATGCCATGATTATGTATAGTCCAACATTTCAAGAACTCCGGGTCTTTATGGGGCCCACAATGCGGCACCGACCAATGCCGCCCAAGAGTCCGTCTGGTAAGTCAGCCATTCCTCCTGGTTCGGCGAGGTGTTTTCGGTTGATGCTTAGCTTAGCATCATAAGTGCCCTTATTGGAACATTGGTTGATTGCATGTGATTCGAACCAGCTCTTACCGAGGTTGTGAGGGACCAAGGGCTGTTTGGAGCTTTTGGATAATCAAGGGTAGATGATTTATACTGGATGTGGGCAAAAAAATAACCGCCATATTTCTGATAGTTGACACGTGTTGGCACGTGATTAACTCCCTGCAAAGAAGATTTGACGTGTACAGTTCAAAAAAAGACTATAATGCGTGACAGCGTCCGTGTCGTGTTTCAACGTTTCAAGATGTTTCAAGTTTGTTCTTGTTTGATTCTGCAAAACCCCAAGGTCTTCTGCGGTTGGTTGAACATGACGGTGCCTGTGCTTTTCTGAAACGAGGACCCGGTCGGTGCAGTCGGAACCCGTCCTTGGTCATCGTTGCGGCCTTGGCAGCGGCTTCGCGCCCATTGTCGCGGCGGATCCTTTTGGGCAAGCCAGTGATGGGGGAGATCTCCTCGGCGCCAAATGCGCGGAGGTCTGTTCTGGCGAAGTCTGTCGGGGTGCGATGGGACGTAGCGATGAGGCTACGAGACATGGTCGCGAGAATGCCGGTAGGTTGCAAAGAATGAACGCTAGCGACGCTAGAACCCTTAGAGCAAAGGGAAAAGGGTCTTTGGGGCCAAGTTCCTGTACCCAATCCTCTGGTTTCAGGGGGAGCGCGCGTAAGCATTCACTGTGGCTCTTGGCAGCTGGATTGCTGGGCAAGCCCCTTTGCCAATGACTGCTGATCCCTAATGGGTTTCTTTTTGGTTCCAACATACACACCTCATTGGTTTTGGAAGTCTCCCCATTTCAATACAATCCTTGGAAGCCTTGGGTATCGCTTGACATACTGCACATATTTATATATATACACATACTCAGTACTTTGTTGTTTTATATATTGAGCAGTAACAAACTGCTATAAACACAGTGGACCACCATGACTGAGAGCGACATCTACCAACAAACAATGATAACCTCTTACGAACTTCTAGTTCAACTCAACTTTTTCAACTTTTACGGTGAGCAGGACCCAACGGATCTGCGCCAGGGCACGATCTTCTTGTTCTTCTTAGCAATGATCTTGGCCGTAGCAAAAAAGACAGGCGAAGAAAAGGGATGGGGTCATGGAGGCCCAACTGGATAGGTTCACAGAGTCATTGGATTTTGGATTGATAGATTCAACATGGAATCAGGAAATATATGGACATATTATATCAGTTCTTCCAACATCTATGGAAGAGACATATGTATTGCATGCATCAGGCTACCAGTGGCGAGAACATGTCCACAAATCTTTAGAAGATCCGTGTTGAGCGTGAAGGCTGGCACTCTTTGACTGGCTTACATGGCTTGACCCCCACGTCGTCACGCCTCTGGTTCGCAACGGGAAATAACATGAGAAATAAGGATGTTTACAAATAGTTCGAGTTTACTGAACTGGTGGGCCATTTGAGGTGGCAGGCACTATCTGCACGGGACCTGTATTGGGTAAGGAACATGTGCATATGCGGTTTCAACTGACTTATTGGTTCCACCACCTTCAAACAGTTATAACTACAGTTATATAGAGACTTCCAGAAACCACTGGCAAAAGATAATATTGTTTGATGTATACAACCTCTTACAGAAACTTGCTGGTCGTCTTCTTATTTTCATACATATGTAGAAGGATCTCCAGGTTGTTCAGGGTGGCTGAGAACTCGTGTCCCATTCAGTTGAATATTGCTATTTTCTTATATTTGTTTGGGCGGGTGAACCATGTACAGCAATTTCCATGACAACCCACACTCAGTTTCATCTGGCGCCGACCTTCATATTCTTGATGACCTTCATTCCCTTCATAGCCTGGGCCATTGCGTCAAGACCGACTTGAAGAGCTGATGGCTTTGTTCTGTGATGCTGTGAACCCAAATGCTGCGGAGAGAGCGCCTTTGTTGGTCGCTTGGTTTCCACACGCAGGTTGACACTTTGGCCTAAGAAAATTGCAGGCGGTCACGAACACGCGAACACGATTCAGGAGTGCTCGAATCAAGGGAGGGGAAGTGGATCCACAGCACACGGTCAGACATGACTACATAACCCAAAAGAAACCGCTCACCTTCAAGAAGTGGGGACACGGGGATTCTGTACAATGAGCCCTCCCACATCACCAGGTTTGAGCATGTAACTCAGATCGATTGGTTACTCCTCCGGGGAACTAATCTCTTGGTGAAGAGCCACTTCAGCTGTCCGCCCTGCGTCTGGAATATCCAGTCCAACTCCAAGCCGGTGTCGGGAAGATCTTTCTTCTCACAAACACCCTTCGGTTCTCCTCCCCACCAAAGAACCATGCCAACCTGCCCAATCGGCTGAGTGCAAGTCATCCTCTGGTGTAGACTGTGCAGCGATGGCCATCTGAATCTGTTCAGGCAAGACCTGCCCACGACGTGGCTGTTGTGTATAAAAGGTGGTCGCTCTTATTCTATAGTCAGTCGAAATCTGGGATAAACATGCTCTGGGATAAACACGCTCTAGATGCTTGGTTCGGAATCATGAAGTCCCCACAAACAGCTCTCTTGCACCAAATTACACAGACAAAATAACAACATGGACGACCTGGCAAACACTTGAGGGTTGGGACATAGAATATCCTCTGTATGACGCACAGAATATCCTCAGGTTCTGAAAACTTGTTTCAGTGAGGGTTGCTGGGAACATCCTCTTTATGTTGACAACATAAACGAGTGTCATGTAGCTTACCCGGGTCATGTCACATGTAATTAAATCTCAATTCAACATCCAACCAACAGGATTTGGACCAAGCAAAGAGCCAGGCACATAATTAATTTGTAGCGCATGGCCGAGTTCATAATTTGGTGATGCTCTGGAAAAAGACACCCGCGGATGGAGCGGCAAAACCCTGGCTTCAGTGTTGACCCCGTTTAGACTGCTTCTCCAATATTGACACCAACTATGCTTAGAAATTGCAGTTATAGTATATTCAGTATATTCTCAGTACAGTTCTTCTCCCCCTCAAGGCTTCGTTTAGCAGAAAAGGCATCATCGGAAGAAACTGCAGCACACATATCAAGGTCTTTGACAAAGACAAAGAGTTTAAAGAAACCGAGAGTCGCTTGAAAGTTTACCCAGTTCACCCTCTAATGAGACAAACTATGAATGTCTGTGATAGTCAGTCACAACGCACTGGGGCGCAATACCGTTTTTTGTTGGAGGCCCTGTCCAGGGTGCATCGTCCAGCATCCAAACATGGCTGGCTGAGACTTGACAGGGTCCTTGACGGTCCGGTCCGGTGCCTTCCGGAAGACCACGTTGTCCATGAGCATCAGCACCGTGCCCGTGGTGGACATGACCTGCAAGTAAAACTTGTAGACTGGCCTGGTGACTGAATCTTCGTGGCGTGACGTGCTGGCATGATGCGTGAGTCCATGGGATCGGCTTTGCAGAAACTGTGCGGAACAGCCTTGAGGTCAAAAGTCTCTGAAGCTTCCAACTTCTCTTTGATGCTCAGCCAAATCCAATACTCGTCCTCTGCGTGGAAAATGGTTCGGCTCAAGGGATGGCATGCTGCATCCATTTTGTTATTCACCGTTCTTGGTTGGGCAGCTGGGGCGTGGTCTCATGTTCTCATTGATCTTGGCGCCCCAACCCTGACATGTAGAGGTAGAGGTCCGACCATTGTACTGTACCAGTACAACCGCTGACCGCTGACCTAAAATAATGCATGTCTCAATCTGAACCATGGACCATCTGCCGCTGCATATATTTGTCCCAAATTTAATCAAGTTATACCTTCAATCCTTCGAACACCAAGCGTCGTTCTGTGAAAAGTTTTCCGTCTGGATGATGGAGACACGCCCAACACCTCCAAAGATCTTCAAATCGTTCACGTTCTTCCCCACAGAGGCAGTGCCCAAACTGTGGATGGTTCCGTCAAAAACAGCTGGATGCAAGACATATCCTGCGGCGATAAGGCACGATCAGTGGCGAATCAGTGTTTGTCGCGGGTGGTCGCACCTTGCCCTCAAACAAAAGAAACTGGTATAGGTTGGGTATTTCAATTACTGCACATGCTCAACAGGACTGAAAACTACGTATCTACGATTCTGTTTGAAACAGCTGCTGTCTTTGAAACTACTGGTGTCTATCGTGAAGAAAACAAGATGGAACCCACGAACCCGAATGCAAACACGTTCGAAAAGCTACATATGTCCAAGTGACACTCTTGTAGGACACTCTTGTGGGACACTCTTCTGGGACACTCTTGTAGGATACTCTTGTGGGTCACTCTTGTAGGACACTCTTGTGGAACACTCTTACAGGACACTGTTGTGGGACACTCTCGTGGGACACTCTTGTAGGACACTCTTGTGGGACACTCTTGTAGGACACTCTCGTGGGACACTCTTGTAGGACACTCTTGTCGGGCACTCTTATGGGACACTCTCTTGTGAGACACTCTTGTAGGACACCCTTGTGGGTCACTCTTACACAACACTCTTGTAGGACACTCTTGTAGGACACTCTTGTCGGTCACTCTTATGGGACACTCTCTTGTGAGACACTCTTGTAGGACACTCTTGTGGGTCACTCTTACACGACACTCTTGTAGGACACTCCTTGTGGGACACTCTTGTAGGAAACTCTTGTGGGATACTCTTGTGGGACACTCTTGTGGGACACTCTTGTAGGACACTCTTGTGGGACACTCTTGTGGGATACTCTTGTGGGATACTCTTGTAGGACACTCTTGTCGGGCACTCTTGTGTGACACTCTTGTAGAAAACTCTTGTGGGACACTCTTGTAGGACACTCTTGTGGGATACTCTTGTAGGACACTCTTGTGGGGCACTCTTCTGTGACAGTCTTGTAGGAAACTCTTGTGGGACATGGGACACTCTTGTAGGACACTCTTGAGGGACACTCTTATGGGACACTCTTGTGGGCCACTCTTGTGGGACACTCTCATAGGACACTCTTGTCGGACACGTTTGTGGGACAATCTTGTGGGACACTCTTGTGGGACACTCTTGAAGGACACTCTTCTGGGACACTCTTGTAGGACACTCTTGTAGGACACTCTTGTGGGACACTCTTGCAGGAAACTCTTGTAGGGCACTCTTAAGGGACACTCTTGTGAGACACTCTTGTGAGACACTCTTGTGGGACGCTCTTATGGGACACTCTTGTGGGACACTCTTGCGGGACACTCTTGTAGGACACTCTTGTGGGGCACTCTTGTGGGACACTCTTGTAGGAAACTCTTGTGGGACACTCTTGTAGGACACTCTTGTGGGACACTCTTATAGGACGCTCTTGTGGGACACTCTTCTGGGACACTCTTGTGGGACACTCTGTGGGTCACTTGCAGGACACTCTTGTGGGACACTGTTGCGGGGCACCCTTGTGGGACACTCTTGTGGGACACTCTTGTAGGACACTCTTGCGGGACACTCTTGTAGGACACTCTTCTGGGACACTCTTGTGGAACACTCTTGTGGGACACTCTTGTAGGACACTCTTGTGGGTCACTTGCAGGACACTCTTGCGGGACACTCTTGTAGACACTCTTGTAGGACACGCTTCCGGGACACTCTTGTGGGTCACTCTTACACGACACTCTTGTAGGACACTCCTTGTGGGACACTCTCATAGGACACTCTTGTGGGTCACTCTTATGGGACACTCTTGCCGGACATTCTTGTGGGACACTCTTATAGGACACTCTTGTGGGTCACTCTTATGGGACACTCTTGTCGGACATTCTTGTGGGACACTCTTGTGAGACACTCTTGTGGGGCACTCTTGTGGGACACTCTTGTAGGACATTCTTGTAGGACACTCTTGTGGGACAATTTTGTGGGACACTCTTGTGGGACACTCTGGTGTGACACTCTTGTAGGAAACTCTTGCGGGACACTCTTGTGGGACACTCTTGTGGGACACTCTTGTAGGAAACTCTTGTGGGACACTCTTGTAGGACATTCTTGTGGGACACTCTTATAGGACACTCTTGTGTGACACTCTTGTGGGACACTCTTGTAGGACACACTTGTAGGACACTCTTGTGGGACGCTCTTGTGGGACACTCTTGTGGGACACTCTTGTGGGACACTCTTGTG
>CAXAMN010019890.1:313950-362054 GCA_963970005.1 Durusdinium trenchii
TTACTAGTAAGGCCAGGAGCCCCTAGTAGCGTCCTTGCTCCTAGTAGGGATGCCCTTTGTTACTAGTGAACATTTTGTGTTTTCGGGCCTTTCGGGGTGAGAATTCCTGGGTGAGACTCGTCCTAGGTACCATGCGTCACCTTCGTCGCTGAGATTTCACAGTCCGGGGCACACGTCAGTGATGCGTACACCAGGGCCAAAGAGCTCGCGGGTGGCCTCCAGTGCCATCTCCACGAAGACCACGCCGGGCACCACAATCGAGCCGAAAACCACCTGGCCACGAAGACAAGAACTGAAGCCCACTCATTGGACCATTGGGGTTGGAGCGGGCCATGGCAGAGGCAAAAAGATGAGTTTTGGGAGCAAAAGGTGACTCGGAGTGATTTGGGAAGTCCTTGACTGCTGTGATGCTCTAGATATTGATAGTGCACACGTGCTACACTGGTAACGACAAGAGGGCGTTCAAGTGTTTTGGGGGTTCCAGGAGTTTACATCCGCTTGCTTTGTAGATGTGGTTACGCTTCGTCTTTAATATTGCAGTGTCTCATTTGAAGACTTAACAAACAACCAGAGTTTGTTGCCATCTTTGCCATATGTTCTCTTGGCGACGACGCTGAGTACTTCTCCCCACAATCGAGACATAGCGTGGATGGCTGTCTCAGCGCAGGAATCATCAGCCAAAATGGGGGGCCGAACTTTCCCTTGACTGCAGTTTCTGGGATCACTGCATTCTTAGGTCAAACTGCAAGTGCAAATCATACCATTGACAAATTGATGGATGCAAGCCAAGCACTGCAACATTCCATGGGTTGGTGTGCAATGATGGCACCGCCTGGGCTGTCTGGGAATTTTTGAAATTTCTCCTAGCGATACGCCATGTGATACCCCCAAGCAAAATTATCCAAGGCCACGTGGTGCTTCACCACGTCGTAGACGTCCATGCGCATGGCCACCTCGAAGATACCTTCACCTCGGTGGAGAAATTCAGCGAATGCCAGGGGAGTGCCAAACATGTGGATGCTTACTGGATGGCCCAAGATCTCTGTATATCTCTATCAAATGGATTTCAAATGGCCCAAAATGGCTCAGAACAAGATTGATGGCCTACTGGAAAATACTGGAACCAATGCTAGTTGGGCATATGCTTTGTTTGACTGGGGACGTCTCTGGAGGAGAGGAACCTGAGGGAAGTTTTAAAGTCTAGTTTCCGTTTCCGTGAGCGACCAGTAGGGTAAATAGCATAAGTAGGGTGGTTTCACTACTTGCAGATTCGATTCTTGATGAGCCTTGAAATCTTGGCGTTGATGTTGTTTCATCTTCCTTCTATCCTTCACTGTGCCCGCCCACAGCTCCTCCGCGGCTCAAATCCTACAACTCAAAGCGACTTGGCTTGGCGCGGAGGAAGCGGAAGCCCACCTATGGTCAAGGTCAAGTCGGCCCCCAAAATCTGACCCAAGTGGCCTTGGCGTCAATATTTAACTAAACCCATAAGACTTCAGCGTTTTGATCGGAAGCATTGGGTGCCCTGCAAGGGCCACAAAATCCACTCCTGTCCAGCGCATGAAGATAATGATTGTTGTTTATTCGTCCCTGTCTGCACAAACCGACCGCCGCCTCTCGCCATGGGAAGTTTTTCTTCTCGAAAACTGCTGCCGCCAACCGTGTGGGACGCGCATCCACACGGGCATGCACTGGGAGATCTGCCAGCTGTTGACGGAAAGCTTGGGCTGCCTGGGACTGTCACTTCCAGGGACAAATTTGGACTCAAGCTACTTGGTAGCACTTCCAATTTATCTTTAAAAACAACTAGCAACAGGAGATTAATATCAGGCAAATGTGGAAGCACTGCGATAGAATTCAGTTACTTCTCCAACATCTCAAAGTAATTCTACCAAGTCTGATCCAACATGACTTGGTGAGAGTATCCAACAATTTTATCAAAAAGGACTTTTGCCCATAATTTCCAACAAATCTCGGAGCGCAGATCGTGCCTCAGTGCAGCAGGAGACCACCCCGTGGGCGTTGGTGCCGCCGAAGCCAAAGGATGACAAGCCACCACCCAGTCGGCTGAGCACCTTTCAAGGAACATTTGCCGTGAGTCGGCGGGTAGCAAAGGATGTAAAAATGTCGGTGAGAGTAAGCCAGGTGTAAAGGGACTTTGCGGGGTGTAAGACCCTGTTGCATTCCTGGGTCCTACCTTTTGTTCTATTCAGCGTCATTAAAGTTCCTAACATGACACAACGGTTGAAGTTATGACTCAGTTATGACTCAAAAATAGGGTTCCATCCAAACCAGGGTCTGAAATGGCAAGTGGATAGCCACCAGGAATTTTAATATGCACCATAAACATCCAAAAGTCTCTGTATTCTTCCCGATCCAATTTGGACCAGCATCCACTTGTTGGTCAGAAACTCCACCTCAACACCCCTCAACACCAGTGCCACCTGTGACTCCCCGAAACAGTCTCCATCCGCACCTTGCTGGCCATGGGCAGCGATTCCGTGGCGAAGAGCGCCGGCAGGTCGGACAACGCGGCAATGCTGGGGTTCAGCGTGCAAAGATGGATGGACGACATGGAGGACAAGTGCCTGACAGGACGAAGATGTGGGGGAGGTTGAAGGCCATCGCATCACTATTGGGTGTCTTTTTTCTTTTCTTTATTTGTTTTTGTCTAGCCCTGTGAGTGGGAAGATGTGGGAAGTGGAGACCATGGCTACGAGCATTAGGTTGGAGGCCATCGCTAGAATGAACTGGAACAGATGGAGCACAGCATGTGAATACAAGGGTGAGAGCTGGCAGTATTGGTGTCCAACAAAGTGCCTAACAGGTGGACAGGTGTGAGGTCTGGAGATGGTGGCGCACACTGTGCAAATAGTTTTGTGCGTTGGGTGAGAATACTCGTTGATTCCCCTCAAGATTCTAGATGTTCTCTTCAGGGGGGTGGTCACTTCTCGCAGTATCCTATTTTTCCTATCCTTCTATCATCGTCAATCTAGGACGTCCGATGGTTCTCAGGCTATGGAATGGTATTGAGGCCAATGGCTCTACTGCAAGAAGATGTCCTCACATAGAAATCCCGTCCCTGGGTAAGGTTACTCTATCATTTACGAATCGTATGGGGAGTGATAATGACAGGGGCTATTGCTGCAAGCAAGTTGCTCCATCAAAGCCACCGACTTGATCAGTCCTGCTGGCTCTGTGACAGAACGTGATCAGATTGGCTTGGAACGAGTGACTTCCTCGGGCCTTCCAAACCAGAAGCAAAACGCTGATCTAAAGTGATCAAATGCCGCCCCTTCAAAAACAATGGTGTTTGGATGGGTTCGGTTTGGGATTGCAACCATGAACAAATCATGTTGGCTCTCGCTTTGTTCTTGGACTCCCGCAACATGATCCTCACTAGGGGCCCACAAACACCGTACAAAATCATTCAAGCAGTTTGCGTTGGATCCAGTTCGATTTACAGTCAAGTTTTCCAGAACCATCTGGATACCCGGATGTCTTTACTTTCTCATCTGAATGAATTAGTACAGGATCAGTATATGAGATGTCTCCGCTATCTCCAATAATGTTCGAAAGATTCCGAAAGACTGTTCTTGCTGCTTTTGGTTTTCTTTTGTGGCTAACTGATGGTGACGTTACAAGCTGGTACTCCACCCTGCTTCGAAACCAGGCAGCTTCGTCTGGTCCGGTTGTTGACACCGGTCCTGTCGAAGCGGCTGGACCCTCCAAGTGCCCACAGTTTGACTTCACCGCTGCCAAGATCAAGGGCCGGTCCTCCGTCCTGCGCAGTGGGGCTCGGTGGTACGAGCCGCTCCGTCAAAACCGGCTGGGTCCAATATGTCGGCGGATGTCTTTTTGTCCATGGCTGAGATCTGAGGTCAGTCTGAGTTGGTGATACGGATTGGAATAGGTCGGCTCGGTTCTGGGATTGAACACACACACACACACACCATGAAAAAACAAGATTGCACATTGCCCTCGCCTACAATCCACAGTAAAACGGAAAGAAGGGATCCCAACAATTGCCATGAACAATGTTTACATTTGAGTGACTATATATTCTAGATGCACAACTACAATACGCACAAAACAAACAGAACCAGGACAGATTTCAGTTTGTCATCTCCAACCCAAGAGATCCGCAGATTGAACTTACTCTCTGAAAATATGAGCAAATGGCCGTTGCTGGGACATGGATACTTACTTTATGATCATTTTTTGGGTGAATTCACTCAAGGGACCCCCTGAATGTGATCAAGCAAGGAAGGCAGTCTGCTTGGCCTGTTGGTCACACTTTTTGAACGAGATGAAGGGTCACATGACTTGAACTAGTAGCAAGGGCATTACTACTAGTAGCAAGACGCTACTAGTAACAAGGTGCATCGCTACTAGTAGCTATTGAACCTAGGAATTGACGAAGTCCCCGAACTCCGAATTCCGCTGTGACCACACACCGACCCGCTCATGTCCACATCTGAAAATCTCCTGGAAGCGTTGATAGATTTCAAGCCGCCAATTTCAATAGGATCGCCCAAAGGAGTGCCTGTGCCATGGCACTCCATGTGCACCTCGCTGGCTCGATCTGCACTTCTAGATCGACTCTACTCCCCTCAAAAGTACACAACACGATGGAAACGATGGACATTCGATTTGGAAAGCCCATTGGATTTGGACGACTGGCTTGACCTGCCCGAACCAGACCAATTCTCCAACTGGCTGACACCAATTTGAACATGGCAAGTACTACGACTCTACACGATGTGGAAAAAGCTTCCAGTCAAGTCCGCCCCACACTCAGGGGCTACACATGGCCGCATGGCTACGCCAAGTGGCCACCTCTTCAGGCGCCAACTTGGCTTCCGCCAAGGCCACCCGCATGACCGTGGCCTGTGACGGGCCATTGGGCGCCGTCAGCGTCGAGCTGCGGCCGTCCTGTCGATGGACAGTCCACCAACTGATGGCGCTCATCAGCCACTAGGCTCCAGTAACTACAGTATACAACTTCACATAGACATTGCCACTGGTAAGCTGGGAGAAGAGTTGCTTTTTGGAAGTAGTCCCAAGAGGTTTGCATCCAAACCCAACAGTTTAGTTTCAATAGCGATCCCAAAATGTTCAAAAGGCCTGAGATAAACACTCAGCATCCAAATCGTGCAACCGAGAAGGCGTGTCATCTATATATATACTTAAATCTAATGGTGTCCGACCACCCCAATATTATTCCAAGGTTCGTTCGGGTTGCATCACTCCGGGTTGCAGCTGTCGAAAACTCTACACTCATGTACCCTGCCTCGCGAATGAGTATGGTCGATGTCTCTTGGACTCTAATCCAATGGTCTTGAGTCTTGAGTGTTCCGTTTCTTTACAAGCTGTAAGATATAGGTTTTTGTTCAGAGTTCGCCAAACAACACGTTCCAACGTCTTCAAAGGGTCAAAAGCTCACAAAGTTTGGTGATTGGAGGATGAGAGCTCGTAGACACCAGAACCATCTGCCTGAATTCAGACGACCGAATCAAACAATACGTTGGTTGGGAAAATATACGAATTCACCTAGAGACCACGGCAAACCATCTCACAAGGCAAACACCACCCAGATCATCTAAAAGACACTCAAACTGGGAGGTCCAAGGAAACTCGTCAAAGGACTCTGCCTGTCCTGGTTCACAGCAACTCCGAAGAGTCCACATCGCTCCAAGGTGGCCAAGGGGGCCGCTGCCGTCTGCGCTGCCTGGTGCCGATGTTCCCTTCCAACTGGGGCGATCAACCCAAGCATTTTCGGCATGGAGGAATCAACCCAAACTCTTATGTGCCGGGTGTTTTTTCTGTGGCTTAAAGGCCCGCTTGAGCTCTTCAAACCACTTTGCTGTCTAATTAGCATCTGCTTTTCTCTGTCCGCACGCAGTCCATGGGACTCAGAGAGTTGTATTGACCTCAAAGAGTTCAGCCAAATTCAATAAACATGAGAATCCCTAGAACTCAATTAAACCGCATGGGTTGGTTGGAGGGTCTCAGTCTCCTATTGCAATTGAGACCTATCGTCAAAGTGTGTCAAAGTGTTCCTGCGCATGGCTTGCCTGCTGCGCTTCGCTCGGCAGCTGCAACACCACTGCGCCGCAGCCTTCGCCGCGCGCATAGCCATCTGCGGATGCGTCGAAGGTGAAGCAGCGCCCGGTGGCGGAGAGCATTCGAGGCTTGCTGAAGCTGATGTACCTGGCTCAAAAAGGTTGGCTGGATGTGGCTGGATGTGGCTGGTTGATTTTGCTAGTCCTAGTGGATTCTGCTGGTTGGTTCGTTGGTTGGTTGGTCGGTCGGTCGGCAGGTTGTCCGTGTGCTGGGAAGCAGATTGCTGGGTTCAGGTTGATCTCCAGTCCAGGTCTAACTAGATTGCCCCTACAACACAGTAGCACATCCCGCCCCATGAGAGCCCAACAACCCGGATCTTGAGATATCTAGTCCTACGATTCAAGGAATCCTCACACAAAGAGAGAGAGAGAGGGACCCATGGTCACTTGCAAGCAAATTTGTTGGAAGAAGAACCAGGAGCAAGGTGGAGATGCACGCTTTAGTTTAGTTTTGGGCTTTTCATACCCATATGGAAAACATCCCCCCTCCAGTGCATGGGGCACGTGGTCGGGCTCGCCATGACGTTGGCCGCAGTGTTCAATGCGCTGCTGCAACGGCCTTTGCGCAGTGCAGTGGCCGAGCAGTCCAGCGCCACCAAAGCCTCTGTTGACTGTTGACACAGGCAGGAACGGTCTCAGCCTGGTCAAATGGTTCTCAGAAATAATCAATTAAATGCGACAAGGAGTACTGCGTGTTGAACATTTGGTGCAAAGAACATGGTCTTTCATGGTCTTCGAACATGGAACCCTTCAACATCGCTTTAGCCCGTCCGCAGACCACCCTCCCAGAGTAACATGAAACTCAGTCACACCCAAGGCGCAAAGGGATGGTGATGAAACATTGGTGCGTGTATTAGTGTGTATATATTATACATATACACGTACATATATATATATTACATCGTATTACATGTTTACTGATATACTCTCATTTTTGTGAGATTTTCACAATGAATACATCCACAACCTTATAGCACATATACAGTAGGAACGATATCATCGTTTCCATTTCAAGTATATACTATATATAGTTTGCACTCAAGTGGCTGCCCCAAATAAACCAACCTCCCTTCGAGGTTCATCACAATTGGGAACCAGGAACATACATCGTTCTGTCTCACCCGGGCCCCTAGTGAGCGTTTCACCCCAAGCCCATCATGAAACGCCTCCATGCGACAGGCAGACTGTCTGCCGGAGATGACCCAACCGGGAGCCGGGAAGTGGAAAGAATCGTGCTCCATGACGCACGCAAGAAGAAAGTGTCAGTTGGGTGTTGTCTGATGCCCCTCTCTTCTTGGTAGTGTTCATTCACAAGAGGCCGCGATTCCTCTGAACCAACCAATCTCGCTTCATCGGCAAAAGATCGCTCCAGTAGAACAAATGCTTTACTTATCAACTGAAGCCGGTCAACAAGGAGCTTCTGACACCCAAAATTTGGTCCCAAATCACTTGAGTCTTCTGCAAAGGTAGTCCACTGGTTCAGTGACCCTGAGTGAAGGTCTGGATTGCTCAACAGCCCAACATGATCCAAAAAGGACTTCCATGATCCTATAGAAGAACCTACGGTTGATGGACAGTCCATGTCCATGTCCATCACTTCTTCGACGTGGGCAGTACCACGTCTTTTGGCCCGCCGAGCTTCAGATGAGCAAGCAGTGTCCACGATGTAAGAGGGGCCCTTCAGGCCCAAGGCATAGGAGATACGTCCAGCAGACACTGAGAAGGACATGCCTGGCACAAAAACATGTGAAAGAATAACTCCGCCATTGGCCATTGTATCACTCAATGAAGGAATCAGGTTCAAGAGTGCCTGAACATAGACAACAAAGCCAAGAACTTGTCATAGACATAGATCATCTTCCAAAGTCTCACCACAAATGAGTGTTCATCCAACGATACATTCAGCAATAAGAACGCCTGGATCAAAATATCTTTGCTGCAGCTGCTCATCTTTACAACGAAGCCGGGTCAATGTAAACATGATATATATATATATATGTTTATATTTTATATATATGTGTTGTTTTAAATAAAGTAATACAAACCAAATACATAAACCTGTTCGAGGGCTCCCAAAATACCTTCTGAGAAGGTGTTTGGAGTGGGTCCTCTGTGAGGAGGTGGTTGAAGTCTTATTCAGTCTTTGGTCAACAACAGGGTTTATCCTTCTGATACTACTGCCAACCGGAATCACCTTCGCCTGTGCAAGCGCAAATGGTATCACCTCACCTGTGGCGGTGTAGGGGCTGATCTTCTTGAAGTCCCAAGATTGCATCTGGATCCAATCATTGTTGGCCAAGCCCACATGCACTGACACCTGGCGGACAGCCCGCGTCTTTCCGGCGGGAAGGGTTAGGGAAGCTTGTGATCACGCCACGAACAGCCGTGAGTTGGATGGGCTTGTGTAAGTTAGATGGGTTGCAGTTTGTTTCTTCTTTACAGCCTGTACCCAAATAGGCCGCTTGAAATATGGGTGATTCGGATCCAGCATTGGAAAGCCCTCAAGGAGCGTGCGTCTGCCGCTTGCAAACTGCTTCGCGATGTATGGTCAACTCCCTTATTGGCTGGCCAGCACGAAGGCAATGATGCCGAAAACGGTTGAATGTGATTTAGAAACTTCTTCAAAGCTAATGATGGTTATACAAAACACAAAAGCATGGTTCTCTGTCTCCAAAATCCACTTCATTCACTTCTATGCTCCACGATGCCCTGAAGCACAAGCACGGCCAGCCTGTCAAGCGCCAAAACGCAAAACAGTAGCCTAATATAGCCCAAAGTACCGGGTTAGCTCTCGCGAGTGTGAGCCACCTTGGTGTGGCCCCTTCAATATGTCCAAGCTCACCAAGATCAAATGCACAAGCCTGTTTCCGACCAAGAGCACCCTCTTTCTGCTCCTAGGGTTATTCCTTTCCGACCTTCAACAAACATTCCACAAACCAATCGTGAATCCGTTGCGCCTCTTTTCCCATAAGGGATGCCTTGTCGAAGCCAGAGTCCAGCAAACCTCAACTACTTTACATCCGGAGACCGAGAGTAACTATATAAACTGTTAAACTTCTCCAAGAAACAACATGGACATGTGACACCCATCTAATAGTCATAGTCAGCCAAAAAAAAACACACTTCCACCACAATCTATTGACATGGGTTGTGGAGCTCTGACTCGACTTTCCGTTGGCCACGTGCACCCTCCACTCACCCACCGTGGATCCCTCTAAGGCAAGCACTGTTCACGGAACTCTCCAGCAAGAGCCGCTGCTGCGGATCCATCGCTCTGGCCTGTGCTCAGCATGCGGAGCGCACGCTTGCTGGCAGGGTCAGTGACCGCAAGCGAATCCGTGCTGACACCAAGTAATTACAGCATTATGGGTTCATATAGTTATGATCTAGCTTCCAAACAAACAATGACACACGACGATGACTCATGCTCCAGTCGATGCCCACGCTTTTATCCCATCCTCCCATCCTCAACTTGGCCAACGCTATCCGCACCTCAGGCGGCGAAATGCCGAAGAACTTGGCATCGAAGGCTTCCACACCCTCGATGAAGGCGCCGTGGCGTGGATACCTTGCAATTGGCAGGCTTTCGCCTGGAAGGCTTGAAGACCAAACCAAGAGATTGGAGGAAATGGCTGTGGGTCACGGCAACCCAACACAACTGTTTGATTTCCAAAATGAATCGAACGGGCTACAGGTGTTGTCAACCCATCCCATGTCACTTGAAATCCTCAAGTCTCGAACTTACTGCCTGGGTGGCCATTTCCAACATTCATTGCACTTTGTTCTAATATACTTAGAAAAAAGGTGCCCAGCAACAGCTTGTGAGGCCTTGGAAGGTACTTGTCCAATAGACAAATGTAAAAAAAGCTCTTACGAGATGTCATCCCTCAAACTGAACACACCATCTTTGATAGGCCCGCAACTGCCTAACCTCTTGGTGTGAAAGTTCTTCTGTACCACCGTAAATATGCAAACCCTTGGAAATGAGATCTGATCGGTACAGGATTTGATCGATCCACGATATCCTCAAGCCATCCAAATCAAACACCTTCAGCACCCACCGCTTCGCATGGCTTGAACAATGCGACGAATTGAAGACTGAAGACCTTGTTTGGCCGAGCAGCATCTTGCCCTGAGCGTCAGGGTTCGGGTCCCAAACCTCCTCCAACTCCCAGCGTGTGAAAGGCACCTCCACCAAGCCATCTACGCCCTGGCGAGACTGGCAAGTCCACTCCATGTTGGACTAGTCAAAGAAATTGAAAAATCGTCAGAAGTCATAACCATTTCTGGACATTCAAAGTTTTAAGCACTAAGCTCTTGGATCTTTTACAGTTCCCTTGCCGTGGTCGTTCCCTCTTTGATAGAGTCCGTCTGAGAACCAAGATATCAGAATTATTCAAACTATATTCTTAATATATTCATTAAGTCAATCGATAGGAGCAATCATTCCTTTCACAAGAGAGCAGCCTCACAATGATTGAACAGAGTAGTATCTTCCACACCTAAATCTCTGATTGTTGCTTGGTGTGTCAAAATAAGCGCTCAGGTACGGTCCTGGGTGATCGCGCACCCAAAGGCTGGTGTGGTCCAGGCGGCTGCAGGGAAGTTGGAAGCCTCGATCGTAGGAGCGGGAAACGGTCGGGACACTGGGAGACCAGCTGGGGACTTCATCAATACTTCCAGCAATACCAGTGCTGGCCCGTGAGGGCTCAAACAGCGCCTGATGTTCGTGTTTGGGTTAGGTTTATTCATGGTTAGTTTAGGGGCGACTTGTAAATACAGCCAGCGACCCTAGTGAGGTAAAGAAAGTTCTCTTTCAGGCCCCCTGAAGACAATTCTCAGTTGATCGCCTCAATGACATCAACACCACCAACACAGGATGATGCCCGCAACACCACCTGACTCCGACCCTCCCCTCTTCTTTCAACGCCCATCACCTAAAGAAAAGTGGCTCCGCCAACCTCACCCGAACCTACTTACAGGGATTTCCCGCAGGTGTGTTGGTGAGGTCTGGATGGCCATGGATGGACAGCCAAAAGTAGGGAGTGAGCTGGGTGTGTTCGGAATGGAGAAAAGGGATGCTTGCTGTGTACCCCTCATTAGCAGGATGCCTCCTCAGCTCCTCACCTTCCCCTGAAGCATCAGTGTCGTTCTTGACATACACCCAGAAGAATGATGTGAACCTCTTCATTCTGGACCATGCCTATGTCT
Organism: Durusdinium trenchii; assembly: GCA_963970005.1. Lineage (NCBI taxonomy): Eukaryota > Dinophyceae > Suessiales > Symbiodiniaceae > Durusdinium > Durusdinium trenchii. The sequence goes on from CAXAMN010019890.1 coordinate 325,287, forward strand.
ATGACATCTATTAAACCCCTCCATCCAGCCAAGTTCTTCCAAAGGGCCATGCCCGTCACCGAGAGTTGCTGATCTAGTGCTCCGCCACCGGAGCTCATGGGGACTCCTGGGAACGGTCTGGAACGGAGAACCTAGTAGCGATGGCCTCCATCCTAGTAGCCCAACCTACTAGCGATGCCAAAGGACAAACTGCTGAAGTCACAAAGGGAGAATGGCCATCTTGCCGACAACTCCCTTCAAACCAGTCCTTGCGAAGCTACCCAATGAAGGGTCATTTAGAAATCACACGTTTGCGACAAATAGTGGCGGGGACTTGAATGCCACTCATTAAAGATTGCATAGCGAGCAAGTCTCACAAACCACAGCCAGGAAATCACCCGTGCTTCTTCTGTACCCTGGATCATTCCAATGTTGATCCCTTCAAAGATTAGGATCCTTCTCTCCCATGAATTCATCCTCTTAAGACATATTGTATCCAAATCCAGCTTGTCTCCGCTGCTCCTGCCATAGCTGATGGCATGGCCATGGTGACCGCTCCCAGCTGTTCGGCTGCATAGCCGGCCACGCTGGAGATGGTGGGGTAGTCGAAAATCAGCCTTGTTTGCGAGACCATGGAAGAGAAGCAAAACAACACCTAAGGTCATCCCGGTTCAGCCTTACATGGCTTAGTATGCTTAGGCTAGAGCCTAGGACCCTAGAAGACCTGAGTGAACATTGGGAACATCACTTTGTTGGTTGCGTTCTTTTTGCTCCTCAAGAACCTCTGATTGACCAAGTGGCGGCTATTCTTCTTGAGACAAAGCATTCCAAACACGCTTTCCCCAAATCCTTACATTTAGCAGTACTACCTCAGCTCAATTCAATTCAATCCAAACTCACCAGGCTGACTGAATCAAAAGCGCTGCGCTGGTCTCAGGCTGGAGTTTCATAGGTGTGAGTTTGTGACCCTGTTTCATCGCTTTCTCTGAATTACAAAAACTATAATTATACACGCCTCTCCAAGTGACGTGTTGGGAAGGTCCAAAGAGGGCAACTCCGTGGCCAAGCGATTCCGGAACTCCACCGCCGAAAGCGAGTCCATGCCTTGCAAAAACCGTCCCTCGTCCCAGGTTTTGGAGAAGAGCAGGTCGTGCTTTGAAAGGGTTGACACCAAATGCTATGTTCCTCTACCTTAAAATCCGATTATGAGGACGCATGTGGGGAGTTCCAACCCTTTGGCTTCCCACCTCGTCAAACTGCAAGTCTCAAAAAATCTCAAGAAACTCTTCAAGTCTTCTCAAAGCCCGGTCACGTGCACCCACGCAAGTCTACATCCCTCCTCAGTTGAAATCAAATAAGCAAATCGCTCTCCTGGCCCTCCACGAATGGCTTCGCCCCCTTTCTAATACGTTGGCTTTCCGATTAGCCCATTTCCGCCTGACTCCATCAACGGTTTCTCGTCCTCGACAGCACCTGGGCATCGTTGAGTTCCGATCCCTTCTCGGGAACCAATCCGAGCTGGCAAACAAAAAAAAAGACTGCCGGTCTCTCAGTCGTATCTGTTGAGCCGGATACAGTATTGATACTGAATCAGTTTTTACACCTTAGTTTGCTGGATTGAGTAGCGCTTACTATCAGTGCCTCAGGTGCTTGTCCACCTGTTGAACATCTGCTGTTCCAACGAGCACAATTTCTACACGTCCTATATATTATCTATAGTGTCTATTGTCTACAATGATGTTCCCTGGATCCAGTTGCTTTTCTTTCTGGCAATCAGCTTTCTCCCTCTCTCTCTCTCTCTCCCTCCCTCTATGAAACGGAAGGGACATGAAAGGAGGCGCGACAAAATGTGGTCGATGAGTTGCTTGAAACCTCGTCTACTTAGAAATAACGTAAAACACGAGACCAGGAAGACCTGGACAATTAAGACCCTCCATCAATGGGCTGAAGTTGAACTTAATCTATGGGATGGTCTGGCAGTCACCAGGTGTCGAAACCAACCAGAAGTTGGATGCAAAAAAATTAAGCTTGGAAACCGCCAGTGGTATCCGACGCAATCCTCTTCAAGAGCTGCTTGACCTCTGCAAGAGCTGCCATCCAGAAGGCAACCAAGAGCAGATTGACAAAATAGTATCTAAAACAAGAAGGAGTCATTGTTGAGAGCGCTGTGAGTTGTGTCATGTGTGAGGACCTTTCGCCTTTAAGCTATAGAAAATGAATGCTAATGATTATTCAATTCGCTGGAAGGAGCAACAATAATCACACCCAAGCAAAAAGTTGGACCTGGAGACGTGTCTTCTGTCTTCTGTGCTCTCTAAATGCGCTAAACTCCCACAATCCATCCAAACTCCTCTGCTGTGCCTCTGCTGCAGATGGCCCGGCGGCCACTGGCATGGGGGGGTATCCAGGCATTGCCGCTGCCTGGTGTCGAACCCATCGGAGCTCAAGGCTTCACGAGACTGGAGACTAGACCTTGAAGAAGGGTCCATTCCTTTCCACAAAGAGGAGAATTTCATGTATATTTGTATATATCCTTGGCACCTTGGAAGCATGTTGTGTCCTGCAAACCATCTTAAAACGATCATTGGGTTTATCGTTTGTTTGCAGTTTGTGCACTTTGCATCTCCAGAAACTAGTATTCAAGTAGAATAAACAGCAACACCAACATCTAGATTCTAGATTGAGAATAACTTTACTGTTTATGGACAAGCTCTGGCTGCAATACCCCGCTTATGGTAAGTTCCCACTCTTGCACAGTTCCCACCTCTACTTAGAACTGTACAACCACATATATATATATAAATAAGTATAGTTCAGTGTACTGCTAGCTCAGGACTCAGGAGACAACCACATAATCACTACTTCATTGCACTGAGATCCCAGCCGGTGCAGGACCCATCTGGCTCGCAGTGAAATCAGCAATTGATGAGATTGTAGGATAGTCGAAGATCAAAGTGTTTGGCAGGTTGACTCCTGCGAGCTGCGGGCGCTACATCGACAAACAAGTCAGGAATCGAGCAGACCCAAGCTAGCATCTATTCCACCAAAATACATACTACACTATAGCTTTGAGACATGTTGATAGACTCTCTTCCTCAAACACTTGTTTGTTCTCTTTGCTTAGATCATGGAATGGTTGAATACCGCCACAAGGCGTGCTGAGCATTTTGATGTTGTCCAAAGTTCCCGGAGCCCAGGCAGAAAACACTTTTCTACCAGCGAAGCCGTAAGGAGTGGTCAACAAAGGCCGAAACCACCTACAAGGTTAGCTTGAGGTTTATCTATCAGCCATATCATCTTGCAAAAGTCACCTCTTCCTGTGCAGTACTTGTGTTTTGAAGAACCAAAAAGTCTGCAGCCATCCACAAGTCAACATGCCCACTGCAGCTGTTGTTTTCCCATGTTTTGACTATCTCAAGCAGAATCTCTCTCCTGGCATCTTTCCAGTGAAGCGATTTCGGAACTCCACCGCAGACAAAGAGTCCATACCTGGTGCAATCTGCCGGGCCCAGGGCCCTTAGATGGCTGAAGCTCGTTACTTTGAAGAGGAGAAAGCAAATCCTTCGGCTTGGAACAAGCAAGTGACATATCCCCAGTGCTTGACCAGCTGACTGTTGCATATAAACCTCAACAAACCAATTCAACAACCGCAGAATGCTGACACCTCCAACACCCGTTCCCACACGACAAGGTTATCAAACACTGGAAACTCAGGGAACCACAGTATGAGTCTGAGCGCTTTCTACATCTTACTATATATACGCGCGCCGCCACAAATAATTGACCCAGCCACCATATGGCTTTGTCTGAAAAGAGGGAATCCTGACAAGCTGACTATGTTTCACCTAAAACACATCCTGCCCGGGCGCCTGAGTCCATCAAGGGAGTCTCGGAGTCGATGGCACCGCCACCTGCCACCTCGGAGGCGATCTGCTGCAGCATCTGCTTCAGCGATGCCTGCGTGGAAGGTGCTTCAGCCCAGGGAGTGGAGTCCCTGGCCATAAACTTGGATGACTCATGGATTGATGATGGATGGACGCATTCGTTGATTGGTTAAGCAAATTCTTGATAATATCGACCAGTTGATTAAACCCTTCTACTCAGCAGCCTGGCACCACTTCTGTTTTCCACTAATGATACATTGAAATGCAAGTCTGCTGAATTTCAACCACCCCAACCACACAACCCGGCCTTGTCCACCTGCGGCACCGGTGCCGCACCCATAGCAGCGCCCATGGCGCCCATAGCTGGTGCGGCTTTGGCCTTAGGCTTGACTGTCTTCACCTGCAACGGGGTGCTGGTGAATGCGGTCGGGGAGGTCCCTCAAACCACCTTGGTTTTTAGTTCCCCAAGGTCTTCTGCCAAAGTCAATCAGCAAGCACAACAGTAAGCTGGGTGTGAATTGTCGATGTGGAGGCTCTTACTTGGTAAATTGTGATTTGAAAAACAGAGCATAAAACTTCCCGCAAGAATGGTCTACAATGTGTATGCAAATCATGAAACGGTGCTTACGTGTCTGTGCTCCTTGAAACCAACAAACGTAATGTTTTGAACTTGCAAAGAAACAAGTTATCCATCATTATTGTCAGTCGGTTTGTTCCAAGTCTTGTTGCATAGGGTGTCTACCACATGCTACCCCCAAACAAAACTCCGCTCTGAAACCCAGGAAGCTACAAGCGATCCCGCCGATTGGCCTCGCTGGCGAAGCGCGAGAGGAAGGGTGGAATCTTCGGGTATTGCTTGAGGTACCTGTGCATGAGCCAAAATCAGTGGGTGACTAAATGGCACATGATGGCACCTGATTCTTGAGCCACAGCCCATTTCAGGAAAAAGCATGAAAAAGCAGATGGACTCTGAATACTGTATCTCTGAATAGAGACCCTCGAAGACACTCCTCTTCAGACTTCAGACCAATCCTTTTGGAGTCTGAGTCTATTTGGTCTGCAAAGGTGTAGAGTGGGTACAAAGAACACAAGTGAGAAAAAATCATGTCAAGGGTTGAAAGCGTAGTAGCCAAAAGCTGGTAGAAAAAAATGTCAATAGATCATGACCAAACTGGAGGTTTCTACTCGAGATAGCTCACAAATACCAAGCTCAGTGGACCAGCGGACACTGTTCCAACTGAGCTGAGGAAAAGCCCCAAATAGCGGAGTGTCCTTCTACCCATCATCAGTGGGCGCACACGGCCCAGCGCATTGGCTGTGCCACCAAGGTAGTGCTTGGAGAAGGCTTGAGGCAGCCTGCGAGCCTTGGCCAATCGCTTTCAGTATGCGGGTAACAACCAGATCCATTCATTTGTTGACCGCTCAAAGAGCTTAGAATCCAGGAAACGCATGGAACGGTGACACGCGACCAATCACGGAGATCCTGCTTTGTTGACAGCTCCGTGACAAACTAGTTGGACTCTGAGTTGTCCCGATTCCTGGACCACGATTTAGAGTTCACAAATCGTTGATCTATGTTGATCTATATATATATTATATATTATACATTGGTAAACAATCATATCGCAAACTTAAACCCTCTGCACATCTGCTTTCTTTGGGGAACAATAAGATATGTTCCAGTGCATTGCACCACCAAGAGACGCCGCCATGCCGAAGGCGTTGCTCAAAGCGCCTACACCACTGGCACGCAACCGTTCCACTGTACCCTTCTGGGCCGCCATGCCAACCTGACTGAGCCAAGCGGAGTTCTACATACGCTTTGCACTTGAACTCCAATCCACCATGCAGGCGAACCAAATGTCCATTGTCTCTAAGAGATTTGGATGTGCATCAACACTTAGAATCCCAAACTACTGTAGAATATATCTGGTCTTATGTACTATTTTGATCAAAACTTCGGGGGTCAACCAGGGATGTCGGGGTGCTACGACCCATAGCCATTTTGGTTCATTTGTGTTGTGTTTTCCCTCAGGCACAATCAAACTAAAGGTTCGGCTCTTGGGTAGTTTTGGAAGCTCCTGGCAAATGTCTATGTTATGTGTGTGTATCTTTGCTGAATATGCCAGCATGATGTGCTAAACAAACAGCTGAGCAAAGGCGATAAGCTTTTCTCCAAACTCGATGAACGAAACATAACGAAACCCGTGTCTTGCATGTTCAAAACCCTGTTACAGTATGGCTGTAGGTCCAAAAGCCCATAGCGCGCCTCCCTGTCACTTTCACGGAAGAGTGACTGCAACTGGAATTCTGGGTCGAACATCTTTGGGAATTCAATTTTGATGCTGATTTTCTTCATAAAAGCGCGCCTCTCGCCAGGGTCCCCATTGGACGGAGATGACGTTCTCCTGTTGTTCACGGGAACGACCAACTTTCAGGCGTGTCGTCAGTTCAAACGTGGTGAGATCAATCTGCTGAAAACCTTGGCGGAAGTCAGTTTCAGGCCTCGTCATGCCTCCAAACACTTCCAAACACGGCTGGGAAGAACCTCTGAAAAGTCTTAACACCAGCTCCAGCCATGTAGTAACAAGAAGCTACTAGAAACAAGTGCCACGCTAGTAGTAACAGGTACCTTACTAGTAGTAACAAGGTAACAAGAAGCCATAGTCCTGAAACACCATGTCCCCAATGGAACTCGCTGGTCTCGGACCCTCCTGCATCACTTGCTTCCAATAGCGCGCGTGACCATCCAGAGCGGCATTCGCCGCAGAGTAGTTGCCCTGCCCTGGAGATCCTGGTGGAGTTGGAGCTCCGGGGCAGACTCAGACTCATTAGCTGTTGAAGACCCTGCCTTTGAAGAACTGCCCCAAAGAAGGGATTCTTCACCCATCAATCATCATTTCAGCAGCACTCATCACCGGTCGACTGACTCCACTAAACCATCCGACCCTAAAGCCAAGAGCCCCGAAAAGAAATGTGGGGCAGCGGGCAGTAAGAAATCAAAACAAGTTGCTATAAATTAGGAAGACCTACGAAGATTGTGCCCCATTGGTTGGGGCATCTTCTAAACCCAATCATATGGAATGAGTCTCCTCTGTTCACTCCATTTCACTCCCTTCGACTCCTTTGGCCGTCTCTTTCCCCAATGTCCTAGTAAGGCCGAGGTCGATGAGAAGAGCAATGCAAAGTCCCAAGGCTTCTCGCTATCCGAGAGGCCGCACCGCAAGTGCCGTGCACCCCAAACCTGCGGTCAGTTCCCGTCAGTGCGAGTCGACCCGTCAAGCAAGTCACTGCGATGGGTTCGTGGGACTGCAAGTAAGTAGAAGAGCGCATCCATTTAGCAGGACGGAAAGCTTGGCATGAGCAATTCAGCAGCCCAATTTCCGAAGGCTGACAAATTATGGGTCCAAGCTCAAGGGGCACACGACTGGTCCTTTTCAACTTTGTTTAACATCGTCTTGAGAGGTCATGGAAGAAACCCTATAATGCCTGAAACTCCAAACCGCTCCAAAGCTAATGCTTTCCCGCTTCAGTGCGGTAATTACATAGACTCTCCCACTACTCAACCATGCAGTCTGTCTGATGTGTTTGCGACTTTTTGTAAATCCTGACAAAGCCGCGGTCAATACCGCGCCTTGGCGCCATAGGAGCGCTCCAGGTGGCCACGGGTGAGCTTTGGCATTGTGGCATCATCTAGGACGGCCGCCAGGTGGACCAGCCCTGGACCGAGCAAGCAATGGGAGTCCGACAGGAATCAGGAGAGCCCCACGGTCTGTCTTCTGGGTGTTGATGCAACCAGGCGGAAGGAGGTTGGAGGCTTTCGGGGGCAATCTAACTGTTCATTGTGAGCACAAGAGTTTTCTGTTGGTTCCTACAGCCTTCAAAGGACCACCCCCCCAACGCCGCCGCGCCTCCGACACGTGGTAGGCCCTTCAACTGCAAGGCCAACTGGTTCACTGCATCCATGGAGGCGATGTCACAGCTTCTCGCAGAGATCTCCAAGCTCGAGGCCTGGAAGGACCCAAAGTCATTCCGAGCCAATGTTGCTGGTCCATATGATATGAGTATATTTTAAACAAAACAGTTCTAAACATATGTCCATCAGCATGATACTGAATATTCCAGTCAATAGTGAAGATATTTGAAGGAAAAGAACAGGGCCCCCAAATAGTGGTGATTGGAGTGTTACTGACAGGGTACTCTGACGGTTCTGCACTTAACTCAAAGATTTCAGGGCACACTCCCGCCCCCCTCAATACGGGGCCATCATTCCACACAGGGCGATTCGTTCCGTCAACCTTTATGTCAATAAATGTTTGTTTTTGGTGCAACATAGCACAGCAAAGGCAAAACATGTTGCAGATTCAATTAATTGGTCGAAATACGAGACCCCCAACATGGGGGGGAGCTTTGCAAAATGAATCCGCCCGGACTAATTGTCAAGACATGTACACAGGACAGGCATGACTGACATAGATAGCGTAAGGTACTTGTGATGATCATCCGCGACGCATTGGATTCGGTACCTGAATTAATTTTCAGCCTTCCTCCACATTCCTCCAGCTTCCTGGATTAATGTGTTGCCATAAATTAAGTCACCCCCGTGGGCCACCCCTTGGATTAATTTCAGCCATATGTGTGCAGGTTTAGTTTGCAAATTCATTAAACATCATCCAGTGCGCAGGGTAGCTGCACCCGAGGGCACCGGGCAAGACAAGCCGGAAGAGGAAAGCATTTTAGGCCTGACAAATATAGTAAGTCACACCTGTGTAATCCGGAAACAGCTGTATAGTACTATTCACTTAGTGTGATCCGGTGATCCTCACAGGCTTCGTGCCTGCAGCTTCTCCCAAAGGTCAACGATGTCCGCAGAAGGCTTTCCGCTGCGAGAGAGGAGCGACATGGATTTTGCACCCTCCTGTGACAGCGAGGGTGGCTGTCTGAAAATGACACTCTAGTTTGGTCTACCTTCTGCATTGCCTTGCAAGTGAAAGTGGCACGGGCCCAAACCCACCGGCAAATGGAAACATTCTTAGAATCTCTATGCTTGACCCTGGTCCAAGTACCCATTTCCCCTACGTACTTTCCTCTACCCATCTACCCAGAACAAACAGATCACACCGCCTGACACCTGATCTATCCAATCACTTCCCAAATAACCATGATCATGAAGTCCTCGAGAAGGTATTGCGCTGTAACCATGCCAAGTGCTCCCATGCCACCGGAGAGCACATAGTGTGCATCTGCCTTGAGATCCATGGTGCTTGGTTGACCTGAAGGTGGCTTTCTGCACATCTCTGCCCAATCGAGAGGAGCAGTCCGACACTGCACCAAAGCCAGAAACACCAACTGACCATGGGGGGTTTGAAGCGCGTCCGACGGCAAAACATGACAAAACTGTTGGCTTGCTCAAAGAAACCTCTGAAGGCACTCTTACTAACATTGCTCAGAACTTGGTCATTTTAGAGGTATCGGTATATCGGTATATCCGATATCCGTTGAAATGTCCACCGGGAATCATTCACCTCTGTAACCATTTTGCCTCTGGGACTCCTTGGACACGTTGCTTCATTTATTATTAGTGCTATTCATTGCACTTTGCTAAGACAAATTCGGTACACGTCCCCCACAAACGGCCTTGGACGTGAAAACCCCAATGCGGAATCCGTCTCGAGCATAATCTGACAGCAACGAGCCGCTGATGACCACCTTTCCAATGTTCTTGGCACGCTGAAGGAACTGCATTGCATTAACACCTTGGACAGAGTTGGTTCACAAACTGTGCATAATTAGCACCCCTCAGCAAAGTGCTGCTTTGGTGGGTGGTACTGAGGCGTACCGAGGTTCACTGCCCCGAGTTTCCAAGAAACACCAGGAAAACACCAAGTGAACATGAAAACAGGGCTCTTCTGGGAATCTGGGGGTCTAAGTGTGGCAACTTGACGAGGAGTCTCGTCTGTCTTTCTGTCTTTGGCGGAGCATTCCAGAAGGCCTTTCGGTCTTTTGAAGGGGGGCTGCCCAAGAGTGCTTATCTGCCAATGCCAAAACCACCGTTTAGAACCTAACCACTTCGGTCTTTCTTGTGTTTTCGTTGAAACAACTTGAGAGATCTGGAGAGCTTTGTTAATATCCTCGCTCCACCAAATCAGTGGATGTTGGTAGAAATTGGATTGCCCAACATTTTGTGCGAGGAGCCATTGTCGATGCCCTCAAAGATGTGCATGTTGATCGGTGACAAGCCACCTGTCCAAAACACAACTGGCCCAAAGCTGGTTCACCTGAAGTTTAAGGCCCTGTATATAGGTTGTTGCCGTTGCGATCCACAAATCTACTTGTGATTGGGGGGGGACGGCAGCAATCTGAATGGATTCATGGAGGCTGTGACACGCTCTGACACCTGCGGGGTAGGAAACACTAGCTCCCAGCCTGCTTAGTTGTGTTGCATACAAAAGTTACCAACGTGCATTTCTACACTGGAGTGTTGGACACACCATCTTGAAACGTCAAAACGGATCCATGTTGGTGCCACCATGGTTGTGCATAAAGGAACCAACAACTGCCTAACAAAACAGTGATAACACATATGCCGTGTGATGCAACATCATGATGCAGTCAGTGCTGAAGCCAGGAAATCCCCTAAAACTGTAAGTATGTTGGGCATTTGAGACTAGAGTCGTCCAACGCACTTGTCACAACACACTATATGGATCAACTTCGACAACTTGCAATGCACCTACGTTGGGCTCAACGCATCCCAAGCGAGCAAATGATTTATCGGATCTATGATCTATTAGTCAAAAGGCCAAGGTCTATGTTGCTGAAGTCATTCGTTTGCTCGCACAACCACATGACTGTAGGCAACACTTGGAGCTACTTAAAGCACATAAATATGGCATCTCACACCGTTGAGGATCAGGGCAATGAAGCCTTCGTTTGCCGCTCGCGCCTTCCTCCACACGTGTGACCAAACGTTTCATGTAGGCGTTGTAGCGCCAAGGCTCCAAGTCCTCAGTGGGGAAAGGAACTTCCTGGATGCCTCCAGGCGCAGCCCAGCTTCAAAAGTGAGCTTGGGGAGAGTGAAGTGTGTGTAGTCACCAAAACAATGCAATTATTGACATACTAATACTAGTCGAAACATGTCGAAACATAATATCGATATTTAGCATATAATCACAGAACATCTTGTGGTCTTCGCCCCTGCAATGATTGCCGGATGTCACCGGTCACCCCTTGACTCGGCGAAACCAAACCCAGGTTGGTAGTAAATGACGACCCACTAGTTGGGTACGCTCAAAGTACAGTAATTACTTGGTCGCTTGACAGCGAAATGTTCATGTATTCAATCTCAGGGCAAGATAAGAGAGTTTGTGTAGATCTCGGTGGTGGCACAGTGTCTGCTCGTAATCCTTCCAAGAATCCATCATGGTGTCTGCTGCAATCTTCTCATACATCACATCAGGCCGGGCTTCAAACATCTGCTCGTGGCTCCAAATTCCTGGCAGAACGATTGGGACCATGGCCTCATGAGAGTTTCACCACCTCTATATAGAAACGAATCATGTTCAGCATCACCTTTTTCCATAGATGTTGTTTCTCATAGTTTTGTGTGTATATATGATCAAACTATATCATATCATATATCATTGTGACATACGATAGTTTCAGGGTAGTTGTATGGACAGTTAAATATGACTGGACAATGTCTTCTACAAACCTCTTGCACTTGATCTGCTCATTCAACTGCAACTCGTTCAACCTGCAGCCCGCTTCCAAAAAGAACCTATGAACCACCCTAGCAGTGAAGATCTGCAGTCCGTCAAAGGTTCGCACGCAGTTGCAAAAGGCTAAAATTCAATCAATGGACTCGCAAAACACCACACCTTACGCATGTCTGAGTTCCTAGAGGTGAAAAGCGTTTTTTTAGAATGGTCAACTGGTCAACTCTTTCCTGCAACAAATTGTCCCCACTGAGCCAGTCCACCAACCCTTCACACACAGAACATATCCGACCTCTCTTGCCAATCTCCATGAAGCGACCCCCAGGCTTCAGCATTGCCAAGGACCGGCCAATGTAATCGTCGTGGCCTCAGCGTGGCAAAAGCGCAGTCGGTGGGAACTTGGCAGAACAAGGTCCATTGGAGTTCCATAGCAGCTACTAGTTATATAGCTACTCGTAGCGTCCCTGCTACTAGTAGTAATGCCCTTGCTACTAGTAGCGTCCTTGCTACTATGGAAGAGATACGGCCCCTATAATCAGCGAGTATCTGCACCTGCGGTTTATGGCAGGAGGAGGAACCCCCATCACTTTTTGGGAACAGGATTCATGAATCTGCCAAACCAAAACAGAAACGTTACCGTTGCATGTTCAGGAGGTTTCTGCCCCATGCTCCAGGCTCATTGTGTCCCCGCTGTTCTCCACTTTGGTGCTTCCCGAGCTCATCTATTGAAAACAAACTGGATCAAGGGGATGCAATACAAACATCTTGCCTGAGCTTAAGCTGGGGGTCTCATTGAGGCTATGTCAATGGTCTATTTTGCCCATCTTTGCTGCACCCGTTCATCCATGCCACTCAAGCTGTTGAGCACAACATCCAAACCATCAGAATCTTTCAGGAAGTTCTTCATGTCCTGGCGATGACAGTTCTGGGTAGCACACGGAAGTTCTTCCGGTGAACATCAACGCCGGCTTTCTTAGATTAGATGTTCATCTCCCCCAACATCAAGACTTGTGTGTAAGAAATTGCCGTCCAGGGAACCACCTGGAGATTGCATGTTTATGGTCTGAGTCCTTGGAACCATTGGTTACCTCGTAGTATAGTGGTACGTAGCCTGATCCACTGAGCTGGCTATGTCTACGTGCGAATGGACAATTGCTTTGTTTGCACAGAATGTCACAGAACCACCAAGCAGTCCCGTGATTGTCCATTCCTAGGCCAAGCGGCACGGACAAAGATTCAACACCAGGGTGTTCGCGACATCCCGAAACAAAGAACCCCTCACCCAGGCAAGTCAGGTTTCAGTCACCAACTTTGTTTTGTTAACTACTGTAATGATACTGTAAGAGTTCCTGTACTTTGCTCTTTGCAGTGAAAGTACATTTTTAATGATAGTCTTTCTGGGGCGAAAGTGCATGCTCAGGAGGCACGTGAATTTCACGATCGGTGTCGTGGGATACTGTGCCTCCTCAAACTTGGCGCCATTGCGGCTGCTGGTGATGTACTTCACACCTTTCAATTCGCTTGCGGGAGCAGTGGCAGTGGGACACTTACTGGGTAGTGTAAACTCCCTCTAACATCCGCAGTATGTGAAGGTCTCAAGTGGGATGGCCCACTTTGGTTTCCGAACGGCTTGTGCTCGAGGGACTCGAAGGACACATAATTATTATCTGCTGCTAATATGTATGCTGTAGTCAGGCATGCATTCATGTGATAGGTGTTTGGCTGTCGTATATGTTTGTTGCTTTTTTCTTATTCTGAGCCATGTTTCATTGCTTCACCTGATTCAGACATTTCCGTATTTCCAATGACCCACCCTCAAGTATCTGTCCGTAAACCTCTACATCCCACAATGGAATTCCGATGAAGGGCTTCGCAGGCTTCCAGGCACCAATTAATTTGGTTAATTTCAATCATTGGCAACCAAAAGTTGTCCGCCGAGGGCCGATGGCTCTGGCAGCCAAGTGACCCATGGAACGCAAAAACTCGTGCTTCTCCTCGGCGCCTGCAGTGGCATAGACCTGCAGGTCCACTGGCAAGTTTGGAAGCTAGAGAGATCTTTCCGCGGATCAGGTTTGATCATTCACACGATGTCAATTTGTTAGTGCCAGAAACAATTAAAGATAACAACAACAAGAAACTGGGAGATTCTTGGCTAACTGTGAGCCCAGCTGGCACATTTTGAACCATATCAGATGTATATATGATAATATATGTTTGTTTGCACACGAAAAGGTACTCCAGTTTTGCCCTTCATCCTTCGTGGAGCCATGCACGAAGTCTGAAGTCTGTGGATGCCTCCGCACCGACGTGGAAGGCGTATTGGATGGCCACCAGGCCCACGCCACCAGCGGCCGCGTGCACGAGGACCTTCTCGCCACGTTTCAGTTGCGCTAGGTCACCCAGGGCCTAGCGATGCCAGGGCTGAAAAATAATGTGGAGGAAGTATTTGTGATGCGGGTGCTGGCACATGGTAGTTTTGGTGCAGGTGGGTGGTGCTGGTGCTTTTTCCAGGTGGAGCACGTTGGAACCCGGTCACTGAAGAGTGGAGGCTTAAAGACCAGTGTCCAGGGTTGTTGTCAACTGGCACCTCCTTGACAGATGAACCAACTTCGTTGCTTTGAGATGCAAGGGAGACAGGCTACATATATGTATAATATACAATTATTCAAAGAACAGCATACATATACAGCAATGATATGCTAGCGTCTTTCAGCCACCACCATCAAGAATATCCTGTTTGATACAAGCACTGAAGCCAGGGTGATTCAGAAATTGATTTACTTCTAACTGCTGTAGGGTTCTTCAGTGCCAGCTGCCATGAAGGGTCTCTCTAACACAGGGTCAGCACACAAAGCACATGCGCAAAAAGCAAGTTGCATGCACGAGCAAGTGCAGGATGGCCACAAGGGAGCCCATTTGGAAGGGTCAGGGAATCGGGAATGGGCCAAACATATCTATATAATATATATATATATACTGTACTGCCTTCTGCAGTGGAGAACATGGACAGGATGGCTCGCCTCTTCCACCGTAACAAAGATCACTGGCATACAACAGGCCTGGCGAGGATCGGATGTATCGATCTCCACAGTGAAGGAGATACATCGATCGACACCCATATCACATTCCCAGTACTTTCCCAACTTTGTTTTTGGGTGTCAATCTTTTGCTAAGCAAATGTAAATCTAGGCGGTCTGCTCTCCTCCCTTCCAGGATGCCAAGTATTTTTCACAGAATCAAAGTGCTTTGAGAGGAGAAACCTGCAAAGTTCAACAACTTCCTAGTCGAGTCTCCGCTCCTCACTCAGCGACAAAGGGTCCAAGTAAATCTTCACTGTGGCTGATGTTTTGACTGCGCACTTTTCAGCACCTCCTCGAAGGACCAGGAGTCCGGCTTAGGCGACAAAAGCGCCGCTGGGCCGCAGTTGTAGCGCCGCAGGCAGCCCGGAGACTCACCAAAGACGTCCTCTCCCGGTCCTGAGAATCAATCAGGAGAGCGGACTTGGCTGATACAGTACTGTGCCAGCTGCCATTGGTGGCAAAGATTCAACATCAATGATCGTTAGTGACAGTTACAGTATATACATCTTAATTTTGGAGGTTTTGCGAACATAAAGACGTTCGACTAGTGGTTCCATGTGAATGTGGATGTAGGTCTGTAAAGTTCTGTAAATGCGTGTTTGGAACTGATCCCGCCAATATATACAGGTATATGCAGTTGGTAAAATGACCCCAGGAGGTCCAGTTGCCACTTGCTTCTAGGTGACCACTTATTCAAAGACTTATAGAACCGTAGCAAAAAAAACTTCTTGGATCTTCTTGGGTGCATTCACCTCGTCAAAAGCCGGGCTGCAGTACTTTTCCGGTTTTTTGGTGCCCAGGCCAACACAAGCAAAAGCAACTCACAATGAGAAACAAACACATATCTGCATTGAGATACCAAAGCTCTCAAAAGTGCTCCCGCTATGGTCAAACACAAGGCACCAACAATATACAGTATGGGAAAGTTGAAAAGCCAAGACTACCAGCGACTACTATGCACAGCCAAGAAGTGCAAGCCTCAAAAGACACATAGAACACATAGACATGGACAAGTGCGGGATCCCAATTTGACCAACATTGCTTCAATCTAGCTGGGGGATCGCAATACCCACAGGTCAAGCAGCAAATTGCACTGGCTCTGGTCTCAACTACTAGCTTCTTGCTCCTAGTAGTACGGCCAGGAGCCCCTAGTAGCGTTCTTGCTCCTAGTAGCGATGCCAGGAGCCCCTAGTAGCTTCTTTTGCTTCAAAGTACACAATCGGACCCTTTCACCACACATCGGCCAAGCGGCGGATGTGGGTGATCTCTGTGCCAGTGGACAGCACAGTGCCTGCGTTGGGAGCCGCTGCTCCACCGACCAGACCCGGCTGCCCAGGGGCGGTTGTGGCGGACCATCGAGCCAACAGGTCGGCTGGGACGATGGAAGAACGTGAAAACAATGAGAAGCATTGCAAAAGCCAATGATCAAACAAAGAAGGCAAAAAAAAGGACCAACAAATGCAGGAACATGATAAACATGAAAGAGGTAAAAGCAAATAGTTTATAATAAGGAAAACAAAGGAGAGGAAAAAGTGAGCACCAGGATTCCAGGAGTTTCAATTGTGTGTTTTTGTACCCTAAGTGAGTGGATAATGGGCACACCTACCCTCTAACAGCCGTCCCTGCCGAACTCCTGGCAAGGTTGTTTCGGTGCGTCACTCGTTGACACATATTGAAATGACCAACTGAAGATCTTGAGATCGCAGTAACCAGCACAAACAACGCACCGGCACTTTCATCAGGAACTTCTGGGGGCCGGCTTTGGATAGCAACTCTATGAAACAAAGCCTGCCATATGCCTGCTTTTTGCTTTCTCTCTCTCTCTCTCTCTTTCCGTGTCTTGTCTGACTGTTCATCAATTTCGAGGTCTATCTTCATTTCTGTACCTGTGGTCTCTTATGATTTGGCTACCCTCTCTCGGTGCCTGCACTGTCAGCTCCTGGAGGCCCAGGGTCTCCCGGATAGAGACCTCAGCGACCAGTGCAACTCAGGCGAGTCCATGAGTATGGAATCGGTCAGACCAAGCACTATAGCCGCAAAAGCTGCTAAGGGTATGAGAACTGTGGCAAACGCTAATCCATTGAGGAAACACATTCCAGTTCCGAATGTGCAAGCTACCACTTAACCTACAGTAGTTCTCTCGACATTGTCTCACAGTTTATCAAAATCGGAACTTGTAACTTGTCCATGTTCGTCCATGTTCATCTATGACCATGCGATGCTACCACATCCGAGACCTTGCGCGGCTGTTGATACCTTCTACAATGCTACAATATTCTATGTACAAGTACAAGCACTCTTGGGGAGGGTTTGACTTCATTTGGGAGCATCCACGGTTGGTTCATGCTGATATTCTCCAGGCTCTCCGGTTTCTGCCACCACTCCCTTGACCCATCTTGACCCGCAATTCTCTCATCTGAGCAGCCCATGACGTTCAGCACATCTCGGAAGTTCAGCCCCACCGCACGCACACGGATCTCCGCTTCGCTGGCCTTTGGAGCTTGCCGGGACTCTTGCAGGACCGGCCTGGCAGGACGGGTGAACAGTGGGCCTGCTAAAACCCCCCCCTGGAAGCCATGAATGACATCTGTTTTGATAGAACAGGCTCATATTTTGCGAAGAATTGTCAAATGAGTGCCTTGTGCACAAATCAACTTGGTGTGGTTATCCTGCCATGGACGCATGATAGATTATGATCAGTTGCAGCATTCATAATTTGCTTGTCAGTTTCTGCTGCCAGTCACACCGAAGCCGGCCTCAAGTTGGAAAGGCTTCCACCTTGGCAATGCGACGAAAGGGCATGATCCTAAGGCCTAATATTGTGGTTGACCTCGTATTGAAAACTGCAACTGGTTGGTCCTTATGGGGAAGGCAAAGAAACATGCAGGACCTCTGGTAGAAATCCCGATATAAGTAGAAACTGATTGTCTGGCATTGTTTGTCTTGTGAAAAACAAAAAACATAATCGGTAGTAATGTAGTTCATTGTAATTCATCCCTTACATCTACTGGGCAAACCACTAAGACTTGACAAAAAAGTCTTGCTTGACCCTCGTGGGAAAACATATTTCATCCCCTAGAAGAAACACCTTAAAGGGCAGAGTTTGAAACAGTTAAACCACAAGTAAATTCATTGTCGGTCCATAGGGCATCTCACTACCTGTTCTGTCTCCAATTCACTTTGGCTTTCAGTGAAGACTTTAACACATGCTTTAGTTGTTTTTATGTTGTTTTGATACTCGACTCTCTTGATCACAAATGCCTTACCTGGTATTCAATTTGGCACTAATTCAAGAAGCAGCCCGAGAAACAAAAACGAAAAGTTACTTGGTGTCTATTGGCCGAAATGTTGCAAGGCCTGTCATCTGAAGAAGCAGTCCCGGGTTCATTTTCCCAATGCCGGTGCTTTCCTCAATAGATACAGAAACCATGCAATCACTTTTTGAAAATGCTTTTTAAGTGTTTGTGGAGCACAAAAAACAATTAAAACAGGAGTTAATTCTTCGAGAAAATACAGTTAACATTGCAATTGCAAAAGGGTTATGTAATTCTTGGCTAAGATGTGGGGCGTCCAACTCCCGTCTCGGAACAATTCAATCGAATGTATTCCAAAGTTAAATTCTGTCAAATTCACGCTTTCACTGCCTACCGGAAGACCACGGCGGTTGACTAAAACCAGTTCATCCTCGTATTTCATTGCACCCCCCCCATATTAACCTCGAGTGGTCTGGATTCGTCGGGGTTCTGCTGGGTTATACAATTATATATACAACTACTCAAGTCCCTTATATAGATGTCCCCTTTCGTATTATAGTCGTAATATAATATATATATATACACAGTATACACATCACAAATCTGTTAGCCGCGCCAAGCCACGGGAGGACATCAGCAGCTCCCCAGCCTTCAGCGGCAGCGCCTTCTCCGCTCGTGTGAGTCTTGAGACCGTCGAGGCCTCCTGGGCAATGGCCACTTCTGTCTCAGCCTGCGTACAAACGTCAACGAGCGAGTAGTTGGAGGTGAAGATGGTGAAGAGACTCTTAAAATCATAAGGAGGAGAGGTATGGAATATCCAAGGGGGGGAAGCCTTGGTGGACATGGTCTGAGTTAGAAATTAGTCCACGCAGTGTGTTTGCGGATCTGAGCATACGAGGGTCAAACATGCATTGGACTCCAACAAAATTAATAGTCCAACATTACTCAGTCTCAAAAGGCCAGACACTCCTCATTCCTCATGCAATGCAAAAGAAAATTAGAAAAACACACGCACATTTCGACCACTTGCGGCCATGGGTCTAGGAGATCTACCTGTTAGAATAGACACCCACATTGGACCCTGGGAGAGGCCTTCGCACTAACAAACGTTCTTTAGCGCCATGCCTCGCTCTTCTGCAGCTGCGTGAGCCAATGCTTCAGCCTCTGTGATCATGTGTGATCTGCCGGTGAGTGGGTGCATCTGCTTGGTTGTTGGGAATATTAAAATTTGAAATGAACAATAAAAATCCATATGCTCCGGTGAGGGATTTAGTCATTTAAGGGGACACGACGGTGTCGCTTTCAAAGAGAGGTGGGCACTCCTGTGGTCGCGCAGCCCATCGTGGCCAGGCGGCTGTGTGGCCAAAGTCGCTGGAGAACTCGCTGAGTCGTCCAAGTCCAAACACCTCCAAGAAGCTACTAGTAGCAAAGGGCATCGCTACTAGGAGCAAGGACGCTACTAGGAGCTCCTGGCCTTACTACTAGGAGCAAGAACGCTACTAGGGGCTCCTGGCATCGCTACTAGGAACAAGAAGCTACTTTGAACAGAAGCTACTCCAAACCCGGTGAGAGCCGAGGTGAGCCGAGGGGAGATTTGGTGAGCTGAGGTTTCACAGCAAAGGGCCAGGTAGGGTGAAGAGATGAGTATATGGTGGTTACTGTATATATATTGTATTTTAATAGCTATTGAATGATATTGATATTATATAGTACTGTTATATACAGTAGTCATATTTTATCTTTGGGGCAACTGAGTCAGCATGTGGCTTCGACGACAATCCTGGCCCATACCAGCAATGAAGCTGCCTCAGTTGCACGTTGCGCTCCTCCATCCGGAAGGTGCGCGCCAACCCCCAAAGCCCGCCGTGCACGTAGCTTTGAGTGACCTGGTCCTCACGCTGTGGCCAAATGCCTTCTTGCCGCGCTGAACTTTACTCTCCCTGATTTTTTTGCCAAACGCTTAGCTCAGCGTGTCGTCCCACCCACAATCCATAAGTACGAAACATATCCTCTCCAACCTGGATCAGTTACACCTATATAGCTCAGCTTGCTCGTTCCTCCAACATCAACGCACTTAAGGATGCATTCAATTGCCCAGTTGCCAGTCTTTCTGCGGAAGCTTTCTGATGACTTTGGACTTAGATATACAGTATTAGTTCGTTAATCATCCAAGTTGTCAAGCTGTCTGTGAGGATTCCTACAACACATGCCTGTTCCGACAGCTGGTGACGTGAATAACTAGACTTGCATCCACCAGTGCCATTTTGCGTGGTCACCACTGAGACAAAAGTCCCGCAAGTCCTTAACACTTCATCGCAGCATCGGAGGTCATAAGAATCCCGAAAAAACCTGCACCAGTCCACAGTTGTCTCTCCGGTCCACGCAGTGCCCCGCACATTGCACTCCTGTGTGCCCTTGGTGACCCACCAAATGGGTGGCACGCTTTGTCGTGCAGAAGCCATCTCCATGGCCACTTGCGCCACGAACAAGGCCGACTGCAAGGCCTGCACCGTTGGATCCGTCGTGTGCGCAGTCGCCCGGTACCAAGCTGAATCAGGTCAACAGTAGATTCGATGTGTACTGTATAAGGCGGTTCACCTTATCCACCAAGGGTTTCCAAGTAGCCTAAGATTAGATCGAGTTATTTCCACAAGTTGAAATCAGCATAATTACTCCTATTATGTACTCACAACAGCCTGAGATCTTTCATAATGTTTCCAAATCAACACAACCAAATACAACAACTAGTTTATAGTGCAAGCCTGGGTCAAAATGTGCCTCACACCACTCTCCCTGAGTCTCCACCCCCAAAAACTTAGCGCGAAACACATCCAACACCTCGGCTTGGATCAAACACTGGCCAAGTGTCAGCGTTGTAAACATGCTTGCCCCGCAGGACGGTGAACACCCATGAAAATTGTCTAAATCTCTTGTGCAGCTTCCACCAATTTGTAGGATCATCCCGGCGTGTTTGGCATTCTTCCGTCGATCTCCAATAGTTTTTCAATGTGGCGTTCGACAACAACAACAACAACAACAACATGGTCTCAAAAAAAACACATGTTGTTGGAATGATCTGGTTGTTGACTATGTTTAGCACACTCTCAAGTCCTGGCATTGCTCTCCAGCCTCCATCTCGGGAGTTTCACAAAGCGCAGCCGCGTGGATGATGGCCCCATGTGGTTCCTTCATCTGCACTGCCAGGGCCTCCTATAGCTGCATATCCGGCGGAGGGGCACAAAATGTCCAAGAAAAGTCAAAGTTATATGAAGGAAGTTATCGTTATATATATATACTTGAGGCCAAGGGGGGGGGCGAAAGCTAGCGCTCCAGAATGGGAAAGTGGAGGGCAGCGAGGTAGGAAAAAACACGGCGCTCTTTTTGGAGGCAGGGGTGAAGAGTCCTTTATATGTGGCTCTTTGCCCGGATCCTCCTGCGAGAGAAGAGAGAGAAGAGAGACGGAAAGACGAGAGACAGAGAGGAGAGAGAGAGAGAGAGGAGAGAGAGATGAGAGAGATGAGAAAGAGATGAGAAAGAGATGAGAGAGATGAGAGAGATGAGAGAGATGAGAGAGATGAGAGAGAGAGAGAGAGACAGTGAGACAGTGAGACAGTGAGAGTGAGAGTGAGCGAGTGCGGCCGCAAGATACGCAACGCTAACCGCATGCCAAAGAGCGACGACAGGACGGAGTCGAACTTGCGAAGAGGGAGGAGGGAGGGAGGGAGGGAAGGTGGGAGGAAGACAAGGAGGAGGAGAGGGGAGGTGGGGTGGGGAGAGGGGAGAGGGGAGAGGGGAGAGGGGAGAGGGGGACCTACAAGGACAGTGTCCATAGCCTTACTTCACCCTCTTGCTTCAACTGTCTCAGCAGGAGACACCCATTTGGGATTACCACGCATGGACTGATGGCGCTGCAACATGACCAATGGGGCCATCGCTGAGAATGGGTGATGCTGTCCACCTGCCTTTGGAGATTGGGTGGCGAGGCATATGTGGGACAAAAGCCAAAACTCTGCCAGAGACGTGCGGTGACTGAACCAAAGACACCAGAAACCGGAACACACTAGTCCAAAGGCCTGTAGTCACACAACCTTTCAATGACCTTCAACTCTAGCCATTGCAGTTACTCAGATGCATGAAGTCCAATACCTGCGAGTCCAATTTGGTCAGCTCAAAGACTATAAATTAACAGTACGAGCCCGTGTAAAATCTCTCGCCAGTGCATCCAAGAGGTTGTCATCGAAGACTCTGGCTAGTCAGCTCGTATGACTCGGAAGCTTGTCACCTAGATTGGCTTTGCCGACACCCTCAGGAGCGTCTCCTTGGTGCCTTCCACAAAGCTGGCATCGGGGAATTCCGTGGCCAAGGCCTTCTCCAGCTCCATGTCAGCGCCGACAAAGAGCAAAGCCTCAATGAAAGCTGATAGGCGGGGTGCCTAGAAGAATGCAAGAATTATGTATAATTTGATCAAGAGTTCAAGCTGCAATTGAAGTAATGAATTATGAATTGTAAACACTGTTGGCAATGCAGTGCTGGCTCATGGATGCACCACAACGTGCAACAAATCCCGAAGATGGTTGTGAATAAACCAATTTTCATTTTTTTCCTATAGAGTAGGTTTGGAGCGTATGGGATTATTCCAGTGCAAAACCTCCACTCTCCAAACAATACCTCTTAAATTGAGAACCATTTCGAGATCCTCTTTACCTCGCTACGTTCACTTCTTCCGTCCCAAGAAATGGGTTGCAATGTGGGACAAATGCCTTCAATTTTGCGATTTCTTTATTGTGAGGCATGTACTTCACACCGAATAGTTCAAACTTTTGATACCTCTCAAATAAGGATCCACGTATGCCATCCGCATGCTGCGTGGGTCCAAGCTCATTGCCCCAAAATGGTGGCCCCATGGATTCAGTGAACATAGACCAATTCCTTTGCGCCCTGAAGTCTCAGGCAAATCTGCTTGAGAAATGCTGAACAACAGAAGGGAAAACACAATTTTCGTAAACCACAGGGCGCATCACAGCCGTCCCCGCCCTGTGCAGCCCTGTGCCTGCCTTGGGCAGCATCAGGTCTTTTGTGGGAGCATTCTCCATTGGCACCCAAGCCACTTCCAGTAAGTCCTGCAGCATAGACCCCTGCATCAAAAGCAGAGTCAAAGTTCATGATCTATCAATTGAACTATTGAACATTTTAACGCCTTTTGTATAGGGTATAGGGAAAGGCACACGAGAAGTACATCAACCCTTGACATCCCCTGAGCTTTCGAAACCTAGAAGACTTCAAAAAAGGAAACCAAAGCTTCCCACTTGTGGGTTGCGGGTGGACCAAGCCTGGGCACTTCCAATCAATTGCCCCTCTAAGTCCCACCTCCTTGACACGCCCCACTTGGGGTTAAAACCGGCTGTCGCGTGCGTGGTGCATGTTCTGCCTTCCATTCGCAGGTCCTCGTCCGCATCCCCTGCACTGGCGGCCAACATTTTTGCCTTAAACGGCAAAGACCAGCTTCATGGAATTTAACGAATAAGAACGTAGTGATCCAATTAGAACATATGTTAACCTTGTAACGAGCCACTGGTTCTAGATCTTTCATGTTTTCCAGTTCTTAGCATCAGCAGCTTGAGATTATAGTACGGACTATTACTGTTCATCCAAATGATGACACTTCCGTTGATCTGTTAACTTGCTGGAATCAAATGTGTTGAATTTTTTTGGTCTGAAGGGGGCCCAAGTAAAATTCGGATTTGAAAGGGACGTCCTTTGAAATCCTCACAATACACGAATAATTTTTCGGCTGACATACCATGCCTCAATTGTTGGGTAGTAACATGTTCTTTATTTGCACTGGAAGAATGGAATTGTGCACCTAGTCAATTCCGCTCAACAAAGTGATGTTTCACCATGTTCCACCGTTTTCAAGAGAAAGCTTCGTGAGGCATAGACGGAAGTAGGGACAAATGTGATATTACAGGCGTGTGAAGGATTGCAATGGTGTGTGTGTCAACCTCTGTAACTAAAAGTTTTGAATGCAGGGGGCCAGCGGCCGACAAGCAAACGCTGGCCAACAAAGCTATGCTTGCTCGGTGGATGCGGTCAGAGACGTCTGACCGTGTACCTGCAAAGAAACTGTTGCTCACGCCATGGTGTTTCATGATACTTCCCACAAACCTTCTCCCCACCGCCGCTTTTCAGCCGCCTTCAGCCGCTCGTGAGCTGCCGTTGCGATTTCTGCAGATGCGCATAAACCATTTGTTAAAACACCTACAAGTTCTTGGACTTTTCGCCTTGCGGTTCTCTCGCCTTCCTTCCACTTGGGAATTGAATAACTGAAAACCAATGTCGGAGTGTGACTCGCTCAGTCGTCCCACTTGGGTGCTGGGTGTGATAGACCCAACCGTATTCTCTACCCCAAACACCCCAACCCCCCCCCCTTTAATTAAATTAGCAGAGGGAAATGGTACTCGGCACACTTGTGTGTCGGTGCCTTTCCCTCTGTTGTCCCTTTTCTAGCCTACTCTACTCTACCCGGGCGGTGAAAGACCAAAGTCCCGCTCCCTAACTAGTGCACCTAATTCATTCGGCTAAGTATTCAGTAACTCTAGAGTGCTAGGTAGTCATACACTCTGACAATTGTATTCAGTTAACTCAGTTCCCAAGTCAAAAGGAATGAGGGAAACGCAAGGTGACAGGGTCAGCTCAACTGAATTGTTGAACAAATTGTTCACTTGTCTGCAGAAGCGCGGCTGAACAACGGCGGCTGAAAGCAGCTGTGGGAAACCTGTTTGAGGGGAGAGTATCGTGATCAACAACCATGGCACCAAAGCACAGCAAGGAAAAGTGGAGTAGTGTCATTGCGCAGGTACGTTTTCCTGATCATCCAGTGTGGAGCTTCGTTGGCAAAGGCCACAACTGGAGATCCCTCTGCCCCCTGCGTGTGAAACTGTGGTGGAGGTGGTGGTGAAGGTGAACCCTTGGCCCAGGGGTTGACACACACAGGTCGCCGGAATCGGCGCTTTTTCCTTTCAAAAACCGGCTGCAAGCAAGTGGGTTGTGTCCTTTTTGGACGTAGAGCTTCACTAGCTCAGTGGCAGCAGCTTCAGCGCTTGAAGGTGGAAAGGTGTATTTGTGGATGGTGTGAAGTCTGGATTGGAGGCCTGATAGAGCCAAGCGCTGGCTCCCGGCGCTGGTGGCATCCCTGATTTTCCAGGGTTGTAGAGGTTGAATGTAGGTGATGGTACGTTGTTGTAGGTCAATATTGAAGCCCAGGAGGTGGAAGTCGTCAACAGGTTCAAGTTAGACTGGGTCTCCAAAGAAGTTGTGATGGATGAGGGTTTGAATGGCTGGGTGGCGGAGGAAGTGTTCGTTGTGGACAATGAATCTGTTGTCAACGTATCGGTAGTATGCAAAGTGCAGGTCGGTGTGTTGAAGGAGATTGTTGTGGATCTGGTGCCAGGAGTGTTCAATGAGGGTGATGGCGACGTTGCATAGGGCTGGAGAGAGTTGGGATCCAATCCCAGCTCCGCGGATTTGTTTGTATGTGTTATTGCAAGCCCGGAAAATGCAGGTGTCGAGTGCGTAGGCAACAATGGTGGTGATGTCGGAAGTCTGGATGGTACGTTGTGTGGGGTGTTTTTGGTGGTGTCGGCCGATGTGGGAGTGGTGGAAGGGGTTGCCTGTGGCTTGAACATCCACTGTGAGGGTGTGTGTGGATTGTTGCTGTTGCCAGTGGTGAATCATGGAGTGGACTGCGTCGATCAGACGATGCTGGGGAACTGAGTTGAAGAAGCCCACCAGGTCGTCGTTGGTGGCGCACAGCGAGATGTCTCCCGGGGTTTGGGTGAGGTAGCAGTGGAAGTGGCGCCAGAGTTGCGGGATGGAGAGCTGTCCTGGATGCTGTGGGTAGAGGTGTTGGAGAATGATGTCAAGAGCGCGGCTGGTGATGCGTAGGTTGCCACTGAGTGAGTGAAAGTAAGAGATAATGGTGCGGCCTTTCTGCCACTGCTTTTTCTCCTTGAGGTGGACCGCACCATATGGGATGTTGAAATCCTTGCGGAAGCCCCATTTATAGCGGGCGCGCAGGATGGGCGGAACAGTGGCTTTGAGGTGGTCGTGGATGTTTGCGGCTGTAAGGTATGGAAGTTGTTCAAAAAGTTCGGGAGATTGCCATGTGTTAAGGGCACCGGTGAAGTATTGGCGGGGGCAGAACAGTCGGAGTTGCTGCAGTTCATGGTCTGCATGGTGAAGTACTGTGTGTGGGCCGAGGTATTCCTGGAGCTGACGAAGCAAGCGAGCTGAAAAACGGGGTTGTTGTTTGAGATGGGTGTTGTGGAGGCGTTCCAAATGCTGTGTAAGCCCTTGAAGCTTGAGCCATTTCGTGTAGGCCGTTTGGAAAGTGAGGAAATAACGCGCCTTACTGGGATAGTAGGTGCTGCTCATGTTGGCGTTGAGAAAGATGTTGAGGTGTGGTGGGAGGTGTAGCTGGTCCAGTGTAAGAATGTAGTGGCCGTTGGTGGTTGGTGTGTCTGGATCTTGGAGGAGATTGCGAAGGTGGTTGCATGCGCAAGGGAGGTCTGCTGGATCAGGTGGTGAGTGGAGAGTGTCCTCCCAGGTGTGGTGGTTGTGGAGTTGGGATCGAAGGGTCTTGTGGGCTGCTTCACGTAGGCGATGCGATGGGAGGTGGAGGGGAATGGCCAAATGTTTGTGTTGCTGGATGGTGGTGCGGAGCCATTGTTGGCAGTGTTTTGTAAAGTCATCGTGCGCCAGGAAAGGCACTGTGAGCGGGATGTTCGGTTTGGGTGGTGTAAGATTACGGAAAAGGAGGGCTTCGTTGATGATGTGGAGAGCTCTGCTGCGGCCTGGTTCTTCGAGATTGGCGGCCATGCGCCTGATGGCGTAGACTTCGAGGTCGGTATGACGGCCGCTGCGCAGTTGTTTTGCTGCTTCAAAGGAGGCTGCTGTATGTTTGGTTTGGTTGCGGAGAAGTGTGAGAGCGTGATGTTTGGTGGAAGTGTATAGAGGTGTGGTTCCCTGATGGTGTGTTGGCGTTGTCGTAGTCGTCGAAAGAGACGTTTGTGTGTGGCCAACCTGGAGTAAAAGTGTGCTCGATGTTTTGTAAATTGCCATCCTTGAGCTTTAAGTTTGAGGTGGTGCGAGATGAAGGGCCAGTTGAGTGTGGGCATCCAGTTGGCAATGTGATGGTGTTCCTGGATCCAGGCGTGATCGTAAGTGTCGTGGGATGTGAGCTGAATGGTGGTGTAGTGGTGAATGTTGTTGCGGGAATGCCAATAGCGTAAGGAGAGTTCTGCCGAGATTGGGATATTGTTCTGGAGTGGCTTGAGCTTGGCGCGGCGGTTGTGTTCTCTGTGTGGAATGCCAATGGCGGTGGAGCCGACGTAGAAGTGGCCATGCTGGTGGTAACAACGATTTGGTGGAATGGGGTTGAAGTACAGTTTGACGTAAACGGAATTCTGGGAAAGAAAGTTTTATGGTAGTGGTAGGTATGTGGAAGAATGTGGAGTTGGCGGAAGCGGTTGCGCCACTGTTGAGATCGATGTGTTGTGGATGGATACGCAAAGAGTAAAGTGATGTGAATGAGGCCTGTCACAAAGATGGCCTCTGCGCGTTCTATGTATTGGGTGTGGTGGATCAAAAGGGATAAGGCGCGGTGGAGGTGAAAGAGATGTTGCATGGTGGTGTGGCTGGGTTGCTGCTGGCTGAGAATAGCGAGTCAGCAGCCGATGGCTGCGCCCACGCTGACCAGGTGTTGCAAAATGCGGATGGGTAGTCGGTTGACGCGACCGAGTGGGAGGCCATAGCGAGTGGCGGCTTCCTTCAATTGTTGCGTGGTGACTTTGCTTGTTTGGAGTAGGCGTAGGACTTCGTTGGCCGCCTCTTGGACTGTGGGGTCAAACGTGGTGACCCAATGCTGGATGTCGGTGTTGGTCCCAGCTGTCAGGGATGTCGTCCTTAGGGATGGGTGTGGAGGTTGCAGGACGTCAGCCAGGACGGGTGGCTTGTGTGCTGGTGGGGTCGGTGGGTGGGGTGGGTCGCCAGAGCCTGTGGTGTGGCTGGTGCCCTTCATGGGGGTGAGAGGATTGCCCAAGTTGTGGAGCTTCTGTTTTGCTCGGGCAAGCTCGTCTGTGGTGGATTTGAGTGCCTTCCGCCGGTGCCGGTGAGTGGGATTGGAGTTGCTGGATGAGGAGGTTGATCAAAGGGGCGTGGAAAGCACGTGCTTGTGTTGTCTTGCTGGGGATGTCAGTGCCTTGTGTGGTGTGGAGGGTTTCGGCGACGCCGTCCAGGTCCAGGCGTTTCTCCCGGATTTCCTGGAGGAGGTGTGTGACGAAAACGGATTCGGCCACACTCCGGGTGGCGATGAAGCCGGTGTACTTCCCATGGCTTATAAGGGTGCGTGCTGTATACTCGGCCGTGCCGTGGTATGCGAGTTGCCAGGGAAAGATGTCAAAGGTTGGGAGGCCGGCAACACCGGCCTTCCGTGACCATTGGGTAGGTTGTATTGTTCGATAGAGTGAAGTGTATTGGCGTCCCAATGGTGGTCAGTTTGGTGCCAAGAGTCTTGGAGGGGTGGCTTGGGGGAAGGGACGTGGGGGGGCGGGGGAGGTGCAGAGCCGGAGCCAGCGGCTGCTCCTGGCTGGGGACTGTGTTTGAACGATGATAGCTGTTGTGGGCAGTGGCGGAGGTGGTGGGGGCGGAAACTCTGGCTTGGATGGTGGATGAGTGGACCATAGGTGCCTGTGGGGTTGTATGAGTGGTGGCTTGTGGAAGGATGGGTAGCGGCGGCTTCTGTGGTGGCTAGCTGCTGATGTTGCTGCTGCTGGAGCAAATAGTGGTTCCTGTAGTACTGTTGCCATTGTGCGTCCATGGTGGAGTAGCGGCTGGAACTCGAGTGAAGACAATCGCAAGTAGTTGCTTGAGCAGGCTGAAAAGTTCGGTGCGCAGAGAAAGTAAAACATGGAAAGTGGCAACACAGTGCAGCCAGGGTGTGAAACATGCTCAGAGTAACTGTCAAGTTGGCTATCAGTAAGCCAAAGGAAGAAAACATGAAGGTTGAAATGCGTAGTAAAAGTGTAGCAGGTGAACATACAGCAAATGTCTGGCAGCACACGTTGCAATCGTTTTTTCGTGGTGCGTAGTGAAACAGGTGGAGGCCTCGTTGTGGATGGCTGCAATCCGAAGATTAGTGTAATGAAGCTGGTGGTTCGGTTAAGTTAGAAGAATGTGGTCGGTGGAGAACAAAACACAACACATCAACGGATCGAGAGGCTCTTGTGGCCAACATAAGGCTGAGGCGCGATCAGTGGTTGTCGGCGTGCCAGGGGTCATGTTCTGGGCGGTAGTCCTGTTGGTGAAGTGGCAGGGGGCGCCCCTGCGCATCATAGTAGCCCGATGGGCGTGCAGTCAGCAGGGTGGCAGATGCTGCGGTGTTCGTGGGTGGTGTCGTGTATTCTGGAGGCAGTGTTGTTGGGGGCGGCTGTTGTGGTTGGACTTGGTAGTAGGATGGCCATGCGTGTGGTGGTGGGGGCGAAGTGTGTGGAGGTGCTGACACAGGCGTTTGGTTGGTAGCTGCACCTTGGAAGATGGGCCATCCTGTTGCTGGAGGGACGGGTTGTAGGGGGGTTGCTGGTAGAGGGACTCTGGTGGGCTGAGTGCAGTGCTGGTGGTGGATGTTTCGGGAGAGGTTGTACTGTGGGAAGGACTTGTGTGGTGGAGCAGGCGAGTGGGGGTGGTCGAACGTGGTGGGGTCTTGGAACGCCTGTAGCGCGGGGTGCCGCCAATAGGGGAAGGAAAATCCTGAGTGTGTTCGGGTTGTGCTGGAGTGGTCACTGCAGGGGTGGGGATAAGGTTGACGTACTGCCAGCGTTCATGGGGCTGCTTGTTTGCTGCGGCAGTAAGGGTGGGTGACGTGGTGCTGGGAGTGTTGGCCGTGGTGTTTGAAGAGGTTGATTGCCCCGTGTGTGGTGTGGCTGGGATACCCGCGAACGCGGGGTAGTGGACAATGGCATTGATGTCCGTCTGGACGTGTCGGTTGTGAGTGTCCGGTCGTGGGGTGGTCTGTTGGGATTGATGGAAGCTGGGGGGTGGTATGTGTGTGTCCAGGACTGAAACCAATGGCGAAGTTGTCTGTGTGGCAGCATGCTGAAAGACAGGGTTGCTGCTGGAAGTGGCCGGCAGTGGGTAGCGTCGGAGTGGTGTAATGTTGTGGGGTGGTGAAGCAGTCTGGGGGTTGATGCGTTGGTCAGGTAGGATGGGGGAGGTGTGTGTGGTTGATATGTGGTTTGTGGTTGCGTTGGTTGTGGCTGAGAAGGGTGTACAAGGGTCCATGTGGAGTGAGGACCATAAGGCATTGCAGCTGGTGGTGCTGAGTGAAAAGGTGTTGGAGTTGGAATGGACATAGGTTGTGGAGCTGGAAGTGTTGGGTGTTGTGGTACTGGAAATGCCGGATGTTGTGGATAAGGAAATGCTGGTGCTGTATGTGGATGTGTCAAATGTGTTGTCGGTTGTGTTGGTGCGGTGGGTAGTGGAGGTGGTGTTGCATGTGAGTATGGCCAGGGATACTGCATGGGGCGTCCAGTGAAAGGCTGTTGAAAAACTCGTGACAGCTGTGTGGCAAAATCTTCGCAATGGCGGCGGCGGCGGCGCGGCACAGCAGCGGAGACTGCAGCTGGTGTAATCGTTCAAAAATTGAAATGGTAATGCGTGTTTGGAAAGTGGGTATGTGTTGTTGTGGAAAAGTAGGAGCTGTCGTCATGTAGAATGTTAGTATGTGGTGTGGGAGTGTGTTCATGCAAATCGAATTAAACTGCTGAAAACTCAGGTCAGATTGCTTGAGTACATATGCAAGATCATGCGGAAAAATGCAATCTCGGCAAAACTGGCAAATCCCGTGTTTAGGCCCGGCGGCCGTTGTGGCAGTTAATTCGGTGGAAGTGGAGGTGAATTCCAGTGAAATCCAGTGAGCGGTGGTAAGTTCCGTTAGTGATTTCCCAATGGAACGGCGCCTCCTTGCGGAGGATCACACTCAGCACCCGAGTGGGACGGCTGAGCGAGACACACTCTGACAATTGTATTCAGTTAACTCAGTTCCCAAGTCAAAAGGAATGAGAGAAACGCAAGGTGACAGGGTCAGCTCAACTGAATTGTTGAACAAATTGTTCACTTGTCTGCAGAAGCGCGGCTGAACAACGGCGGCTGAAAGCAGCTGTGGGAAACCTGTTTGAGGGGAGAGTATCGTGATCAACAACCATGGCACCAAAGCACAGCAAGGAAAAGTGGAGTAGTGTCATTGCGCAGGTACGTTTTCCTGATCATCCAGTGTGGAGCTTCGTTGGCAGAGGCCACAACTGGAGATCCCTCTGCCCCCTGCGTGTGAAACTGTGGTGGAGGTGGTGGTGAAGGTGAACCCTTGGCCCAGGGGTTGACACACACACACACACGGACACACACATGTACATACACCTCCCTGCCCCCCACTTTCCTTCTTGCGCTTTTGGTCGTTTGTTGGGCTTTCTCTCAGGCTTTTTAGGTTGTTCTTGAGGCTCGTTTCCCTACCCCAGTCAAGGGCTAAGTATTCACTTTTTTCTACTCCTACCTTTCTCTCTTGCCCTCTTAGCGCTGCTCTTTCTGTGTTTCTTTCTTTTGCTTCTAAGGCTTTTTAGGTACCCATTCAGGTCCTGCGCGCGAGCGCCGCAAAGCGGCACCGTGTGTGTGTGTGTGTCAACCTCTGTAACTAAAAGTTTTGAATGCAGGGGGCCAGCGGCCGACAAGCAAACGCTGGCCAACAAAGCTGTGCTTGCTCGGTGCATGCGGTCAGAGACGTCTGACCGTGTACCTGCAAAGAATCTGTTGCTCACGCCATGGTGTTTCATGATACTTCCCACAAACCTTCTCCCCACCGCCGCTTTTCAGCCGCCTTCAGCCGCTCGTGAGCTGCCGTTGCGATTTCTGCAGATGCGCATAAACCATTTGTTAAAACACCTACAAGTTCTTGGACTTTTCGCCTTGCGGTTCTCTCGCCCTCCTTCCACTTGGGAATTGAATAACTGAAAACCAATGTCGGAGTGTGTCTCCCTCCATGTCCCTCTCAAAAAGGGTCAATTCATTCAATTTCAATCAATTTTCTACGGAACTGCAGAATAGCCACAATCATAGTGCCACACCTCATCGCGGTCTGCAAACACACACCTCCACGCGACCTCACCACCCAAAATTAAACTCGACAAACGCTGCAACCCAGCTGCAATATGCTCAGGCCTCACTTCACGCAAGCGCATGCGGTCCTCAGTCGGGTACAAACGCCTGGACATGGAGAGTGTGTAAAACGGTTCTTCGATTAACAAGACCGAAGAGTGGATGCCCGAAACCGTCATCACTCCTATGGAGTTCGCGGTCGTGGCAAGAGGTACCGGTGGCCACCAACGTCTTCTCGTTCACAAAATATAATTCCGAGGATTCGAGCGGCCATAGTCATGACCACAGTCAAGTCGTCTCTGGCCAGCTGCACATTCGTCTCCTAGTAGCAGCAACAAAAACAAAACAGTATCCACACTCATTTCACCACAAGGCAGGATATGTCCCTAGACAAGGGGATCCCTGCAAAGGGCACTTCCAACTGCAATATATTTGCCAGCAGCAAGGGAATGAATATCAAAGTCAGCAGTCATTTCTATTTGGGAGACAATGGGATAAGTTCAAGTAACTATACAATAGCCACTACATCTTAATCTTCTACTGTAATCCCAATCAAAGTCAATGGTTGCCCACTGAGGCCCAAACCATCTGCTTCTCGCCATTGTCCAGCAGCACATGGTGGACCCAAACCTGCGGACATGCCTTCCTTCCAAACCACAAAGTAAACTTCCAACTCCACCACTCAAACATGGGTTCTGGGGTGTTATGTTGCAGGGCTTCTGTTTTTAAGTTCGCCCGACAAAAAGCATCTATAGATCACCTCAAATGAAGAATTGTCAAGTCACATGTGGTTCCAGGCGGTGAGAATGCCTCCACTATTGTTTGATTTAGAAGTATGTATATATCACATATAGAGACACACTCAGAAGTCCCAGGGGTGGCTTTGGCCAGGGTCTCGCAATACCGTTGATTGGTCCCTTTTCTGATGTTTCAGTGGATGTCTGGTCACATTTCAACCAAACAAGCTAATCAAACAAACACCTGAAATGACAACTGCCTTTCCATGCGACAGGGTGTTCAGTCTTGAGAATCACAGCCTAGTCGCTCCACGCAAACATCACCGGCATGACCCTTGCGGACACATGGTTCGCTCTGCACGCCTTGGGGGAGAAGCCTTGGCCCATGAGCTGCACTTTGTCGATGGACAAGGGAATCCTCAAGCTCGGCAAGGCCTCGCAGCCGATTTGAAGGCGAGAATTGTGAGGCCCCCGGGCTGTAAGCGCTGAAAGGATCGACAATGTTCACTGCGTGCACACTATTTGGAAGCACAATGCAAAACAACTACAGAACCAAACATTCATAAATCTCTCCTGTCTTGCCAAAAGAGGCACTACACTACCTCCCAGCTGGTGGTGTCCAAATGAGCCTCCAAGTTTTGGAAGGCACAGCTTGCTTGGAAGGATCCGTCAATGACCGCTGGACCTCAGACAACTGAGGACCCTGCAACCGGAACGGTGGTTGGCTTTTGTTGTTTCTGTTCTTACTTTGTCTGAAAGCATCCCCAAATGCCCCGTCTTCGAAAGTCCGTGCACCCCTTTCACCTTCGTACAAAGCAAATTGCGCTCGTTTCCTAGGTCCCTGACCTTACATTGTCTTGCAAAAACAATGTGTTAATACTAGAATGCATGGAACAACTAGTCTTGTACTTCTTTGGATTTAATGTTCCATGCTTCTGGATTCTGGATGTGCTTTCTTTTCGACATGTTACTCATTTACCAGGTCCCTGACCTTGTCTGGCAATAGAAAGCAGAAAGGCAGGAGGCTCGTCATTGGACTTTGTTATACTGGATAATGAGGCAAAGGACCAGTGGGTCTTTGGCAGGAACAGGCACTAGTGACTTTCTGATCTGGTGAGAGTAGCCTCATTACCACAGCCTGGCTGCCGAACATCCTTCAGCTGGCTAAAGCAAACCATCACCCCTTCCTCAGAAATAACAATAGGGTAGTCCTACAAACTCCAAC
Organism: Durusdinium trenchii; assembly: GCA_963970005.1. Lineage (NCBI taxonomy): Eukaryota > Dinophyceae > Suessiales > Symbiodiniaceae > Durusdinium > Durusdinium trenchii. Next base: position 359,366 of record CAXAMN010019890.1, read on the forward strand.
CACACGGGAGGTGCAAACCAGGCAATGATTCTGTTTGTGGGGGTAAAAGCCCTTTGGTCAACAGTCCAAGGTTCCAAAAATGAAACCGGCGTTGGTGCCGTCCTCTTGCGCCGCCACCCAGGCAATAATCTCGTCCTGGAGGTGCTTCGGACAAAATATGGGGAAAAGGAAAAGGATGGGGACCAAAGAGCATAAGGAACATATGCAGCATAATACCAAACTGCACTTTTGGCATTGAATATGGATCTTAGGGGATTTGCCGTGTGATTCATGGTTAGGTGCGCAACCTGCAACATATGAGAACTACGTATTGCAAGTAGCCTTTTATGCATCGATTGTCTCGTTCCTGAACCAATACTGAAACAACCAATTAGATTCAGAATTGATTTGCAGAAATTATATGCTTTATGTCTCGGTGTTTTGTTGATTTGTCATCGATAATAACACTTGTGGTTTGGAGATGTTTCGGAGCGCAACCCGTCTGCAGGGCGCTCGGACGAACACATCAGAATGGAAGTAGAACAGCCCTTGCAAGAACTTTACATGACATGTTTGTCATCTTTTTGTTGGCCATCCATCCACTTCCCTGTGAGAAGTTTGGAGGGTAAGTCAACGTAGCCTCGCCAGTCACACAATCATGAAACTTGAAGTTCAACCTGTCCAGCACTGCAAAAAACTAGCGTTCCAACGGTGGGTCGTTTTTCTTAGACTTAGACCTAATGATTGAAGATGCCAATCTGAGTGCTCCTGGATGGTTCAGTATGGATGAAATTTGCAAACACTGCGCAGCGCATGATAGTTTTCTTCGTGCTGGTTGTGTTATGTTGCGTTTATATAATTTTGTACTTCTATAATATACTTATTCTGGCATGCAATCCTACAAAACCTGCAGTCCCACGGAATTGGTTCAGAACGCCCAAAGTAATGAGACACCTTAATTTGCTGCACATATATCCAATGATTCTTGCCGAACGGCCTGAATCCCGAGTGACATATGATTCGTTGAATGAACTAGGATTGGCTAGGATCACTGGGATTTGAGAGCCATTTGATCTGCTTGGCAACTGCGAACGCCTCACAAACCATTTATTGGCACTATAAACCATGAAATCACACGATCAGTTCTCCCCGCAGCCCGGCACCCTTTGTTTCCTACAAACCCAACCACTTACAAAAACATGCAAGATACATACCTTCCAGAGTGGAACTTCAATTGCCTTTTTTTTCAAGGAACACACACGTCCTCAGAGCGCTTGATGGTGCGCACAGTACGGAAACGAGGTTGGAGTGGGAGACCGATGTTGGCGAAAGGCACCTGGGCTCAAAAGTGAACGCCAAACGGTGGGGTGAGTTGATGAAGCTGCGAAACAGTCACATTGTATGGCTTTGAGTTAGGGGAACGGTTGGTTAGTCTGGTGGCAAGATGTGAGCAGAAGGTTGGCAAACCCTCAGAAATAGACGCACGCTCCAACACCGTCAAGAAACCTACCAAGAGGTACATGTGTCACCACCAATGTCGGATGGACGAGCCACATACATGCGTGCATCCTCCACTTCTTCAGGACACCGCCCTCGGATTTCTTCCAGCGGCAATTGTCTCAGCTCGGCCGCTGAAGATGTTGCCTGTCTTGGCACAAACGCACGAACCGTCATCACCAGACCGATGAAGGCGACGGACTTGCCTCTTGTCTGCATAAAGTTTTCTCATAGTTTTCTGGTATATGGGCACATGTACAACTTGTTGCAAAAAAAAACCAGTCTGAGCACGTGATCTATTGTTTCTTTCTCGCTTTGCGCGTGGATCCCCAAGCTCACGCAGCCAGCATAATAAGTTTTGCCTTGTGCACTTCACTAAGTGGTGGCCCAACTACAACAAGTTCCATTGCAATCCATTGCAGTGGTGCAGCAGCTCCTCTGCGTCATGACCTGTACAAGGGGATGCCAGCTGGTCCCAAACAGCCAACAAAAAAATCCATCTGTTCAAGCAGGATTGCGCGCTGTGCAGCTAGCTAGAGAAGAATCGTAAGACTCAGGTCTCGTTCTTGCATTCCGGCCCAAACCTCCGATTTGTGTCATCTTCCTTGCCCTCTCTGGTTTAGACAACAAATGTGTATATAAGACAACGATGTCGGCCTACTCCATTGAAGCCAACGGGCGAAGAAGCACAAAACTTTCCCAAGTCCAGAAAACATTCACACACAACCACATGGACATGGACACCTTGAAGAAGCACAGGCTTGGTCAATGGGAAATGGCTTGTGGCACCCTGCTTTACCCCAATTATCCCGGCAAGAGACCCCAAACAGTGCGTGTGAGGTCTGAAAGCGGAAAGTCTAGAGATCTAGACGCATTGGGGTCCAGAGCGGTGATGGTGGTGATGAAGTGAAAGTGGGTGTGAGTGAGTGTGGGTGAGAGGGAGTGTGAGTGTGAGTGAGAGTGGGAGAGTGAGTGTGAGTGCGGGAGAGTGAGTGTGAGTGAGGGCGAGTGTGAGTGTGAGTGTGAGTGAGAGTGAGAGTGAGTGTGAGTGAGCGTGAGTGAGAGTGAGTGAGTGTGGGTGAGAGTGAGAGTGTGTGTGCGAGTGAGAGTGGGAGAGTGAGTGAGTGAGTGCGAGTGTGAGTGAGAGTGAGTGTGGGTGTGAGTGAGTGAGAGTGACTGTGAGTATGGGTGAGACTGAAGGTGGGTGAGTGAG
>CAXAMN010019890.1:388977-462514 GCA_963970005.1 Durusdinium trenchii
AAACGGGCGCCGGTGCGATGCCCCGGGTGGGGCTACCGCTGCTACATATGTATATCTTAAACCTGCAGCCCATCGGTTTGATTACAGTTGGGTGAGTTCCACCAAAAGGAGTGTGAGTCTAAACATCAAAGAATACTGGGCAAGCTGGGTGCCCCATTGATTCAGTGATACTTTGAGGTTCTGCATGCTACAATGCCAATGCCAAGCAGCCCAAATCCTACAAAAAAAACGGAGCATCCATCAAATGCCCAGAACTACCAAACACTGGGTGAATCATGGCTTGGCCACACTTTGATCATGGTTTTGTTCTTTGGGCAGGTTTGCCCAGCTTATCTTCTGTTGGTAGAGGGCAGAACGCATCTCAAAACATGGTGGAACCATCACGGAGAGGCTGGTGGTGATGTAATTACATTGTATGCCCTCCGACGGAGCCTGTTGTTTACGAGAGTTGCCAAGCGGAAGCACCCTTCCACAAGGGGGCCTTTGTCAAGTGCTGATTTTGCAAGCCGCCATCTTGCCCTAAGGCTTGGTACAGTTGAACGCACATGAGGGATTGTCAGTGACTACAAACCACATCCGCCAACATATGTTCGTTGGTTGTGAAAAGACCTTACCATGGATCCCTGAGAACTGTTTTGATATGTTTTGAATTATTTTGATCAAGGAGTCCCAGTGTGAAGGAGCAAGGTAATATTGACTTTACCCGACTTTAACCCACACATCACCAAACGTGCAGCTTGGATTTGTTCAAGAAACTTGGAAGAATAGATTCTCTTTGTCTATGTAGATATTGAAGAAGGTGACTCGCCAAGAAACACATCAGGTCTTTGGAACCACTGCAGGTTGCCTTCTGCCCAAGATCTGTGGGGCCACGTGTCTTGCACTGTCCACCTATCACCATGCTACACTTTAGACGACACACACACAACGATCCTGCGCATGCCAAAAACTGCCGTGTTTTTGCGCATCCACGAATTCAATTCGTGATACTGTCAAGCATGAGTTTCTGTACATCGCTCGGTAGAAACCACCAGGCAGCAGGCGCGAGGAAACTGCTCTTCGATGAAAACATGGAGATGGACAGCAAACAACTGAGAGTTTCCAAGAAAAGACCACAAACAGTTTTGGCTCTTGCTAAACATACTGCTTGGGACAGCGGAGACTCGTGTACACTTGTGTCCACACTCGCCGGGGTGGAGCAACACACGTGGACATGACATGGAGGCTCCCCAGCCACTTTTGCACATTGCGTAGCTTGGCAGTCACTGCCATGCACTCCTATGGCTGTGCCGCGCTACTTCTTGCTATCAATGTTTTGAATGTGTTGTGCTTTGTGCTTGGGTTTCATGTGCTCTTGCTCGCTCAACATACCGCTTGGGACAGCGGAGGCTCGAGAACACAACCAACACAAACCTGGAATTGGGTCAAAAGGTACGGTTCCCCACACCCACTCCACTCCTTGGGCATGGATACCTAGTATGAGTACGACCGGACCGGATCGAAACCACAAACGTTTGGTCCAGGCCTTGGGACCCAAGAAGCTCACGCTGCCCTCTGCGTGGGTATTGATCACGTCGCTGGTGCCATGCTCCACAGAGCTCATAGACCAACGTCCTGTGTTCTCCTGTGAGGATGGAAGTTGCCGGTGCCGGTGGGTTGAAGGGATGGAAGTAGCGTCCGATCGCTCCATTCGTAGCGATGCCAGGAGCCCCTAGTAGCTTCTTGTTACTACTAGTAAGGCACTTGTTACTAGAAGCGATGCACTTGTTCCTAGTAGCGTCCTTGCTCCTAGTAGCGATGCCCTTTGCTCCTAGTAGCTTCTTGCTCCTAGTAAGGCCAGGAGCCCCTAGTAGCGTCCTTGCTTAAGCTTAAAAACGGATACAGCAAGAATCTCTGTTCATACTCACCTCAGGGGGAAACCACTCCCGCAGTGTCAATTTTACAGTAAGTGTTCACGACTTGAACTGCATGCTCCACATGCAAGTTCCTTTCTTGACATTTTATCCCAGTACATCCTGAACCAAGACCACCGCACTAGATACACAATGTTCCTATGCTATACATTGATGTGCCTACCTTGATTAGAAGTGTCTTTGCAACCACTGCTTGCTATGCTTTCGTGCCTTTTTGGCTTGGTGGTGGATCCAGTCTGCAAGGCATTGCCGGCTGCATCAGAAACTACAACCCCAGCAGGGACTGCAAGAAGCGATCAAGAATACATGTTGGTGCAGCGGTCTTATATTTCAGTCACACACACACATATGCACACGTCCTGAATCTGCAAGTAGAGGTCCACTCCAGGATTGAGCTCCGGATTGACCTGCCAAGTCTTGGACTCACGTTGAGTCATGAAGAGCCCAGGGAACGCAGCTTCAAAGGTTTGAAAGGAAAAGCGTCATGCATCCAATATGGAAGGGTTGTGAATTCTGGTCTTTGGATCTCATAACGACACACAACTACACCATACTATGTTTGCAGTTGTTGGTCAATCTGCCCACATGGCTCTGAAGACATGATAGCCACTTTTGATTCTTGAAATCTTGCTCCAAGACACCTTTGTAAGACTCTCAACTCCTTTTGCCCATCCCAGGGGCCGCCCAAAGCCCCAGGCAGAAAAATAGACAGTCACGTACAGTAGCTGCTGGTGGGTCATCTCACTCTAGTTTCTGTGCAGAAGCAAATCATCCGAGCGTCCAGCACTCATCGTTTCTGTGAGCCTTTCGGTGGGGAATGCCAAGACAAATGAGCACTCATCTTTTTCAATTCTTTTTCGGATCTGATCTGCAGATTGAGCAGAGCTGGATCTTCAAGTCTTGCATAATCATCCACTTCTTGTCATTGGCTCGTGACCCACTATTGGAAGCTGATGAATTCAGCCTCCCTTCTTGTTCTTCGCATCTCTGTCGCCCTTCCTGGTCTGGCCCAAGCTTGAAAACCATCAAAACGCTTTCCCAAACTCCCAAGGGAGGCACCTTGTCATCATTGGAAGGCCGCAAAACTAGCGGATTTTGGAAGCCTGAGCTGCTCAGGGATTTTGTGTTTGCAGTCGTGCTCGCAGCACGGGCATTCAGGACTCATGGGGGATGCGACGACCATCGGCCTGCTTGGTGCTGGGACTCCTGCAGTCGGACCGCCTGGGAGTTGAACTTAGACATCCACCAAACTGAACTGATTGAAGCTACTAAGGGCATTGCTACTAGGAGCAAGGACGCTACTGGGGGCTCCTGGCCAGGGCAACCCTCTGCAAAAACCGTGACTGTTTCTGCTGCAGGATGCGATCTGAACAGTATTGGGATAGATTTAAATTTAGGCACTCCAACTGTCCAATCCTGAAACATGCGGTCTATTATATAATCTACAAAGCCATGTATCAAGTCAATCAACCAGCAAAGCCGACCGAAACCACTTGAGTTTCCCCTTCTGTTACTGATTGTTTCACAAGGGATTCTGTGCGGACATGGTATTCCCTATTTCCACAGGTGTCCTTCTCCCCATACAAGAAAGCTCTCGCTCTTCTGGTGGGTTCATGGGAGAGTACCTTTTACATCCTTTTACTATATATAATTGAGTATTTGTACAAAAGATGGCACCACATCCAGTGGCCAACCACTGCCAACTAAATCGCTCCATCACTTCTGAGTCAAGTCGAAGTGATCCCGGCACCCAGGAGTCCATTGGTTTGTGACGAGTGTCGCAAAAAGCAGAAAAAAGAGTTCAAAAAGGTGATGATTAAAGTGGATATCCATAACACAGCCCTGCGACGAGCATGGTGTCCAGTGTATTATGGGGCCATCACCTGCCAGGCGAAGGTCTCAAAGATCTTCTTGCTATTTGACAACTGCATCTAAAGCACCGATATTCTCCAGGGCAAACTTCTTCCCAGCCATGTCCAACCGGAAGGCGGAGGTGGCCTGAGTGGGCAAGCTGGAATCCAGCTGGAAGGGGCGTGGAACATGCAGAACGTAAGTTCAAGTTGAAATACTGGAAAGCCTGACGGTCCTAGAGCAGTGATGAAAGGGATGAAGAGCTCAAGTGAGGCCTTCTGTCCTTCAAAATCGAATCCTCTCCGAATTTGCTCCTTGAGTCCTTGAGCAAAAACAGGAAACACGCGAGGCAGTCCGGGAACCCCCCCCTTACTAAATCAGGCGGCAATCACCATCTCGATGTAAGTCGCACCTGTCACAGTCGAATCTGAATCGAGGGAAGCCAATTACCAATGTGGGAGCCTCCTCCGCACAAACTATCTGGTTCCTTGGCCAGCTGGACCAAAATGATTTCGCACATGTGAGCAGCTACATGGATCATGGCAATGGCCTCCAAAGGCAATTCTAAGATGTTCGGAGCGTGTCTTCCCCCAGACTCGAAGGTATACAGTAAAACTCTTTCGTGCCCCATTTCCAGCCCACATGTAATCTTAGGGTCGTCAAGAATTGACAACTTTTGAGCCAAATTCTCAGGGTTCCACTGGCATCAAACGTGTGATCATCACTTGAGATGAGAAGGCTTGTGATCATTAGTCTTTTGGGGGTCCATGTCTGTGTGTGATAAAAGGATATCTTTCATGAACAGTACCACCGCAAATTATTGCATGTATCCAAAACGAGCTCCTATGAGCGACGCACCAACAAATCGATGTCGGCGCAGGTGCCCTTCGCTGCCTGGCACCACAATCTCGCCATAGATGATGTGATGCGAGAGCAGCTGGAGCACCTTTCCCTTGATGGGAGCAGCAAAGACCATGACACCACCATCGCCTGACAACGAGAGTCTTCGGTTTCGACAAAAGAAAGTGGGAGCAACACCTCAAACGGATTGATCAGTGGATATCAGTGGCTACACGGCTACACGTCAATCTGTGAAGAGATGTGGCGCCTATTGAATAGCTTGTTGTGTGATAGTGATACTCCGCCTTTTTTCGCTTGGTGAAACGCCAAGGAAGAAAGGCTGATCTCAACCTGACATGACACGTCAAGGCTCTACGTCTCACCCAAAGTATTTGACCAACTCGAGGTGAAAACTCGAGGTGAACAAATAACAGATGCGTCTTAGAAATTCAAAAAACTCGCCATGCCTTATGCACACCTTGCTATCCTGCAAACGAGGACTCATTTTATCGCACTTGTTCATGAAGCCTATCAGTTTCCTACCGGCGCAAATCACCTGGAGCTGTTGTTGCGGGAACTCCTTAACATCATCAAGAACGCGTTACAGTATAGTTTCCTCATGCTTTTTCCGAAGAAACACGTCAACAATGTAGCCATTTCAACTTAGTTTAGATCCTTGCAAAAAGTGAGCTGCCAAGTCGTCGTCCGCACCTCGCCGCGGTTGCACCGACAAGGGATGCTTTGTCTGCGACCAACCAAAGCGTTGTCGGTTGAAAACGATCTTCTCCTCCGGTGAAGGGGATGGGCACAGCCGCCATGTTCCCAAGCTTTTCATTTCGGGGGACAAGGAAGCTGCATGGTTCAGGCGATTGTCAACTTTCTGCCATCTGAAGCTCCAAGAGATGCATAAAGTTGGTCCCTTCAGCATCTCCTGCGCTGGAGCTGTCGCGACTGCCTCGGTGTCTGCAGCGCGGCCACTGACGTGGGTGTTGGTGCCGCCGAAGCCGAAAGAGGAGAGGCCGAAGGACTTCAAGGTCTCCTGGTCTAGTGGCTCTCTAAAAGAAGGGGTGACAAGCACAAAGATCTGAACTTCAGAGTCCACAGCAAAGATTTTAACAATGAGCGCGCAATAGGCAGCAAATGCCACCAGTGACAAGTGAACAGCCCATCAATCTCGCAAGTGCAACTCGCAACTCCTGCGAGAGCTGAACCATGGACTCTGTTGGGAAGACCATGTCCACCTCCTCAGAGGGACGTCTGCGTCAGTGAACCCCCCTTGTCAACCCCTGTAGATCACGTCCCAACAAATCAACACAACATGGTCCTGGTCTTGACCAGGGAATGTTGAACTGAACTACATAACAACCTAGCTACCAAATTTTTGAGGACTTTCCGCTTTACTCACACTCCACCAGGCAAATGACTCTGTAGCCACAACTTGACTGAGTGTCTTTATGCTTCGTAACATGAGCACCTGCAAGCAGCAACCAAAACAAAGGTATCTGAAATCTAAGATCTACTAGGTAGACTCCAAGAATTAGAATGTCTAGTAAGGAAGCAAACAAAGAACATGCCAAGCATTCCTAGCTTGTTCTGTTGCACTACTGGGCTTGCCAGTGGTGAAACCTGAACTTTGTCTGGTCTATGAACAAAAGAAAGCCACTGAAACCATTGGAACAGGTTCTAGCTTAGATGGGTTGCAAGCTATGCAATGGAAATTGCCAGGCTGAACTAGATGCATATTTCACTACGTTTCCCTTGGTCTCCCTCCACAAATCAATCTGTTAGAAATGACCTATGAAGCTCCGAAGAGCAGCTAAATCACATCATCGGGCGAGTGTCTTCCACGTCAATGTGTGGATTCAACTTGGCCAAATGCAAGTTTGGAGGCACTTGATGATGCTGCATTGCAGTGATCGCCTGGCTCCAAGAATCTTTTTACACCATGGATCCACGCAGTCACGAAGTTTAGCTTGCACAAAGAACTAGATAGGGCCAGGAGCACAATCCAACTTATTGTGCACGGCCTCAGCACAACCTATAAACAGAATTACGTTCAGTCAGCGCACAACTCCAAGGGGTCCTCAACTCAAAATTGAGGTCTCAAGATCCGGCAGGGTTTTGCAGCTTTGAAGTTGTGTATTGTATGTATTTTTGTATATTGATGCCAGATTGGTCACATCAAAAGAAACACAACCATGCAGTACTCAGTACTCAGTACCCCTAGGCTCTTGAAACCAGCTACAGTTTTCTGCCTCAAACTTCCCCGGGCCCGTGACGGTCTTGTTGAAAAGTGGCCTTCAGCAGCCCTGCGATGCCCGCAGCACCCTCGAGGTGACTGACATTGGTCTTCACAGCGCCCACGTAGAGCGAGGAACTCCGCTGAACACCAAAGGTGCTGCACAAGGCGCCCACCTGACAGGTGCTGATTACTGATGGATGACTGAGTAGACTCAGTGACCAGGGTGTTGTATCAAACGGAGACTCTTGAGGGCACATATTGTGAATCTTGTTTTGAAGTTGGTCACTTGTCCTGCTGCAAGCTGTCTCTTGTGGTCTCAGAAGAAAGGAAACGATGTCCAATACATCTACTGATATCTACTGTATTCACATTCACATTGTGGCAGCAGGGTGTGCTTCTTCTTTCTATTTGAGGATTGCTGGCCAGTAGTAGGAGCACCGCTTGGCATTCGGCCACATCTCCCTCCCATTTGCCCCTGGAGGACCAGGTTCTCAATACCGAGATCTTTATGTTCACCCCCATTAGTTTTTTGGAGTGAGGGCAACACGGCACATTTAACTACAGACTTGAACAAGTCTCATCTGATGAACGTCCCTTTACTCGCCAATCCTAGATTCCAAGATCAATGATGTCCACAATAACTGTGCGTCCAGGGGTTCCAGCCCAATTTCAAGCCGACCTCTCCGTGAACCAATCAGATCAAAGGTCTCCGATTCAGAGACCAGGGCCAAAACAATTCCAGACCACGACCTGGACCCGTGGATCTGATCACTGGTTGATGGGGTGATTTGGAGTTTTACAGCCGAGTTGTTTTGGAACACCTTGCAGATCCTTGCAGGCAAAAGAAGCTACTAGGGGCTCCTGGCATCGCTACTAGGAGCAAGGACGCTACTAGGGGCTCCTGGCCGTACTACTAGGAGCATGTTTACTAGTAACAAGAAGCTACTTGCAGGCATGCCACCTCGATGGGATCGCCCAAGCCAGTGCCCGTGCCGTGAGTCTCAATGAAGTCGGCTGTGCCTCCGGGAGGGCTTTGCAGTGACGTCCAGGTGAGGAAAAGCAGTTCATTCAATTGGAAACTCTTGAAATCTTATAATTAACTTGGATCCTCCCCGTATAGATAATGAACAAAACATAGATTCTGACAAAATTATTGAGGAACGCCTAGATTAGATGGGGCGCTCAATATTCCGCTTCTAGCCATCAGGTCTCAGGGGCTTTCTTCACTTGTTCTTTTTGGAGATCGGCCAACCATAAGTCCTTAGTAAGACACATCAGACACATCTAGGAATCGGTATACAGTAGATGGTGGAGATTGAGTTTCGACCAAGTACCTAGAAGTTAGCAACTAGAAGCCGGGTGGGCCATTTTGGGGGAATCAAAGAGGGTTTCTGTGGAACCGCTCGGACCACTGATAAGTAACAGTAAATGGATATGGTCCAGGTGATACGGTACATATTCAATATGCACGTATACAGTATATATGCTGCCTGCATCCCCTTGAGTCCTTTCCTCAAAGCCGATTATTGCCGATTGTCCCCAAACAAATACAAAATCGGGGATGGATGGTTCATCCCTCACCCTTCTGCATCCTCTTGGCATCATCCCCGACCATGCTCTCGCACCTGGTGTTTCGCCAGCCTCTTGCCAGGCTGTCCAAATGACCTCCTGCTGTGCCGGGCCATTGGGTGCTGTCAAAGACGAGCTCCTTCCGTCCTGCCGCGCACGGTGCACGTGCGTGCCTATCTGGGTGAAGGGAGACAGATCTCTCCCTGTCGGATATTGGATAGAAATGCTCCAATACCAATTTGGACTTCTAAGGGATGATTCATGAATACTGATGTTCATGTAAGTTAGGTGTCGGCAAAAATGCGGTGAGGAACATGATACTGTGACTATAGTTCTGAAGCGCCATGATTGGAGGATACTTTGGACAGGGGGAACGGAAGCCAATCTCTGAGCGCCACTGTCATACCCTCGTCTCAAATGTGGAGATTCCTGACAGCGAGGAGTTGAACTCCTCTGACCAAAAGTCTAAGGTGGAGTGCTCGGGGATGAAATTAATCTGGGTGTCTGTGATCCCTTCACAACACCAGGAATACCAGGAATACTTTACATACTGCCACAGGCCCAGGGGGCCTCAGGGGTTTCTTTCACAGAAGGCCAAACTTCTCAGAACTGCAGAGGAAAGAGGTAGGAGGAAGAAGGAACAGGAGGCCAAGGCATGAACAACAAATTCAAAAGGATTCTCCACGAGTCACCCCTATATTGTCCACCTGACAGGTAGCGCACTAGCGGTATGTCAGAACTCGTATTGACTGGAACAAGTCCTGGTTTGCAGCAGTGCCGCTGATAGCACACAGGCCATGCTCAGCCAGCTCCGACAAACGGCGGATGAGGATGGTGCCAGCGCCTAGGAGTGCAAAGAATTCTGTCTTGGTTCAACTTAGTTCTGTGGGCGTTCATTTTTGGAAAGCCGATGGTTGTCGCAAACCTCTGCGAAGTCCCAACAAAAAGCTCATGGAAAAACGATCCATGGCAAGGTGCTGTTTAGCTCAATGTGAAGAGATCCTCTTGTATAAATTGAAGAACAAAGGAAGCTGAAGAACAATGCTCAACCTCTGCTTCCGGGTCTGAATGCATGGTCTCAAACAGAATCAAGGCATTATATAATTAGACATTGAGTCATCCAATTTCCAACCAAAAACAAACTTCTTGCATACTTCTTGCAACTTCTTGCTTTTGCCTCAGCCCCGGTGCTTCGAAAGTGTTTCTTCCACCCGTCTGTTTCTTCCACATGTCTCCTCTTTGCCGCCTCAACTCATCCGCCAAAAACACTCGCCTTCGCCTCGAGAGTAGCCGTCTGCCGAGGCATCGAAGGTCTTACAACGACCGCCCTCCGAGAGCATCTTCGCCTGCGTGGAGTAGTTGGGGAGGGAGATGATCAGAGAAGAATGGGAGGGAGGGATGCTAATGGACGTGAATGGATGTGAATGCAAATTATGTCTGTGGGTTTGAGCATGAATATACCAAGAGAGTTTAAGAGATCTGAAATGGGACCCAAGAATGGAGATGATGTGGGATAGGCTTTTGAGTTGGGTTGTTCAACCTTTGTACTGTAGGTGGGATGGAGATGTTCGGTTTGGATGCATCAAAACATCGTCCGGTGGCTGAAAGGAACACAAATGGTTTGCGTGGTTTGTCGTGGAACAAATAATGGCCTCTGTGTGGGCGGTGATTGGGTATGGACGGATGCAAAAGAGGGAACCACCCTACAGTGTTGCTTTATTCTGCTTGGTATCTCCAAAAGTGCACATCAAGGGCCCAAAACTCTGACTCAAGCGCCTCTCCCCCTATCCATCTAATCCATTTCGTTTTCATGTTCCAATATAGTTCTATCCTCACTACTAGAATCCTGCAACTTGATCAAACGCTAGGCTGACTAAAGTCAATCCGCTTGTGAAGATCCCCTATTTGCAGCAACCTCACCCTACATGTTTAGGTGTCATTGAATGGAGAAGTCTCACAACATCTCCACCCAGTTTTGACAGTCAGAAGCCTGGCAGCAAGCCACGAAGGGCCCAGGCAACCTTGGCGGACATGGGTTGCACTGATGAGGGGGTTGAGTCAAAACAAATTTCACAAAATCAACCCCTCCAGATCGGTGGACAATGCCTGGGTTGCCCTTCATTTTATTTATATAGGCATGAAGCGGTTTCCCAGTTTGGTGTGGATCAAGAAATATGGACTATGAGTGGCCAGCATATGCCACCACTACATGCTGTCCAGACACTTGGGAGTAGGCGTGCTGGCGCCCGGCGACTTGACAGGTGGGTCACTGGTCTCCAAACCAAGACTCAGACGTGTTGTTGCGACTAATGTTGTTCACGGTGGGGCTCCTGCTGCACCATTTGCGATGAGCAACACCAGAATTATACATTTGCAGTGCTTTTGGTGCTGCCAGTGTTTTTCAGCAGTGATTTGTCAACATGTATTGTTCCGTGCAGATTGGAGTGGACGTGACCCCAAGCATGTGGTCCGAGGGAATTCCGAAGATCCAGCATGCTATGTATGTAACACGCTTGTCATCGATGGCCCCCTGTTTTCACCCAACATAGACATGCTCAATGACTTCCCCCGAAAGCCCGCCCAAAACTGAGAGAATCTGAGACTGGATCCAACAGCCTCCAGTGAAATGGTAACCTACCAGGTTGGTCAAAATAGTCTAGACCTGCTGACTGGTAGGACCAAGTGGCAGATTCATGTTGACACCTGCTGACACAGAGGCGCTGCAGCGGTTACGACCAATGTTGGCACAGGCAGTGTCAAGCGCCACCAGGGAGGAGGAACAAGCCGTATCGGAGGTGACACCTCAAATGCTTCAGCTGGGTATACTCCCAGAACGGGCTTGAACATGTACACACAACTTTGGCAAATGAAAATAGCCTTTCACCTCGATGCCAGTGATGTATAGTCAAACCTGTTCCTCTACAAACCATGAAAGGCTCTACAGCTGTATGGTTTGCCCCATAGCCAAGCAGCTTACCCTGACAGTGTAGGAGAAGGCTTCAAGTAGAGAACACAGTTTTAAGTTTTAGATAGTTTTAGATTCCCACCAACGGGCTCCAACTACAGAAGGGGACTGACCCTCAAAACGCCGCTAAGTACTTTTTCAGGAGGTACAGTAGTTGGAGCAACAGGCAGGATACCGGGAGAACATAAGCATGGACTGGTACAGCTTCGCCGAGTTCTTGGTTGGCTGATGTGGCTAATCATTGCCGACACTGGACGGACTAGTATGATCTCCCTCACATGCGGAATGTGTCAAAAAATGTCAAAGTATATAATCGTTATGCGTGCAGCCCATCATGTGAGCTTGTCACGGGTGGGTTGGTTTAGAGTCCCATGGTTGGACAAGGACAATCCGAATCTGGTCCTGCGGGCTGTTTGTTCGGTTTTGTTTGTACCGTATGTTAGTTCGTCTTTGTATGGGGAGAACGGGCTCCATGCCGGTTTCGGTTCAGGGGGCGTTGAGTCTCAAAAGGTGACTCTTCCCTTGGCGACTTTCCATGTCTGGGTCCGAGTTATATATCCCCGTTGGGGCTGATCCGAAGGTGGGCTCGCCTACTTGGTAGTCACAACCGAGGCATATGATGAAAAGGAACACAGAGGGAGTACATTGGAGAATGTGTGAGGAGTAGGGAAAGACACTTGGCTGCGCACTTGAATCAGATATTCCAGGGAATGCCAAAAGTGCAGCGACGGTAATTTTGCAGAAAGTTTTGCACATAGGTCACGGTTTCACAAGCGGACAAAGTGGAGAAAGCATAACAGTGTCAAACAGACAAGGTCACAAAGGGATGCTTAGAGGCTCAAGCAATGATGCCGTCTCGATAATTGCTTACTCCGAAAACTAGAGGGTGGGGGAGCAGCGTGTGCTCAGTTGGATCCGGTTATTCGCACTACTTCCTTTCAAAAGTTTTTGGATGTTTCAGGGGCAGAGACACCCAGGGAAATGACGGCCATGCTGCAATGTCTTCCATGCTACACGCTCGTCTGGGGTGATCACTCGGGCTCATCGTGTAACGGTGGTTGATACTTTTCCCTGTTTACTGTTGTTTTCATGATTGTACAGAGTGAGAGTGGCTGCATAAGTCTGTCCCTCGGGTGAGAGTATTGTTTGGTGAAGGGATGGCCGGCGCGCCAAAGGAACCCGCTTGGAATTGGCTGAGATGGCATTGCCGTCGGTTACCACCACCGCGACGATCATTATACAATTGTTACATGTGTGCGAGACAGCTTTTGCAATTGCACGGTTGTTCCAATGCACGTTCGCTCTAAGGGGCTAAATGTTGGGGGCTATAAGACGGAGGCAAACAGGGTCTGCTCCAAGCCACAAATTGACAAGGGGCTGTTGGGTCGGCCCTACAACCACAAACACCTACGAATGTTTAAAGAGGATGATTAAAGAGGATCAAAGTTTACTTGGACTTATTGGATCAGGTCAACACAATAGAAGTAAGTAAGGAACAAATCCAGCTTCAGCTGGTGTTGTGGGGATGCTACGGCCCTTTTTTCTTCGGCATCACAGCTGCCAAGCCACTGGGGCCACGGAAGCCAAAGACATAGGCCAAGCGGTTAGAGGAGATGGACATCGAACCGCCCGTGCCGCTGAAGGGATTCATCTTCTCAGTCTTCAAATTCTTGAAGTGACCCCAATCCTGGGAACGCCCGCAGAACACTTCCCCCCTGGCAGCGAAAAGCGCACCTCTCAATGCATTGCCGGCGGGCCGGATTATGGTTGAACCGCGCAAAAGACATGGAGTACCCGGTGGGTTCCTTGAGGTTAATTGATAGCAAATGGATTTATCTCATGTACTAACTTTGGAGTGACAAAGCCCTGGTGTTGGGATTGACCGCTGCTTTTGCAACAAAAACTGAACTGAGCAGGGATGAACCTGCACAGTACCAACATTGGAAATCTACAAAACCTGGTACTGCTACTGGAAGACTATATATGTTTCTTCGTTTGAGAGAAAAGGAAAAACAAAAACAACACCGAATGCCGATGGTTTCGGATAATGAATATTCATCTGCTGGCCAAAGCCAAGTATCGTTGTTGCATTCACCCACGAAGCTGCCAATGTCTTTGTTGGTGAGAGGCGAGCTGTCCCCACCCACCGCCAACAAGCCCTTGGAAGCAGAGAAGGCCTCCTGAACGATCCTCGGCAGGTGACCAGGCGATTTTGCTGCAAATTTTGATGTGTTGCCGGTTGCCATCATTAGTGGCGTCCTTGCTCCTAGTAGCGATGCCAGGAGCCCCTAGTAGCTTCTTGCTCCTAGTAGTACGGCCAGGAGCTCCTAGTAGCGTCCTTGCCGGTTACCGTTCCACGTTGGGCTCAAAACATCGACCTCGAGATGAGCGGTGGAACCAAGTTGAAGTGAACGTATAATGTGTGGATATTTTGGATGACCTACAGCCTGTGAGTGAAGACTGGTGAAGACCTCCGATTTTGCATTACAGTATGTTTATATTTTGCATGGTCTTGGGTGACCCAGCTGGGCTGGTCCATTGAGCCTCACTGACAGGTGTTCCACTGCCTAGATGCTCCAGTAGGAGACGCTGCTGTGGATCCATACTGGCTGCCTGCTTGGGCGTCCACGTCAACGGAGCTGGTTGGGTGGTCCGGGTGATCTGGTCCATCTGTCACAAAGGTTGATCCAATTGGGAACACCGATCTCCTGAGTCTGAGACCTTCCCCCAAGTCCATCCATCAACCCTAAGCAAGTGCCGAGAACTTCTAGAACCCATCTGACCTTGTTTTGGATAGGAAACTGTCATATTCTGTGCGGCTGGTACTGGTACTCCAAAACACTCCAGCTTCTAGGTGGTTCTGAGATATCCCTGCTTTGTAACTCCTCCTTGGCTCCTGTTTGGGATTGTGGGATGCGATGCCCGCAGCTCCTGACAGTTCGTTCCAAAGCCACCAGTTACACATTGTAACCGTCCATATCACATGTCCCTCGGGCTGCCTCCGCTCCAGAGATACCAAACAGCATGGCATCAAAGCAGTCCGCGTTTTGAATGAAAGCAGCATGGCGCACGTACATGCGGCCCACCGCGTTGGGAGAGGGGTCGAAGTACTCATCCACGTCCCATCGGTCATAGGGGATCTCACTGACACCATCTGTCTTCTGCACCTTGCATTGCAAGACTTCCGTGCCCGAAGGGTGCAAGCCTAAATCCTGCTCCTAGGAAGGACTCGAACTGTGTGCATCCTGCCAACGTCCGTACCAGTGGGCGTGTGAGAGTTCCCACAAAAAGGGGATGACCACGCTTTCAACATTTAACTCATACAGCCAAATGTTTAGACCCTGGCACACTCTGGGAACCCCAGATGGATCCTGACGGAGTCTTCAGGATACCCAATTAATTTTGTTGTCCCATTTTACCTACATCTACTTAGGGGCCGCTTCAAAAACCAACTGGAGACGAACAAAGCCGAAACCTTGGTTACATCAATATATCATATCTGCCTGTTGTGGTATATCAAAGCGGCTGGATTCCACTGGAATAGTGTTATCGAGGGGTGAACGTCGTCGGATTCTTGTGGGGTGAATAAGCCAACCAACAAAATGTTGCCCATGTTGCATTCGCCCTGGGTTGTCTATGTTGTGGCACACCTATCTAGCCTTCGCTCCCTTGCCTTTGATTGATCCTCTCTCTTGAATGGGATCTTGAATGGGGTTTCATGTTCGTTCTTCTTTTCTTTCATGTTCAACACTAAACTAAACCGACCAAGCCACCAAAGCAGTCCAGAAAACGTCTGGATCATCGCCACCAGCAGGGAAACGGCAGGCGCTGGAGAGCACCGCCAATGGCCCTCGCTCCGCAGCCCCGACAAGCGGCGCGCGTGCCGGTGCAGCCGTGGGAGCAGCGGCGGCTGGAGCCAATTGGGCTGTGGCGTACTTGGCGATGGCCTGCGACATGGAAGAAGAATGGCTTGCATTTGGTGTGCTCTAGAGTGATAATCTGTCCAAGAGGATGTTGAATTTGCTACTACAGTAGATGTGTTGCATGGCCTGAAGGGTCTGGTCGTTTATGCTATACACTTTGT
The DNA here is from genome assembly GCA_963970005.1 of Durusdinium trenchii. Taxonomy (NCBI): domain Eukaryota; class Dinophyceae; order Suessiales; family Symbiodiniaceae; genus Durusdinium; species Durusdinium trenchii. The sequence goes on from CAXAMN010019890.1 coordinate 404,442, forward strand.
TCAATAAAAATACATTGGAAGTCGTGAGACCGTAGGCTACGTTGATTTCATCTTACACGTTTGAGGATACATAGTTCTGATCAAGAGAAATATATAGGAATACAACAGAAAGACTCCCCAGTTCACAGGGCATTTTCATACTATTGGCTTACCTGAGCATAGTAGTTACTATGGACCTTCCGACATCCAAGTGGTCAACAGCGAAAGCCCAGTAATCCTGAAATAGTTGGCTACAGTGCTTGCATGTCCGAGAGGTCAAATGTCTGATGAAACCATGTGAAACCCACCTCTCCACCCAGATGCTACCTTTCCGCCAGCGCCTGTGGGCTGGGATAGTCGAACATCAAGGTGTTCGGCAGCTTCAATCCAGGCAATTGCTTCGCCACCTGTCGTGTGGTCGCACCGCGCCAAACATTGGTCCAGTGGAAGGTGCGGCGCGACTCATGCGTATGTTTGTCGTCTCGAAGTGAGGTCAGTTCAGTGCCACGCTAGTAGTAACAAGTGCATCGCTAGTAGTAACTGATCCAACGGGCTTGAACAAATGCTTCTTTGGACGGTAAAGAGCATGCAGTATATGGAAAGCGACCATCTATTAAATTGGAATCCCTGCCTGGGAACCTGAAACAAATGACGGTCACGATATGTAATTAGGATCTTCAAGTCAGACCATTCTAAACAACTACTTTTGACATCCAAATCAGAACATCTGAGGAGTCCTTTAGCCAAAGACTGTCAATAGCTTGAGGTTCTTTAGTGACACCCAGCAACCGCTATATTTAAAGGGTTCATCATGGCTTAGTCAGAACCAGTGTCTACCCGCTCTGTTAGGGTAGTACAACCCTGATTTAAAGCAAAGATTAACTTCAAAAGAGTCAACACGGGAGTCCCTTGGGACTCTGTTCTTCGCAAAGCTTTACTAGCCAGCTCCTAAGGCTCCAAAACTAGACTCCTTGGAATTGGTCCCTCTTGCACAATATAAATTACTGTACTGGCAAATGCTCAAGAATGTCACTGGATGAGGCTTCTACTGTACTTCACGTCTCTGGCTCATGCACAAACCTCAATGTAGAGAGTATAGACCATTATTACAGTAGTCATAATAGACATATATTAAATAAGATAATTACTAAAGGTGATATCAGTGGTTCCCGCTGGCGTCTAAACAGCTCGTCTTCAGCTGCCCATTTTGTGGACGCACCGCTCCTGGTTCCGGAAGTCCACAGCCGACAAGGAATCAAGGCCACTCTCCATGAGCGGTGCGTCCTCCTCCAGTTGTTCGCCCAAAACCCCCTGAGCCACGTCCAAAACGATGGAGAGCAGCTTGCCTCAGTCCAATGATTGGAGGCAAATTGGAGATTCCAGGTGCACCACTCATTAAAATAGAAACGAGCTGTCAGTCTACATAATCTACACATCAATGTGCGTTTGACTCTGCGAGCGGGAAATGAAAAAAACCGAAGCGCACGCAAGCGCCTCTTTCTTGAGCCAAACGTTCGAACGACGCGGAATGTTCATCGCGTTTCGTCCTTTCGAAAACATGGGATGTGTAAAGGCAGTCACATGCCCGCACTCCCCCAATGATGGCTTTCCATCATTCCTTGGGCATACAGCAGATTGCTCATGCCATTTTCTCAAAACTACCATCTGACTGCGAGTCTTCTTCTAGGCCCACAGGTGGCGTGACGGGTCTTTGACCCACTGTAGTTGAAATTCCCATCCACTCAGGCCAGGTGTCAGCCTCAGACGGATGCAGACCCTCAGAGCACAAAGAATGCCGCCAGGCCCTTTCCATCTCATCCATGTGGTTTTCTCCTCGAGCTTGATGCCCTTGGAGCCGCTCAATGTAGCCAACGCTTGGGACACCATCGGAGGAGGCAATGCCACGAGCAGTGATTGCAGATCCATCGTAGGCCACTGCAGGCCCCTTCCCTACGTTCTCTCCGACAGGGAGTTCCGCACTCCTACCCCGTTCCAAGGCACGAGACCGAGTAGATGACGTGTTTCCATAGCCCCGCGCAGCCTGCTCATGGGTCCCCGGAGGAGGGTGCGGTCCCGGTGCAACTCCACAATCGGGATCAAGTTGAGCCCCTTCCATCGCTCCCACGAAGCGGACATAGAAGAAGGCATAGCCTATCCACTCATATACACCCTCAATGTCACAATTCCTCGATGCGGTCCAATCGTCCGTCAGCACTTGCCGCCGCCAGGCTTCTCGAGTTGATCCCCGATGGAATGCCACAGTCACTCTGGTAGGTGACATCCTCGAGATCTGGAAGGGAGTGCCCCGGTGTAGTGGGTGGAATGATCTCACCCTGCTTTTCTTGAGAACACGAACCCACCATTCACCAGCACCATCGCCTGCTCCCAGGCATTCTCATCGATCTGCACCCGTAGGAGGCGTCGCGAACCTCCCCAAAACCCACGGCGTGTCTGTGCCCAATCCTCTATGGGCAGGAGGCGCCTTCATGGCGCAGAGCCGCAAAGTTGGATTCCATGGCTTCAAGGTCGATCCATCGGCCGGGGTGCCAAGGTGGCAAAAGTCGTCGGCTATCGAGCGAACGGCGGTCGAGACCTGACCTTGCCTACAAGGGCTGGGTTCATCTTCCCTCAGCCATCTTGAATCCTTCTTGACCTCCTCAACCCTACTTGGGGTGGGTTCATCTTCCCTCACCCATCTTGAATCCTTCTTGATCACCTCAGGCCTACTTGGGGTGGGTTCATCTTCCCTCACCCATCTTGACAGCTTCTTGATGTGGGATGCGTTAGACCTCTTATTCGACTGGCCTGTCGCCGTCGTGAATGCATTCACAGCCACTGTAGCCGCAGCTGCCAAACCCAAGAGCGATGCCAGCTTCACTGCTCCCCCCCAAACCAGGCACCGCTGCTAGCAGGCCCAAGGATGCCATCGCGGCACAAGCTACCTTCCTTGCCCTCGACATACTCACCTCATTGGGGACAGGTGTTGCAGCAGCACGAAGACCAACCGAACGGCGGAAGGCATCCCACGATTGAGACTGTGTGATGGATTTGGTCAATAGGTCGGCGCACAATTCCGCGCCAGGCACATGCTCCACACTCCAGAGGTGGTGCTTGAGGCGTTCACGAAGAACATGACTTCTCAACCGTAGATGCCGGGTGCGCCACGGGCCTGAAGGTGCTTGAAGCAGCTGCAAGCCTGAGAGATTGTCTCCTCTCAGGACATACGAACCCTCACGGTCCAGGATGTTCTCCTGCAGAACGTTCACGACCGCTCCAACGCTTTCTCCCAGGGTGAGGCCATCAATGTAGCCAAGCAGCTCACTCTCTGTGGTGCTGAGAGTTGCAAATGCCTGAGCCTTTGACTCCCAAGCCACCAAACAGCCTGCCCACATAGCCATGATTCCCTGGTGACCCTTGCCACCAGTGGGAGCAAAGGATGAATCGGTCAACACCTCCAGCCGATTCAAATTGTGCACTCGTCCATACTGGTCACATTGGTCCGAACATGGACCATACTCCAGGGCAAAGTCCAGGGTTGATGCCACATAGCCCAACACATGGTCAGCAAGGCTCAATACCCCCTTTGGAGACTTTGTCACACGCGCTGTCAGGTACGACACGGCGAAGCTCAAGTCCGGCCTCGTCCTAGTAGAGAGCCATAACAGTTCTCCGATCACAGTTTGACAGCGCTTCACATCCTCCGGGTTGATGGTCTCTTCAATGTCCATCTCAATCACCTTCGGAAGTGGAGAGCTCCTCAACGGGACATCCGAATGGCGAGCGACTATCTCCCGAGCATAGTCAGGCTGGCCAATGAGCAAGCTGCTGCCGTCCCACTTCATCTCCACTCCACAAAACTTTCGCCATTCCGAATCCACCACCCAGGTAGGAGGAGCACACTTCCAGGTAGCCGCCAGCTTGGACAAAAACGCTTGTGCCACCAGCCGATCACCCATCACGATGAAGTCATCCACATAGGATAAGGCGAATCCCACCGCCTTGCCCTCCTCCATGACATTCACATAGTCCATCTCCTCACCATCAGCAGACATCAACCTCCAGACATTAGGCTCCGGAGTGGCATGGATCCAATAATGCCTGCCGCCCTCCCACCACCTCATTCCTCGAAGCACTTCGTCCCGATAGGACTGCCAGTCAGCCGGGGAACTGTCCAAACCATAAACAGCAGCTTCCACAATCCACCGGGTGTCCTTGGAAAGGATTCCTGCTTCAGTCAGTCAGGATCGATGGGGGCTTGGTGACCATGAGGCGCGAGGACTTTCTTGGTGCCAGGAGGAAAGCCGAGGATACGTCAGTGATGCCTATTGACCACTGCTCCTGAGCTGCCTTGCGGAGTGCACACCTCAATGAACTTCCATCAATGCCACTTGCATACAGCTCAAACGACTTTCCAGGCGGCTTGCCTCCACTATCGCCACCACCAGCATCATTTTCACAGGAATGAGCTTGGAGACGAGCTGAGGTGTCTTCAACAAGGTTTCCACATAGAACTATGCGAGATCGCTTCTTTCCATCCGGGGCCTTCACCGTAGGAACCAATTTCGAGGGAACCACCAGCATCTCATTGTAGCCCGGCTCCTCCTTAAGGTCTTGAACCTGAATGGGCCTCACTGCCCTGGTGGTCTTCTCAAGGGAGTTCACCTCATACTCAAGCGACGGGATCCAATCTTTCAGTTCTCGTCGAACTTGTGCAAGTGGGACAGTGTACGTCTGAAGAACAGCATGCACCCCCAGCCGATCATCCGAACCCTCCTTCTCCTCTAAGTGCTGTCCAGCGGTCATCGATGCCAACTGGTGAGTCACAGCACAATCTCGAATCTCCGTGAGGTCCTCCTCCAAGGCCTGGACATTCTTTTCCAAGTAGTCCATCATAGCTCCCTGCAGCTGACCCTCCACGTCGCCAACCGCCACCTCCTTCAACATGTCACACCAGAGCTGTTTCCAGCCCCAATGCTCTTCTTCCAACCTTTGAGTCAACTTCAGGGCCTTCTGCATGTCATACTCCACGGTCCCATCGATTGATGTTTCACCAGGTTCATCCATTGGAGTCTCACAGAATTCGCATTGTCGAGGGAGTTCAAGGCGTTTGAACGACAGATGCGCCATTTGCAGTCCACACTCCTTGCAAACCAATGCCCTTCCTCCACCAGTGATCTTCACACGCGCCCCTAGTGGCATAGAAAGCTGCAAAGACTCCCCCCCAGTCTGACCTTGGTGTAGGACTGGCTCTCCAACTGGGTTGCACCGGACGGTGCATAGTCCAGGATCATCAGAAAGCCGCGGTGGGGGAAGTTGAGGAAGCATCGGTTCCATTGGCTGCTTACCCACCATTCGTTTTTGAGGTCGTTCTGGTTCCTGGACAGCTTGTAGTTCCAGAACAGCCCGTTCAGCAGCTGGATCAGTCTGGACCGCAACCCGAGCATGTTGCACATGGCCGCTGTCAAACAGCACATAGCCCTGAGACATAAATGGCGAGGGACCCATCAAAGTCATAGTTCGAAAGGGCGGTGTCAAAGGTCCAAACCCTGCTCTATGCCAGCGCTTGGTCTTCACTGTCACCCTCCCCCCAATCGGCAGCAGCGGGGCACTTGGAACACCAAGATTGGCACATTGGCGCCTCAGCCTCTCCTCTCCAACATAGCGCGCAATGCCCGGCCACCACCTTTCTTCCAGGCCACTTTCCTTAATGAGCAACCTGAGTCTTCTTTTCACCTGGTGGACCTCCGCCTCGATTCGGCCATTTGAAGGTCCTTCATCTCCTCCTGTCATAGTTTGGTACATTCCAAAGCGTCGGCAGAATGCTTGGAAACTCCTGGACAAGAAGGCACACTCTCTATCTGTGTGAACTCTAAGCATCTTCATGCCCATCGCCTTGAAGCGGCAGTATATGCGGGTTGCAACCTTGGTGACATCAACCTGCGACCGGCTCTCAAGCGGCTCCACCACTGTGACATTCTGGACGCCAATTGGTGCGCTCAGGTCTCTGATGTGCTCCTTCCAGGCTGTGTTGAGGTTCTCCACCTGCTCATCCGACACCTCCACCTGCTCCGGATCATCCCCTTCTGCCGCACCTTCTCCATCTCCAATGGGAAGCAGTTCGCCCTCCTCCCCATCATCCAATTCCTCCATCTCCTTGAATTCTTCATGTTCTCGAGGCAATCGTGGAATGGCCACAGTCGCCACCATCATGTACTTGGCCTTCAAACCGAGGCCCAAATCATCTCCAACTGGCATTGGCCCCACGATGTCATACGATAAGCAGTGAGCTGCCCTGTCACCCATAGTGCGTCGATGAGGAACATCAGAGCCCATCATCTCCATGCATCGGCGACAGTCCCTGCGAAATGGCTGATGTTGGTTCCTCACATGAACCTTCCATCCTTCCATGTCTAAGCGGCACACTGCTGCTTTGCGATCTTGTGGACCACCTTCTTGAGCATCCAGTCGCTGCACAAACCTCTTCAGGCTCTCTTGAATAGCAGCTACCAGCCCGGGGGCCCATGCCGACCATTCTCTGGATTGGACGAGTCGTCCTTGGAGTGAACCTGCAACTTCCTGCCCAGTGCCATCCCCCGAAATGCCTTGAAGTTCGAGCATATCCGGCAAGTTGGCCACCATCAAGGTTGTAGGCTTCCGCTTGATATGACCAATCGGTCCTTGATCCAGGGTGACAAAGCTGGCTTTCATGAGTTGTGCTAAATCATTCACCTCACGGAAGTTCCAGTACGATGCCATGTCCTGCTCCAGTGCCTCCTGCTGCATGTAGGAGACCGGGTCACGAGGTGATTCCATCAGAAATGCCGGCGGCACTCTGCAGGGATTCTCTGCCTTTCCAACGAGGTTCATCGCCTCGCTTGCCATGATCCAGAGTCCTGCTTGTTTCAACAACAGTGCCAGGTCACCGACAACAAGGTCCTTCTCCACAGATGAAAGGCCAGGTAGACCAAATCGTCGTTCATCTCTCCCCCTCACTGGGCGTGGTCCTGGGCCTCGATGACGCAGTCGCGACACACTCCGACATGGGGGTCCTCCAAGCACAGCCACCACCTTCCCACTTCGTGCAAGATGACAAAGGTAGCTCCAAGTGCCAATGGAGTGCATATCATATTGTGCTCCGTTGATGATGTCCACGTTGATGACCTCATAGCCATGCCAGTCCATGTTGAGCCAAGACTGAGAGTCCTTTCCGCTGTAGAGGTGCAAGATGATCCCCTTCGACCTCTCATGCCTCCTCCTCTGGTGTCGATTCCACGGGCAAACCTGGGGGTCAAATGATGTCTGCCCCTTCATATAGTTCCAAGTTTCTTCAGGAACTTCAGGAAACATCTTGGTCCACCAGGACTTGATCTCCTCATCAATCATGAGCTCCCCCCGATCAGCCTTCTCTATCACCTCCAGCAATGCGAGGGCCTGACGTTCAGGTAGGACTGGACATCCTCCTCTCAGAGTGCATTCGATCCGGCCATACTCGGGATGAGAGATCTTGACACCTCCCTTCGACCAATTCAGCCGATATCCCAATCCCACCAGTCGATGCAGCGGAACAATCACCTCCACCTTCTCCTTCGACAACAGAGTTCGATGCTCGTTGACTTTGTACAAGGTGGCTGATCCTGAAGCCAATTCTACTCGAACGGGAACCAGGTGTGGCATCTCGTGTGGATAGGCTTCTCTGAGCCCATTCGTTGCGCCTCCATCCAGGAGACCCACTGCCTCCTCATCCGTGCCAAACTTGTGTTTGAGCTCTTTCACCCGCAGCATCTTCATGCTCCTCAGCGTCTTGAGCAACGACGTGGCCTCCGACAACAGCTCAGCGGTTGCATCCTTTGCCACAGGCTTTTCCGGGGAGTCAAGTCGCTTGGGAACAGCAGTCACAGGGACATTCACATTCTCGTCAGCTGGTTCATCACCAGGAGAGCCTCCCTTGACATTCTTCTCACCCCCATTCATCTTCTCCCCTTCCTTCATAGTCTTCACCTTGGAGACCTTCTTGGCGTCCGGCTTCACCCCCTTCGGCCCATTTGGACAGTCCTTCTTCATGTGAAGTCCTCCACAATTGAAGCAGCGACCCTTCATGTCCACATTGTCATGGGCGTAGGTGCAACTGTTACCACGTTTACAACCCTCATCACTCTTCCAGAACTTGCAAGCCAACTTCTGCGAAGGTCGATCATCGGAGTCCACCGCCCCGAACGCTGATGCCATAGCCTTCACAGACGTCGTCGGCTGTGTTCCAGCTGCTCCAGCATTGGTGGTCACCGGCTGCGACTTCATGGGCGTAGTCAGCGAAATCTCTTCCACCTCTGCCTGCACATACTCCGAGAGCTCCATAACAGCCTCCACTGTAGCTGCATAATCAACTCTCAATTCTTGCCGTACGTTGGCAATTCGAAATGCCATTTGAGCTCCGCCTGATTTGGTGGCGCTCTCAATCATGCGTTGCACGGTGACCATGAGAACCACAGGGTCAGGTAGAGCAAGGTTGAGCTCTTGTGCACGTGCAAGCCATCGTCGCCACAACCGGACCTGTGTCAACAACTCCGATGTCTGGGTGGCAAACTTCGTTTCCACTAAATTTTTGAGGAGTTGTGTTTTTTCAGCACCTCCTCCCGGCTGGTACGTCACATGCAACTTGTACAGGATGTAGACGACCGAGAGCTGCCGTCCACTGACCAGGTCGCGCCGGAGCTGATCCGGCAATGCTCCCAACAACATTGCAATGCCACGTTGTTCAATCCTCTGTAGGGCAGGTTCCACCACCACCACTGGCTTTGCTCTCAGGCGTTCCAATGGACTCATCGTCAACCAGCGAGCATAGTGGTCCTGCGCAATGGTCAGCGATTCCTCCCACCAGGCCTTTGCACTATTTGAGATGTCAGCCATCAGCGGGAAGCTCATCGTCAACCAATCTCCAAAGAGGATAGATGCCCCCTCGGAGTTGGGTGATGGCAAGGGAGGAAGTTCCAAATTCCTCAGAGCTTCAGCCATTGCCGCCGGAGTTGCCGCACCACCAACACGAACGACCTTCGAACTCAAATCCGGTCCTCGGTCCTTACCACCCAGGTCACCATGATGAAGTCCAGGTGGTCGCTCAGGTCCAGCATAGGTCTCCGAGTCCACCCCTGTCTGAGGCCCACTTGATGCAGTCTTGTAGGAGGTCGTGTCCGCCGGTTCCTTAGCTGCCAAGAGACGTTTGACCTCCCGATCAAAGTTTTCCTCCGCCTCCTTGAGGATGCGGGTTCTCAAAGCTTCCACATCATCACGCACCGGCGATCCCGAGGCCGCTGCCGGCATAGCATTCCCTTCAGCTATAACCCGCGGGACAGGTTCACCACCTGGTACATGAAGGCGTCGAGAATCAGCTCCTCCCGATAGATCTCCACTGAGGCCCGAAGACGCCCTCCTCATCGTATCCTGCAAAGCTGGGCTCCAAAAAGGATTAGGCTCCTGCGGTCGCACCGGGGTTTGAGCTCCCCCGGAACCATATTCCAGTGCACGTGGGTCGACCTGCATCCGGCCATCACCAAACAGCCCTCCATGAGCAGGTTGATCGATGGGAGGTCCAAGAGGTCCTAATAGCCCTTGCCCTTGACGGTGCTGACCTAGTGCGTGTCGCAATACGTGATAAGTTTGTTGAACCGCATCATGAAGTGCCCCCAAACCCCCATGAGGAAGATCATGTCCAGGCTCCACCGATAGCGACCTTGCCGGGTCAACTGGCTTCACAGACTTCAGAGATGAGGGATCCGTTGGCTCTCCCCCAGCAGCTGTCGTCCGGTCTCTGGGTTCTTGTGACGGACTTGGTCGAAGGGCCTTTGGTCGGCCTTGCGGGGTGCTAGCCTCTGCCGTGGATCTTCTCGGACCCGCGTCAGCCGACCTCGTTCTTCGCACCTCCTCCTCGATCAAGGCGTCGAGTCTTCGGTCAGCCACCCCGATCTCCAGGGTGCCTTCTTCTTCTCGTTTGGCTGCTTCTGACCTTCTCCGTCTCAAAGTCGACATCGACATGGCAAACTTGGGCTCATAACCTGCGAGCGGGAAATGAAAAAACCGAAGCGCACGCAAGCGCCTCTTTCTTGAGCCAAACGTTCGAACGACGCGGAATGTTCATCGCGTTTCGTCCTTTCGAAAACATGGGATGTGTAAAGGCAGTCACATGCCCGCAGACTCGTTTGACGGTATAACTGTCTGCCTGGGCCTCGACTATGAGATCGCCTCGTGTCCATCCAAGTTGCCTTGCAGTGCATCAGGAGACAAGCCTTGCAAGGCTTCGAGCGCACCTCCTCCAGGAGCACCTGCGCTTTCTCGTGCCTTTCCACGGGCAACGGGGCAACGGATTCAGCCAAGCTGTGGAGGGATCTCTTTGGAGAGCAAACAAAAGGTGGTGCAGTCCCAGGGTCCTGGCATCTGGGTACGGTGTGGTGGTTCCACCAAATGACTGTGGCTGAATCAAATGCTACATGATTCCTCATTAACACATCTTATGCCCATCTTGACAGGGAAGCCGGAAAGAATGTGATGAGAGGGCCGAAGGACACTAGACATGTCATGGACTCCCTGAGGTCACTTGAGATTGGATTAATCTCTCTTGCAAACCCGCCTTTGTGCAAGGGCAATTGACCGCCTGTCCACACTACAGGACTTTGGACACCCAGTTCAAATCCCAATCCAAGGTTGGGGATCTGAATTCATGGGTATTAGACGGTATTAGTCATCCTCTTCACCAATGCCAGTACAAAGCAGGATTAAAAGGCTACGGCTGGATCATGCTGGATCCAAATACGACCCCCACGAGTATATAAGTGGGATTGTTTTAGTCTTTGGGTTCAAGTCCCCCTGATCCATTTGTGTTGTTCTCCCATTTCTTGAGATGATACTGAGTCATAAGACGGACCAAGATCGGACCTTCAAAAACATCCAACTGTTGTATGGATTTAGCCGCTACCTACAATAAGAACTCCCTACAGTGGCTGGCGCTGGAATGATGGTAATGGCCAACAAACCACACCACCTGTCAAACAGTTCACCTGTACTACAGAGCAGCCCATCGAAACCCAAACGCGCCTGTGACTCCACCAGCACGGGCACAACCGTGCCCACCTGCTGCATAAAGCGTGACCAGTCTGCGCCTCAGTGCTTTGGAACACCCCAGGAAAACCATCAATACTTGGCTAAACAGTTAGCAAAGGAGGTAAGAAAAGAGTTACAGTATGTGAGAAGAGACGCTTTAGATTGGTGAATCCACCAAACTTTGACAAAGCTAGGTGCAATTCATTGTGCTGAAGTCTTTCTGTCGATTGGAGGCCGTCAGCATGGCTTCAAGGGACTACCAAACGCTATGAAATAAGCTCAGTGGGATATGGCATACACATGTCATCACAGGTGCATGTTGTGCTGCTGTTCATATAGGCCCCTGAAGGGTTATAGGCGTTTTACCTATTATAGTTATTATATATATATACATATGCCATGCAGCAGTTCTTCATACCAGTCCGAAGTCCCTCCAAACTTCTCTTCGATCAACTCTTCCATACCAGATACGTGCGAAAAGCAGGCTGCTGGGCAGTGAAGGCTTGGCAAGCACTCGCTGGAAGGCATTCCGCACGTGCTTCGGGCTGATGAGTTTCAGAGCCGAATCCTCGGTGTCCATTGCTGCCCAACTTGCAGCCCAACTCAGTAAATTGCGATCGGGGGGATGTGGGGAATCCCTGTCAAACCCAAAGCCATGAGTGTCTGGGGAAATGGCAAAGGCTAGAACGGGGATAAACAAACTCAAAGTTTCTATAGGGTCTGAGAGATCACAAAACTTTATTTGACGGTGGCAGAATAAACATCACATGCAAAGAAACATAAAGAAACCACTGATCGATCCGCCCACAGCTAAAACATCCAGATCGAACGTAAGTATACGTGTAAGTACCCGAAGTGTCAGGTTGGTCTTGGGCCCCGTCAATAAGGCGCCCCTTAACATCCTTAACGGCATAAAGGGGCCTGATTCAAGGGACCCAAACAACTTATTGTTCAATCTGTTTTTCCTCTCTGTTGGTGCCAAAACCTCAGGTTGGTGGTTCGTCCAACATATACCCGAGTAATCTTGGGTCGTGACTGTTCCACTTGTGGATTTCGCAAATTCAATGATTTATTTCAGGGGTGGTCAGTTATTCGTAGTGAAGTGTATCGGGGAGCTAAATCCAACGAGGAACACGCAAAACATGCAGCGGAAAATAATTCTTACTTTGAGAGGGTTAAGGAGGTGTACCTCATGTGGGTACCGGTGAGCAAAGCCACAACCAAGTTACCTCTGAACAGGGTCCGGTGTAATCCACTGTTTGAAGGCCTTTCTGTCAAACAGAATAATCATGACCGAGGAGACTCTTGTGTTTCATTTCACTGTCTATTTAATGCAAACATGTAGTTCTTGTCTTTAGTGAGAACTGGTGCCCTCATGGGAGGGCTGCCAATCAGCAAGACATCAAATGTAAACACATTTAAAAAAAATTAAAGAAAATAAATACACATGTCCTTTGAACTGTCTGTTGAGTGACTGTTGAGATCATGTTGTGGGGGAATGAATGGGTCATGTTTGCCTGGGCCTGTAGCCATTTCTTTGGCCATTGTGGCTGAGTTGGACCCCAACAGCCTGATCCTTTGCTGTTTGTGCCATGGGTAGCAACAAAGACAAGAAAAACAAGAGAAGAAGGACACCTGCTGGTTGTTGTGTTGTGGCAGTGGCTGTATGTATAGGTCAGATGCACATTAGAGGGGGTTAGATGGTCTTAGGATGAATTAGGAGGATCAGTTGAGACTGTTCACAGACAGAGCAAAAGCATTGGAAAAAAGAGCCTATGCAGAACTGCAGCCATGTGAGGAAATCAGTTTTTATAGGTTCCTATGTGAAATAATTTGTTTCTATGTGGAATAATTTGTTTCAATGTTTTCTAATGTTTCCTGATATTTGTTAATGTTTTGTAATGTTTGGGAATTATTTTCCAATGTTTTCTAATTTTTCTAGAGGTTTGATGAGCATACCTATGATGAGGTACCCTGCTCTCTCAAATGATCTTGCCCCCCGTACTAGTAGCTAGAAGCTACGGTGGAGACCATCGCTATTAGGTTGGAGGCCATCGCTAGTTACTAGTAACAAGAAAGATTTCTGTTCATGTTGGATCTTTTTTTTGTACTCCATTTTTGGTCACACACGCCCGAGGTGCAGAGGCGCCGTGAGCCTCGCCCTTGGCTGCCATGCCCAGCTCGGCCACGGGGCCCCACCTGAGAACGAGGATGGAGGAGAGGAAAAAGAAAACACAAAGAACAGAACATCACCAGGGTTCTGGGGGTGCCGTGAGCTGAATATGAGTGTTGAAGTAATTTAAAGCATAAGCTTTAGGTAAATGGCACAGATTTCAGGATAACATATTTGGAGAGAAGGCTTATACAACTTCCTGATCTCTAGACTCTAGTCTGAGCTATTGTAGCGTGTTACTCCAGCATTGGTTGGTGGGGTGACACTTGGAGTGTTTGATTTGGAACAAACAAAGTTCTCATTCGCAGGCAAGGTCATCATCTGCTGAATACCCAAACCGGTCAATCACTCAAATGCAATCTTGGGGTAAGAGTGAGGTCACCCAATGGTTTAGTTTGTGATCTTGGTCAAACTCCGTTGCGATCCGATCACCAGAAAAAGCAACATAATAGTAAATTACAGTGACTAATCATGGGAACAAGGCGATGCACCATGATGAACCTGTGTGGTCGATATTGCAATATTTCAGGAACTGGACTAGGTTCCATCCCAACGAAAGCTGCCACACCCTGCACCACTGCGAGACATTCTGGTTGCACCCAACAAGGCGCTGCAGGCTGCTGCAGGGCAGTTGCTCAAATCGACGCCACAAGCTCAGTCCATCCAGGTAGGCGTTGGAGGCCGAGTAGGTGATGCCAGACGACCTCTGTTTCGAGGCATGCAACAGAAGCTCCCCAAACAAAGTGCTATGCTGCAAGGATACAAGAAGCTCCAGGAAAATCGGAAAATCAGGAAAACACTGAGCTTCAAACAATCCAATCAAGGCTGAGACTGACGAGAAAAGTACAAAGGAGTGCATCTCCTCCGCACATGGGGAGTGTGCTTATTCAACAGTTCTGACATGTTCTTACACTCCCTCAACAGGCTTGAGAACTCCTCTAGCTAGCATCTCCAAAAACAGGCCATGGACGAGGAGGGTGAAAAACAGTGGATGACTCCAGTGACTCTGGAAGCCCCAAATAATCCGTCGCTATGCCAACATACTTTTGGATTGTCATCATATTGCTTATCATTGTTTCCGAGAAAAGCATGGCAAGGGAGAGAATGACCATGCATGTCCTGGCACAATGACAACATGCAAGTGACCAACATGAATGTCCTATCGTGTTGGAGAAAACAGCCAGAGAGTATACATGTCATCCATCAATGAAAACCCTCCAAAACCTTGCGTAAATGCAGCCAAGACATGACTAGGAGCTGCAGTAGTACGTCCGGCTGTTGGTGCCCTATGTGCGTCGATCCTTTACCGAAAAAAACCCTCTGACTGTAAGGAACCCTGCTCCTTGGCATCCTGAGCATCCTTAGGCAGAACAGTGCGATGCATGGAAAGTGTTTGGCCATTGCTGTCGACCTGGGATCCACCTGCCAAACTCTATGGTCAATATCTGTAGCCTCCAATCATTCACAAACTGCAAAGATTGGACCTATTGTGGCCGTTGGAGTAGGTAGCCAAGGGAGCCGGGAGAAGATATTAATGAACCCGCGCCAATGAGTGACAACTGAAAATTCCTGGGCCTCAAAGCTGATGCCAATGGTAGAGTGGTAAACCCCTGAAGCCATCCCCAAACCCAAAACTGATGGCTTCACCATGTCCCATCAAATGCTGCTTGTCGATCGATTTGGGGACCTCTTGTCGATTCATGATCAACCCGAGGGCGCAAAGTATGATCTGAATCTTTGACCAAAGGGTCCAGGATCGTAAATGCATGACACAAGCCTGAGATGCAGTAGCACCACTCTGCACTTAGACTTGCCACTGCGCCCGAATACGCGGGAATCGTTTCGTCAAAGCTCGATGCCACTGTGAAGGTTCCAAGCGCCTGAGACCTTCGGCTTGAAGACGGAGTTCATGCCTGGCGAGGCGGGAGGCCAAAGCACTGCAGATTGATCATGGATGATCCTGGGCATGGCTTTTGGTCAAGACATTAATCCTTCTATAGATCACGAGATGTGTTACATACGAGTCATGTCACTGGACGTACTGCAGTAATTCGGACTCAGACAAAGATTGACCTCCCAAATATGAATGCAAGGACTACTCGACCTACAACGACCAAAAACCTTTCGAAAGACTACCTTTGAAGGACATTTTGCCCAAGGTGAAATGGGAGAGGTCGAAATCAGCAATCATTGGCGCTTGGAAAAGCTCCAGCAAAACTGGAGGCGCACCAGAAGGTGGGTGGGACAAGGATCACAAGAGAAACCAAAAGTGGATAGGTCTGCGTTTCCATTCTCCTATATGCAAGGCCAGCGCTTGCTCCGATTGCCCAACTAGTGAGTAATTACAGTGGAAGCCCATGTTTGTTTGTTCTAGAAAACTCGTGGTGGCGCTGACAGAGTATTTCTTGACTCCACGAGGCTATTAAGGCTAGCAAGATCTAGCAAGCTACCTGCTGCTAATATTCCTTGTGCCCTCTTTGTTGACCACTCAAACTGCCAAAGGAGTGACCTTCCACAGTGAGCTTGCCGACTTCGCAAAAGTCAATGATGCCAGCGGCGTGAACCACGTTGCGCAAAGGAACATCCAATGCTTTCGCTTTCCTGGGTAGCTTTTGCAGGCGAGATCGAGAGTGCTTATATATATATATATATCTATCTATATATCATCCCTTATAGCAGTTTCTGTGCCCATTTCCTGTAGCCAATCCAAGCATCTTCAACATCTCTTTGGTCTTCACACCATCCGCCACATCACAGGACCACGCGTGCACTGTGACGTCGCCAGACGCGCTGAGGGCATCGAACATCTCCTGCAGCTGGGCATCGCCGGCCGCAACGCGGCCACTGCGGGAGACCAAGATCAAGGTCTTGGCGCCCATTTGCAGGAACTCCTGGCGCAAAGCGTCCGGACCTCCCCCTCCCTCCCTGCTTAATTTTGTAAGGAAGGAAGCTCCTAGCCTCCTAACTACTTAAGCTTCTAGTAACAATATGGACGCAGGATAGCTCACGCTCACGCTAATCATTTAGTTCCTAGATGTTTAAGGACACTTAATTTGAGACTGGTTTAGATGTTCAAGGTGGGTAAGAAACTCCGAGCCGTGTCGAGGTGTACCCACAAGCCTGGGCAATAGAAAGTCCAAGACCTCCGAAGCCGCCACCTGAAAGGTTCTGAATTGGTTATGTCTATTTCAGTAGCACAGGTTATTGGATGTCAATGCTTGAACACGTTTCACAGCGAACTGGCAAAGAATCTCATGCCTCAAGCATATCCGGCATATCCAAACATCGTGACTTCCTTAAGTTATCTGGTCGACGTTACAATCTTGTTTACAATCCACTGTCCGCTGTAACTGATTCCACTTGAAAAGGATTCCAGTTCTATGGCTGTAGTCCTTGGCACGAGTTGTCCACATAAGCATGTGCTTCAACAAATTGGAACCTGCACCTTTTCACACTCAGGTAGCCCTCAGAAAAAAACAAATCTATCAAAACACTGGTCCCATGTAGGAGTGCAAGCAGCTTCTATGAACAGGTCATGCAGCATGTTCACTCATAGATTAAATTGGAGACATGCCCGAAGCACACAGGCGTATTACACATGCCATGTACGGTGGGAGGTCAATTCCTCTCGTTCGCGTTTGACCTTGACACAAATACACCCAGCTTATGTCAATCTGAACTTGGCAAGCAAGTCTAGCTGTATTTCAGGCAACCCTCTGAACCCTTTGGCCCGAAGGGAGCATCGACCACTAACCCTTGGGGCCAGAAATAGGCTGCACATTCATTCTTCAATATGGAGGGTTGTTGTCATTCATTCCTTCAGACTTTTCAGGAAACATTTCACTGCTGCAAGGAGCTGATCAAGCAACTGCCATCAGGCCTAAGGTTCGGCTGGCGGGCCTACTGCAGGATTGGGCCTTTCCTTCCCCAACTGTTTCTTCTTAAGCGTTGAGAAACCACACATGCTGAGCTTCAGCGAACAACTTTCCATTTCATGGGCCATATCTCAACCCAATGGAAATGAATGCCTAATGCCTAATTCGGATTCAAATGCACAGGAACATGATCTTCTGGTTGAACGACCCGGTATTCATCCACAGCCGACATAGCAAGCAGCACTATACAGATGTGCATGGTGCATCTCTTCTTTCAGTTTACATCCTCTGACAGCTAAGAGATACAGAACATCCCATTCTAGGGCCCCCTTGGTGCTGGTGCTGGTGATGGGATTCTATGTATTTATACATATATATATATATGTTGCATGATCTTTTTCCCCACGTGTTGGACGGATCTCCAACCCAAACAGGTTGTTAAAAGCAACAGGTGTCTTTCGGATGGCTCAAATGTTCGCTTCTACATCCCTCAAATGCATCTGCTTCCACTGCAGCCAAGAATCTCCAACCGCTTGCTGCCCGCTGGCACGGGGGTGGTGCGGAGCCGCGGCGCACAGCGCTCACCGTTGATATAGGCGATTTCTGCCTGCTGCGCGGCCACATCCTCGTCGCTGGCCCAGGCAGGGCAAAGTTCCTGAAGAAGACAAAAAGGCGCAAACTGTACAGTGACAGCCTTCAACGGTTCATAAATCTAGTGGCAAGCATCCTCCTAGAGGTGACCTTTTCTCTGTGTGATTGGGCATGACACAATAGAAATGGCTGTCATTCACTCCACTTGAAAAGGGAGTCCTCGGTGGACATTGGCTTGGCGGGAGATTTATATGATGATTTACTTATGCCCCCCTGATCTATTAATGGAGGCTTCCTATTCATTCTGACACAGATTCGCGCAGAATTGGAATGGAGGTTGCCGGGCAAGTCTTGATTGCACCACCAAGAATACTGCAGAGCAAAGAAATTCCTGCCACAAATATACATGGAACAGTGCATTTCTACGGCTCGATGGTGGATATTTTTTCATTGCATTGAGCTTCCCTCCTCACACCACAGACTTCCGGTACCTGCTTTGGTGACGAGCAGAAAAAGATATCCCAAGGTTGAATCCAAATGGTGGAGTGTAGTTGGGATCAACATCCGGGAAAGCTCGCTAGATATCTACATGGCATCTTAAACTCACTTAGTCAGGTTCGTATGGTTTGGGAGTGTACACTGCATACCCCTCATGTGGGCGACCCTTTCAAATCCCTGGTAGTACAGAACATTCATTGAACCCCACTAGCGTGACTGGCATAAGGGCCACCGTTCACCCTGCGGTTCTCATCACACCGAAGAGTCTGTTGGCAAAAGCTCTGCAAGGGATTGGTCAGCAGGGAGGTCCACAATCTTCAGTTGAACATGAGGAACTTCCTGAGCATGCTGCGGCACCAGCTGCGGTTTTGCCCGGAATAGATACAGGCTCTTTTTTGTGTCTCATATCATATTATGCAAGGATTGTATCGCTCTGAGCTGTTTGACTCCTTGTTTTGTGAGCATTGCTATCAATCGTCTTAGCAGGCTTAACATTGCATCTTGTCTGGTCCGTCAAACGAAATTTGAAGACACAAGGTGCTTGAAACGCCTACAAACAAAAATCAAACGGATAAACACAAATAAAAGGGTGCTGTCTATGATCGACGAGGAGAGGAGTCTTGTGTCGGCCATATAGGCATGTGACGGCAAACAGTTTCGCCTACCAACTAGGGTTGCTGCCAGCAAGAAAACTGCCCAAAAGCCACCACTTATGAGATCTCCGCTTGTCAGCCCATTTTGTTGTTTTGCCACAAAAACATACTATACTGTATTGAGGGAGCAATCTTGAATTGACGCTAGAGCAAACTGATACCACCGAGACAATTCATCTCCCACCGAGATGCCAAGCGCACTGACCGCGCGAAGCCCCATACGCCGGCGCCCAGCAAACCACGGCCCACGGCGCCACCAACGGCAGACTGAGCGCCCGAGGTCAGGAGGAGCAGCTTGGTGGAAGACTTCAGGGCCAGGCCTGACGCAATTCATAAACGACTTCGCCAGCGTGGCTAGCTCGGTGGCCGAAAAGCAGTGCAACAACATGCTGCAAAGAGAGTATGTGGTGGTGTGGATACACATTTTAGGGGGTCCTCGTATCGGCATGGTTTCTGGCTCTTTCCTATCGTTTGCTCTTGGTGCTTCATAGGGAGTGTCAAAGGCCAAGTCGAAAAGGTCAGTTCCTATCCTGCACTTGTGCTCGTTGGTCATGCAAATCAGGAATCATGACCAAGTCAAAGCATCGATAGAACCATGGGCAGTGAGCAGGATGCTCTTGGATGAACTTTCAACTCCAAGAGTCAAATTCAGGAGACTTCTACGCAACTAGTAGCAGGTAGCTACTAGTAGCAAAGGGCATCGCTACTAGGAGCAAGGACGCTAGTAGTAGCTCCTGACCTTACTACTAGAAACAAGGACGCTACTAATAAGGGCGTGACTCCAGGAAAACTTGCATATTCCTCCACCCAGGGATCCCTGGGCCTTGGACCAAGCGAAGCAAGGACGCCAAGGTAGGCCCTCAGTGCGAGGGCGCAATGTCTGTTGAGGATATGGTAACTGGACCCTAGATGAGTGATTTGCCAGATGCAGGTCTTCTGTTGAAGTTGCTGGTAGTGCAACCGCGTTTGTGCAACCGCATTTGACTTCTCAAATGGAGACATGCATGGTAGGCGGCCACTTGGCAGGCTGCCAACAAACCGTGTTGCTTCAACGACCAAACACCCACTGACTGAATTCTCACTATGCATATGTGTATGTATATATATATATGGCCTGACAAAACAAGGGAAACTTGAGTCCAATCACATCACATGCTGAACCTTGCACTCGGAGGCACCTTGCAGCGTGGGGTCCTCGGCTTTCAGCGCCTCTGCGAAAATGAGGCCAGCGTATGGCTTTGCCAAAAGCCTCAGCAAGAAATGATCCCATCAATCACCCTAAAAGGGGACCCAAGCTCTGCTGTGTGGTAGGTACTTCTTCTCCACTTGATTTTCCTCAACAACTCCTACCCGAGCTTCAGGAAAACAACCATTCATGCACTCTTCCTTTGCTCATCATCCCATCCCCTGCCCAGCCAGAACGACAGAAGTTTGCCAAGTTGCTCGTCCACTTTCTCGGTACTTGCCAAGCATTCCATGCCCAACACTGTAGCCTTGGGCAGCACCTTCTCTGCTGCATCTTTCACCAGTGAGCCGCCACCAAGCACCAGCCACTCCTGCAACACATGGACAAATTGATTCAGGTTTGGAGGCAGGCATATATCGTACAGGTGCTTGGTTGATGGGACTTCTCTTGACCTGCTATAGATCCGGTGAATCCACAGGAGATTGCTAGCCAAGGTAACATCTCCATACTAGCAGACCTGTCATGACTCCACTTTGAACACTCGTTGAACAATGTCCGTGTGGGTCCGTGGAGTCCATAGACTCGGAGAGGCCGTTGATGTGTCATTCACTGCACAGCAACCTACTAGCGATGGCCTCCAACCTAGGAGCTAGGATCTACGGCAAAGGGTGCAGTTTGCGTTGGGATCTTGGGAAACTCCAGCCTCGTTGACGGTTGCCGTGCTTGCGGGCAGCGGCTGCCATGAGATGCCCCACCACAACCTCATGAAATTGAACACCAGCAGTCGCAAGATTCATCAAATTTCTACTGGGTTGAAGATCCATAGCAAAAGTTTGACTTACCAACTTGCACAAATGAGAGATTGTCCATTTGAGACCTTACACGTGCAGCCTGCAAAAGGATAGGCATTTGGCAGGTGGACCAACAAAGTGTATGTTTCTTTGGCTGCGCACAACGTAAACCAACCACACATGTTGCTGCACACATGTTGGAAAAATGTGTTCTGTACAGTGAGGTGAAGGGGGATTGAGTCCTAGGAAGGATGTATATACTGTATAATATATATATAAGCACATACATACATACATACCATACCAAACCATACCATACCATACCATACCATTACATTACATTACATACACTATGTATTTAATATGGGAAGGGCACTGAGAAGGACTGTACTTCCCCGTCTGCGAGGAGAGATAATACTGTAAGTCCGCAGTTGATTGGAGAACAAGAAGTCAACGAGGCCTCAAATATCCACGCTTGACAGGGCAGTCTATCTGGGTTCATTCTGTAGATGGGCAAGTCGTCCTGCATCGCCGACCTGAAGGGCTCCCGAGTACAAATTTGGTCCATCCATCTGGATGTGTCCGATTTTGTCCGATTCGTCCACGGTTTTAGGCGCCTTGGCCATCTTGACCCACAACCATCCGAGAATTCCAAGCAAAAGCTACTCCTCGTTTGTGAAGAATGGATTGGGGAGAGGAGTACACACAAATATAATATACACTGGAAAACACCTGTGCCCCACATGGAAACCCGAAACATAAGGGAATAGTACACCCGTGTAGGACCCTCGGGCCATCTTGATGAGCTCTCAAGCAAAGGTCTTGCTGCTGCGAAAAAAAAGGGCCAAGCATGACACCTGCAAAACAATAGTGATGAGCACATTCCAGCCCAAACAACAAAGTGACAACTGCCAAGACACTGCTTAGCCCAGTCCTTGTAGGACCTGAGGAGCACCCCAAATCCAGGGCTAGTTTGCCAAGAATTTCTCGTCAAAGGTGCCAGTTGTGGTCTGTTACAACCAATCACATCGTGCAAACTCTGAACTCACAGGCCCTTTGTGAACGAGGACTGCAAAGCGGGAGGACGGATAATCAAGAAACAACTTTGCCCTGATGGATGTGAGAAACTCCATCTCTTCCTTGGGCGTGCTCCCCAAAGCAAACCATGATATTGACCCATGGACCTTTTTCTATTTCTCAAGGATTGGAAGGCTGTCCCTGGGAAACACCGCCCACCTGCCATCACGTCAGTGTCTCAAACTAAATTGGTCTATTGAAAACCTAATGCAGTATCCTTCTTAGAACAGAACCAACACGTCCAGGCATGTTCAACAGCAATGGATCCTCCCTTAGATTGAGCCAGATTTATGTGTATATATAGTATATGTAACTATGTATAGTCAGTATATTAACATCTCGAAACATAACTATGTATATTAACTGCAAAAAAAACAAATATGTTTATATACATATAGTACCGTGCTGTATTTTGGAAGATATTAAGACAATTTATTGAATGGAAGATCCATTTTTCGAGGAAAACCCAGGCAACAGCAAATGGAAGAAATCCCCTGTAGCATACAGTAGGTGTTCAATTTCTTCCACTTGTACTAAAGGCTTGCTCTGCCATTAGAAAAACTGAGAGAAATGGCAGGGAGAGACTGTTTTTTCCACGCGCGCACGTCGCCTGATCTGAAGAGGAGAATAACCTAATACTCTCCGAAGCCTTTATTGGTTGTTGGTTTGTTTTTCCTTGTTTTGCTTCCTGGTCGTATTTCTTCCATTTGGTGTCTAATCTTCACCTCTGATCAGTAAATCCTTTTCCTGTTCCTTGTCTTCCTCTTCCCCGCTTCCTCGTCTTTTTCCTCTTTCTTTTCTTTTTCTTCTTCCCCTTCCTCTTCCTTTTCTTTTTCCCCTTCCTCTTCCTTTTGCTCTTCCTCTTCCTCTTCCTTTGTGTTTTCCTTTTCCCTTCCTCTTCCTTTTCCTCTTCCTCTTCCTTCCTCTCTTCCTTTTCCTTTTCCTCTTCCTTGTCTTCTTCCCCTCCCTCTTCCTTTTCCTTTTCCACTTCCTGTTCTTTTTGCTCTTCCTTTTCCTTTTCCCCTTCCTCTTCTCTTCCTGTTCCTTGTCCTCTCCCTTTTCCTTCTCCTCCTCTTCCCCGCTTCCTCTTCCGTTTTCCTTCTTTCTTCTCTCTCCTTTCCTTTTTTTGACAGGAAAACCACCTGCAACCATTCAAATGGAAGAAATCGGAACATGGATATGGCTCCGGGAATTTCTTCCATTTCATCTGGCCTCGGGCCATTTTCCGACCCCACATCAAATGGAAGATCGGGAACTTGTTGGTGCAGATCATTTCTTCCAAAATACAGCACGGTACTATATATACTATATACACATAACATAATGAATCATAAAACCTGCATGTTGTGAATATTTTTTAGAACGCGTTATGTCTCCTTCCTCTGCCCCTCTTGCTCTCTCCCAGTGCCAGTGGCAAATCGCTGCGGCTCCAGCTCATCACCGGCCGCTCACCCAACTGTTGCAGGGTCGCTTGGAGCTCTTCCGTCGGCGCCTCCTCGCTCATGGCACAAGCGCGAGCAAGCATCCAGCGACGCATGTGGGATCTACTGATACGGGCACCACCGATGAGTGTTTCAAGACACCGTGAACACCGTGGGCTTTCCCCACTCTCTCAGGTGGTTTTCTTCCACCAACACTGGGTGGTACGGTCGCGCTGAGGCCCAATGAGGTGCTATCTTTTTGCCCAGCGATGGGCACTTCACACAGGATGGCTTATACAGGGGGTTGCCACGAACTGTCTTTGGAAATTGTGCCAGCAATTCTGGGAGGAGTATACACGGCATGGGGATGGTATTGATGGCTTGCTAGCTTTGTTGACTGTTGAGACGAAGATCGCAACTTAGCTGTTTTGGTGTGAAGCATCGGGAGCTGTATCCTGTAGCCAGTTTGAAATGTTTGAATCCCCAGGCCAAGGAAAAGGGGAATTGCAGTAACTAGTCTGTTGGCTAAACCCCCAAGACAACGCACTCCAGGCCGCCTGCAGGTTGACATGCGAGTTGGTGCCGCTGAATCCGAAGGAGCTCACACCAGCACAGCGACTTCCGGTCACTGCCCAGTCCATGACTTTGTCCTCCAAAACCCAAGCAACTGCCACATGCGGCAAGTTACAGTAGTCTATCTAGTCACGGACTCCAATAATATACATGAAACAAACATGGCGAATGAAGGACACCTCCCGAATTCAAATAAATAGCAACCCTATAAATAGTGGAAGCGACTACAGGCTACAAGTATAGGTGAACTTCAGCAAATCGACAGCGTTCTGTTCTGAGATAGTCTGCTCTGTCTGGAATCTTCCGGCAATCAAATCCAACTGCACAATCAGATTCATCAACACGAACAAGTTCTGCACCCACCGCCCAATCCTCGTAGTGTTTCATTGTTTCTAAGGTAGTCTGTGTCCGCCCGCCTGCTTGATTTCGGTCTATCTATAATCAAATGAGTTGGTTGGATGGCACCCTGTGATTGATCCACGGCCAAATAAGGAACTGGGCATCCCCATCTTGCAGGGTCAAGACAAGCGAGCATTCTGTGACACCGACTTGCTGATCTGGACCATCAATTGGATACCCAGGGGTCTCGTGGTCTGAGGTATATAGGTCGATGCTGTGAACGTCCAGGATATTCATGAATGTTCTCCCAGGATCTTCCAGGTGACTAATGCCCCTTCAACCTCCGACAGCACACTGCTGTCTCATTCGGCCTAAACAAACTCCCCCCTCCTTCCTTTCCCCACAGGACAACCGCACAACCCCGGTCCGGAATGCAGCAAGCGAAGTTTGACAAGTCGATGTTGGGGTTCAACTTCTTGAGGTGCAAATTGGGCGGAACCATCCTGAGCCACAGGTGTCATGGCAACGGCTACAATAAGCCCCATGGTCCTTGTTTAGCAGCAACAAACTACTGTCTGACTTGCCACTAACCACCACCCGACCGCCACAACCAACAATCCCACCCATGAGAACAGACACTAAACAGGTACCTGGCAGCTACCTACAGTAATAGAATACAATCTAGACTGCTCGGGCATAGGTCATGGTCACTGGCACGGTTCCAAGGTATAGAAGAAGGATGAAGAAGGTGACTGCAACATTGTGTTATTTTCTTGTTCGTTGTTCTTTTTCATCCCGCCCATACTTGATCAAGTAGGCACCTACTTGATTAAGCAAGGCAGTAAGCAACATTCTCCTAGTTTTAGCTTCTAGTAACTGGACGCAGGATAGCTTTCGCTTCTTCAAGGAAGCTCCCCCCGCCTGACGGTGCGGGGGAGCTTCCTTGAAGAAGCGCTCGCACTAATGATTTGGTTCCTAGATATTTTAGGAAAATGTTTTGACGACTTTGATGCAGCTGTATTTTTTGAGGTTTCATTGACAATCAGCTCTCTCAGTGCCGGCAACTGCGCGTGTGGTTCAGGCACGAGGAAATGCTTTAGGTGGCTCGATGTCTTTCAAAGTCAGTCACTTCTACGACAGAAAGGGATCCTGACTTGTGTCAGGCTGGCCAAACAAGCAGCCCGATGACCACATCTGTCTCAAAAATGGAAGGTCTGTCTGCACCCCAGAGATTACAGGACCATCTTGCAGGGGGATGAATCTCACTTTCCAAGTTACTTGGGTGTCTTAGTCTACCTGCTTTTGTGGGTGACATGATCCACACCGAGATGTCACGTCTGCTGCAGATGTCCCGTGCAGCCGAGATCGATGTCTTTTGCTGAACCAGGCCACTTGTGCTCCAGCATTTTGACCTCAGGCCAGGCTCGTAGCATTTACTCCTTCCGCCTCAAAACCCTCAAAACACGACTCCCGTTTGCCAATTCCGTGTAACTGGACCCTTCTCTATGGATCACCGCGCCCCAACCCTTTGACGTCTTCAAAATCTTCCGGGGGAGACCTGGTGGCGTGTGCTCCAAAACCATGTCCTTGGGAGGTACCCTTGGGTCCTGGACACACAAAGTAAAAGACCCAAAACATGGCAAGGCATGAGCTTTCAAGTGAGAGCACCCTCGTTCTCATCTTTGGACAAAGCTGGTTGTGGTTGTGTCAAACTTTGTACAGAATAACAGTAATGGTTTACCTGCAGATCTTCATTCACCACATATATTTAGTTTGTTGTGGTGTGTTTTGTCTTACAGCTAAACCCAACAGATCTGCACTCTTTATACTTAGCAACCCTTCCTCGCAGACCTCACTAAACCTGTAGCCCATTCATCCAAATGTCATAAGGCTATTCACTTCATCTCAATTCTTCGACAATGCCATTCCACGGCTTTCCCACCAATCTGATCACTCACTTGGACTTGAAAACAAATGGTTGGAAACCAGTTTCGCATGACTCCACCCCATGAGCGCTTTGCATAGGACACAGCTACATTTCAATCATTTAATCAAAATAATTTGCACGTTATTGTATTCAGATGTGCGAAACTTCCACAAAAATCTCTGCCAGCACCCCTCTCCACTCTACCACTTCAACACCTTTCTCCTTCCGCAAAACCGCTGTTCCCTGGCCAATCCTTCACCGGGTTGCAAGCTTGGTGATGCCCGCGACGCCGGCGGCACCTTCCAGGTGTGCGATGACCGATTTGGCCGCCGCCAAAATCAGCTGGTCCTGGTCTGCGCGGTCCTAGGCGGAGGAGTTGGGCGGAGACAGTTCCAGCGGGGAGTAGAGTTAGATTGGGAGGGGAGGTGAGATTTGAGTGAAGATTGATATTATGATATGCCAGACACAGTCATTTGCTCTTCACAGTGGCCACCCTTTGAAAGAGACACCAATTTGAGTTTGCGGCGTGCCACCTCATAAATCCACGTCTCTCCCCATGATCACGCCGCGCGGTCGCCGAGGCTCCTTGCCATAGATCTTCTCCTGAGCACCCACCTCAATGGGATCTCCTAGTGCGGTGCCAGTGCCATGGCACTCCACCAAAGATACCTCCAGCGCTGACCTTGGCCACGACACAGAGCTGAGTCTTGCCAGCTTCCCCCAACACAGAGGGGCCGTGATGACCTTTTCAGGAGGGGGAACAAGATAATGCAGCAGTTGGCCGGCACACATTGGACTTTTTGTATCTCAATCTGGCCCGTCCAAAACGAATCGAGTCTAGTCCCTTGAAATGCACAACCAACCCACTCATGCCGTGAGGTAACTGAGGTAACGGGAGGTATCCACATGTTCAAATACATGGGGGGACACGGTGGCTCTGAATTCCTTCGAGCTGCAGCTCTGAATCCCTCAGGGAGTTTTGCAAGGCGCGCTGCTGCGCTGGGCCGCTGGGTGCAGTGATGGTGGCAGAGCGACCGTCCTGATCACCGAGGGTTGCTGACCAAGGGGATTCAGGTGTGCCTGAGCCGCAAGCCTCCATGCTCTATGGGTAGCCAATCAGCTTCCAGATTCCATTTGAGCTGCTATGATGCTCGACTTTAGTTGAAAAACCATGAAAGACCAACTTGTTGCACTCAATCACCTGGAAAGTCACTAGTAATCATGTTGAACAAATCACACTGCCGGTTCACACAGCCATCGCCTGGTTCACGCAGCTGCCTCGTGTCAGCGTCAGCCCACTCTCGCCCTTCGCATTGGCCGCAGCTTTCAATCGGAGAATCACCTGAATGTCCGGAGTACAGTTTGCAATCACCGCTGGAAACTGACTAACATAATATAAAGACTTTCCCTTTTGTCTGTGCACATTCAGGTACAGTAGCAAGTGGTTGACCAACCGTGAATCTCTGTGCCCTTCGTCCACCTGGTTGAATTCGGTTCTAATACCAGTAGCATATCCCGCGTGTTCCAAGCTGGAGTGTGCAAACTTGCTCATCAACGCCGTGCAAGGGGACCTTCAAAATTGTGAAATATCTTGCTTCTTCTGCCTGAAAATGCTCCAGTATCCCTATTGACCCTATTGGTCCAATCCAAACACTGCCAGCTTCAAACCAAAAACATTTAAACAAACAAAAGCAAACCAAAGCATAGCGCGACCTTAAACAAGTCTTATTTTAAACCCTACCTAAAGTTCCATTCCCCGGCACCCCTGATCTCCAAGCGGCCGAGCCGGAGCCCTCCGAGCGCCCAAAGCCATCGGCCGATTGGTCGAAGGTCTTACAGCGGCCATCGCCCGCAAGACCGGTCATCTTGCAGAAACCGACCCACCTGGCCGAGCCCGGCGAAGGGAGCACTCGCCGCAAAGCGATTGCTCATGGGGAGTGGTTGAAGTCATTGCCACCGTTGGCTGCATTAATCAGATCATATCAGGGCCCCAAAGGCACACAACTATATATAGACAACTTCTAACAACCATGCTCAACCAAATCCACAGCCCACACTTGCACCATGGCTGCAGTCGTGTGGCATGTCGGTGCGGAGCTGCAGGTTGGTGCCCGCTACGCAAGCCAACTCTTGACGTCCCAGCCTGACATCTCGGTTTGGATCGGGGCTTGGTCATCAGGTGGTTGCAAGAACTCCTTCTAGGACAAGCTATCACTCCAACAGCTGGAGTGCAGCAAATAGATGGACATGGCCAATTGTGATCAAACACAAAGGACATTGACGTTGGTCATATAAGTCACATATAGTCACATGTTTGGCAGTTCAATATCCACTCCAAGCATACTCCAAACACATTTTTTTGCAACCTATATCATTGCAGCAAACACATCTGTGATGCGATGAACATCTGTCTCCGAAGAGTTGGGAGCCAAGTCCACCACCCTCGCCATTCCCACGAGCCTGGACGCCTGTACCGCACAGTCCATCGCCACCAGGGTGGATGAGCAGGCAGTGTCGATGGTGAAGCAGGGGCCTCCCGCATGTGTCTTGGCGCTTTGGAGTACTTGTTGGATGTCCATTGAAGGTTGCTTGAATCCTTGATTGTTCCGCCTTTTGACCTTTGTACCTTTGCTGCAGTGGTAAATGACTTAGCTATACTGGCTATACTCAGCTTGTATTATATATCTGGATCTTCTTGCAAGTATGTAGATCTGTGGGGTTGCTTTAAGTAGTGTTGCCTTGTCCTAGAATGTGTTCAAGCAAGTTACAGTAGACACTTGGGGACTTGGGAGTAGCAAGTGGTCATTAGAAGCTGCCTCATATGCGGCTATGCTCTGAAGCAAAAGGCAGTTACACTCAAAGCTACCAGGCACCAGTCATCACTAGTCTACAGTAGGGTGCTCGATCATCTGCATGACCTCATTGTCAGCTCATCGACTCCTATACCTATACAATGACGGGCACCAGTGACTCTCACCAATTCAACACAAGACTCACCAGCCTCGCAGTCCCAACGCGTGGGAGATGCGTCCAGACATGCCGCTCAGACCAGAGCCGATGTTGGTAAACGGCCCAATGTCCTCGTAGTCCACAGTGATGCCTCGACGAGAAACGGCAGTGAGTTAGACTCATGAGGTCTGTCACTTGAAAATAAGATGCAATAAGGATCAATAGGAAAAGGCATGGAAAGTCAACAGAAATAGACTCATTGTCTTAGTCTCCCTGATTGTGAATCATGCCCCAAGAGTCTTCCAATGTCTTCAGCC
Organism: Durusdinium trenchii; assembly: GCA_963970005.1. NCBI lineage: Eukaryota > Dinophyceae > Suessiales > Symbiodiniaceae > Durusdinium > Durusdinium trenchii. The sequence continues at coordinate 433,879 of CAXAMN010019890.1, forward strand.
TTCTTGAATCATCAAACAAGTGGAGGGCAACTCAGGGCAATCTCCACACTCTGCCTGTGAGAGTGCAGCAACCCATAAAGACACCGCACTCCACATTGGCCAAGGTCTCTTTAGTGAAGCCACTGTTGTAGAAACTCTCCTGCAAGGTCGACATACACGGAGCTGAATCGAATCATGAACATCATCAACCCAGAAAGCCATCCTTCTACCACTGTTTGTCATGCTGTTTTGTTTTTTAATCTTTTACTTTGACGTATTAACTGGATGTTCACCTCAGAAGAAAACATCGTTGCTACCTCCAACGATGTCCGCCAATTGCATGGCTTCGAGTCTCAGTTTTTTGGCCCATGGTCCTTGGATACCCTCAACGTAACATGAGACACCTTTCAGTGCAAAAACATTGGCCCATGTTTTGACACATTGATCGAGAGTCCAGGAGACCTGTATGCCTACTTTGACTGGATTTGATCACGTACTGGTAATTATTCTCTACCAATTCCTATCCAAGCATATTGCCATGTCAACCCATGCTGCCACCACCTTAGAAGACAATGCCCCAAACCTCCCCAGTTCCCGCTGGACATAGTCGTCCGAGCATCATAGGCGGTCTCTGTCTGCAGGCGCTGGTGGGTATCCATGGACCGGGCTTCCGGCTCGGCGATGCCGAAGAAGGCCGCGTCGAACTCCTGCCGTGGCGCCACGCTGGTGGCTACCAGTGGAGTGACGTGAGGACCTGGGACTGTTGGTTCGAAGGGAGCTACAAGTATGTGACCTGCCTCAGTCTAATGAGTTTTCAATGGAAGCTGGCATAGTGTAGGATAGAACTGAATTAAGTGAACTGGATGTGAACCTCCGCTACTGCAATCCATGTCTTCTGAAATGATCTGACCAGGGGCGATTCACTCTAGTCTGTCTCGCGGGTTTCAGTTCGAAAACTTGATTCGGGCTTCTTGCCGCCGTCTTCAACTTTCGACCGAACTTCAACATCAAACCAACTCCAACAAACCCATCATCGCATCGTTCAGTCTGAGCTGAATACTCAACTAACACCCAAAATTATATAGATTCGTCTGGTCTCCTCTAGTCCTACTGTCCTACTCCACATCCTAAGATGCTGCCCACCTTACTATTTACAGTGCCTTGGAGGTGGTGCTAAGGCTGTTAAGGCTGTTTTATTCTTTAGAGTAGTGGGAGCAGCTTCCTCCAACCCCTCCCTCTTTGTCCTCCACGCCAGGGATGAAACCACCCTCGCGGACGTAGACCTTCCCAGGCACACCACGATCTTCTTCAAAGAGCTCGTCGACATCGAAGCGTTCGATGGGGATCTCACAGATCGGGTCCTCGGAAAGGAGATGAAGTACTTTGCAGGTCTCAAAGCGTGCGTTCTTCAGTTTCTCAAGTGCGTCGGCACAGGGGAGGCTAAATCTGTGGTCCCAGTTGACCCAGTTGAACAGGGTGTCCCGGTTGACCCAGTTGACCCGGTTGACCCAGTTGACCTCAACTGGGTCAACTGGGTCCAGAGATTTAGCGTGGCCGCCTGGTCAAGTCGACCACTGCGACCACTACCCTGCTACTACTACGCGTCAACTGGGTCAACTGGGTCCGCAGATTTAGCGTGCCCTCCTGGTCAATTCGACCACCACGACTACTACTGCTACTACTACGTGTCAACTGGGTCAAGTGGGTCCATTGGGTCAACTGGGTCAACTGGATCAACTGGGTGATCTGGATCAATTGGGGTCAACCGGGTCAACTGGGGTCAACTGGGTCCACTGCTACTACTAGGTTGTTTTCTGAACTGGATCAAGAAAGATCACCAATCAACCTCAACATGGGATTCCTGGTGTGGAGTGTGGTTTCTAAAGTATGTGTTTGATTATGTTTTCATAACTCATTATTGTTGTTCACGCGTTTGTTTTCTACTGAGGTTCTGATGGAGGCAGTGTCTCAACTGGCTCAGGAAAAGTCTTCAACCAACCTCAGCACGGGACACCTGGCGTTGAGCTTGGTTTCCCATGGTTAGACTATGTATTTCTATGTGTCAATGTTGTTTATGCGGCCATGGTCGACTCGATGGAGGAAGGAGTCCTAACCAAGCTCAACACAAGATGTCTGGTGTTGATCTTGGTTTCTAGCTTTCTTTGAGTAGCTTTGCATAGCCAAGTCGCTTGCTCACAGGTCGTCGATAGATCTAGAGCTATCTCTTGACTCGCAGGAAGAAACGGTCCCCAACTGTTGGCTTCTGAAGTGGATCAAGCTGGATCAACCGAGGTTGTGATGAAGACCGTTGTTGAACTTGAACAAGTAAGGTTCCGAATCAAGCTCTACACGGAATGTCTGATGTTGATATTGGTTTCCATTGATTAGATCATGTCACATGTCTTTATAGCTCCATGTTGCCACAGATGAGGATGGTTGGTGTTGATCTAAAGTACAGGTCACTTACTCAGGTTCCAGGATTTCTATGGATGAGTTGACTTAGTTGTCTGTGGTTTAGTGGATAGCCTGACGATCGAACACGCAGCACCTGATCCCTGGCTTGGACCTGGAAAAGATCCACAAGTCGACCACGGGATCCTCACAGAAGCCGAACTCTGACTCTGACTCTGACCTGGAAAAGAATTTTACAGAAGAAAAACACTTCCAACTCCGCAGCAGTTCGCACGAAAGGTGATAATTGGTGATTGAACCTTCCCCTGTCTGAAAGGTCCAGATCATCGTTACAACTTGAAATTTAGCTCCATGCATGCCATTCGTTGGCCGTTCTTTTGACGGCCGTCTGTCCATGCAGTGGCTACGCCTGCTTCACGTGGGGTGCCCAATAGAAATACAAAACCGATGAACTTGATAAAACAAGGTTTTGTCCAAGCTCAACACGGGAACCCTGGTGTTGAGCTTAATTTCTACTGTTCCGACTGCCTTATTTTACACCTAGCACTAGTAGGGATTCATCTTTGATCGAGCATGCTCAGTATAGAAGTCGTTGCCAGACCTTGAACCCAGTGGACCCAAGTTGACCCATAAGTAGTGGTAGTGGTGATAGTAGTGGTGGTGGACCCAGTTGACCCAGTCGAACTGATGGTTAGTTGACCCGGTTGACCCTATAATCTCTGGACCCAGTTGACCCAGTTGACCCCAGTTGACCCAGTTCACCCCAGTTGACCCCAGTTGACCCAGTAGTAGAAGTAGAAGTAGTAGTAGTAGTGGTGGTGGTAGTAGAAGTAGTAGTAGTAGTAGTAGTCGTGGTGATGGTGGCGGTGGACCCAGTTGACCCGGTGGCCACGCTAAATCTCCGGACCCAGTTGACCCGGTTGACCCAGTTGACCCAGTTGAGGTCAACTGGGTCAACCGGGTCAACTGGGTCTGTATCTGGGAGGCAAAATCCTGCAGTTTTCTAGGTCGTTTCTGGCCAAGCCCCGACAGGGCACTCTGCTGAACAAAACCCTGCAGCACTTCTCAGGATGATCGCTGCCTTACAAGACTTGGTGTCCTCTAAGTGGTGCCAAAACTGGCAGTTTTGCCTTCTTTCTATCAAGGATCTTGTCCACTGAGGAGGAAGCTCCAGAACCTCAGTTCGAGGCACTCTTCTCAGCGCCAGCTGGTAGCTGGTCACCTGGTAGACAAGCTTTCATGCATCAACTAGTAGTTGGAAAATGGAAATTGCATGGAATTGCGAGAAACCTTTCATCCACCGTCCATCCACTGGAGAAGTGCTTGATGCAATGTATGTTCAGTCATATATGGTTTTGGGGATTGATTCTGTCGCTGCCAAAGCAGGGAATCGTCCATCCACCACGGACACTTCCAGTCAATATTTACTGGTTTGAGGCTCTAGTGAGAGGGAAAACTCGGTCGAATCCCTACAAACCAGACCTCCGGCAACACAATCTGTTGCTACTGAGACTTACTCTTGGCCAAATCTCGCAGGCGGATTTACGGTAGCCAGCAGATATCTCCTCTGTTCTGCACAGGAAGCCAGGGAAGCTCTAACACAACTGAACACAACAAAATAGAAATATATAACATCTTGTGGGATAAATGGACACCCCTTCCCGGAACGTGGCCGCTCAAAGCTTTCTCAGGTTTTGACGTTATATACACAGCCCAGGAGCTCTGAGACATCGTTCCTCGGATGCGTGGAAAACATGTTCCTCATAAATACAGTATATGTAGACTTATATTTATAGGATTGGAACATATTGGAATTTCATGGAATTTCCCTAATCATCCACAAAAAGATTCAATCGGCTGAAAACAGCAACAGCAAAAAACGAAAACAAACAGATAAGCACCACAGTCACAGCAATAGCAAAAAGTCTTGATCTCTTCAAACCTGAGTGTCTGTGCGCTCATGCCTGGATAGCGTCCCGCCAGGCCCAGCATGCTCAAGGGCTCCCGAGCAGCGGACAAGTCGCCGCCCAGCACAGCGCCGTCGGCATCATCGTCGGGGGCAAACTGGGAGAGGATGAAGTCTGTGAGGTCCGCCACTGTAGGGTAGTCGAACATGACCTGAGGTGGAGCCTATGGAGATTAGGGAAAGGATGTCTGCTAGGGAAGCTGAAAACTCGCGGAGCTGGTGAAAGCTTGTGAGGATATTATCAATTCAGTGAGGAATGCTGGTGGATGTGTTGGTGTATTCAAACAAGCTGACAAGCCGCTTAACATCACATGGTTAACATCCGAAACCCAGGTCTCAAAGCCCTCACCCATGCGAGATTTGGACAAACAGCATTGAAAGGAGGCTGAGTCAATACCAATCAAACACCAACCACACAGCTCAAAGTTCATCTATATATACGCCTGATAGTGGGGTTTATGAAAACCCAACCCCAAAATTTACGTACCCTTGTGGGTTGTCATCTGAGTCAATTTTTACTGATAAATCGCCCACCGACGTGGCCACGACACCGTAGAGCTCAGTCGGACCCCTTCGAAGGAGGCCTGGCCACGAGTTCGGTGCCACGGATCGCGGGGTGTGTCGTGTGTCTGAACAGGGCCCACTCCAATCAATGAGAAAGCGTGCCTCAGCTTAACAAAGACAATTAAGATATCATTGTCATATCAAATAAAAGCCAAGCAAAGCCACCCTGCTAAAGGAGTTAATACCTTCGGAACCGTCATCGCCGGCAGATCATTCCTCTATTCTTTGTGATGAAGTGCTCCTTGTGGGGAAATGGCCTTTCAAGCGTCACTTTCAAGTGGGTACGTTTTGCAAACAATGGACAACTTTAGTGATAGTGGACTCACCTATTGGCTTGCTAAACCCTCACACCCATCGTTGCTGGAAAAGTCAGGGTCAGTTGGCGTGTGCCAGGACCCTCCAAGAACTGGAGGTCCGCATGGATAGCATTCATCGCATGGACGATGTTCAATTGCAGATTCACTGACTTGCACCATCTGTTTTGGATTGTTTTTTGGCCGAATCGGTGACAAACCTGTTCCCACAGCTTGGGCCCTGTCCAGGTCCGTCCCAGTGACCTGCACGCGGTTGCGGAACTCCACAGCCGCCAAAGAGTCCAATCCCATGTCCATCAAAGGCGAAGAGAAGTCCTCCAAGCTGTCATCGCCTACGGGAGTGTTGTGGTCGAGGCTTAGGGGATCTGACAGGAAATAGGGGCTTGCTTCTTGAGCTCCCCCAGAGGTCCTTGGAATAGTTACTAACTACCTGCAAATGTGCAAAGAGTGTTTCAGGTGCAATTACTAGAAGCAAGATTGCTCCTAGTAGCGATGCCAGGAGCCCCTAGCTTTTTGTTACTAAGTATTGTCGGAGATCCTGGGCTGCGGCGACAATCCCTTTCAGTCTTGCCTCCTGAGGCGAGACCTTCGTGGGTGGGGGGGGTTCCCTGCAGGAGCAGACGGGAGCGAAACCAAGTATCCAGTGTCTACACTGACACTGATGGTGTAGTCTATGAATGTGCTTGATAGGTTGCCCCCTCTAAACCTCTTCCTTTAAAAGACATAATAAGTAGTGACCCCTCCAACAACATCGTTTCGTGAAATTGGCCTCTTTGGTCTGAAAATTCGTAACCTCTTCCGTATTCTATCCACCCGTCACTCGCCGCTGCGAATGGCTGCCAGGGGGGCCCAATACTTCCTTCAATACGTTCTCAATGCCGATCCTCACCAGATCTCTTGAAGGCGCTGCGCCCTTCGCCACCAAACCGCCCTTCTTTGCATCCTTCGGAGCATACCTGGATGGTGAGAACCACGGGCCGTGAGAACCACGGGCCGTGAGAACACTGGAAAAGCTGGGATGGTTGCCCGGTAGGATGCAACCTGCAATGTGGTCTGTTTTCACTGTTTGCCGTTGCCGAGAGAAATCACTAAAACAGTTTCAAACGAATGAAACAAATAATATCAAAGATAAACAAAATATTCTCATCACACAAAAGTAAAACCCTTTACCAAAGAAACCCATTTGTTTGAACAGACTCCACTCTGAACTTCTTCCTTGCTGTCCAGGAGCTGTTGGAAGTTCTCCAAGAAGCTGGGCAACCTTGGCATCCTGAGGCGCGCAAGGCCAACAAACGCACTCCCCACAAAAGAACCCACTAGCTCTTCACGTTCAACATCTTCCAAGCATCTGTGCCAAGAAGGAGCGCCACTTGATCCGGGCCACGCCCACGTAGGCACCCAGGTGTGAAGTCGCTTGGGCGCCCAAAATGTTGTCCTTGAACAGAATAGAACAGTCCACTCGGGCAGGTGTCAAATTTTGCACCAAATGCAACATCACTCAGACTTGGAGGCTTCATCAGGCCGGCGGGGTGGCAGGGGCTGGGGCACGTCCTCCCCCGTATACGTCAGGGAAATAGGAGTGAGAAGTACATTCGGCCATGAGGTCTCGAAGCTCTTCCAGTTCAAGGATGAGTCAGCAAAAGGATCCCGATCGTCCTTGCATGCTTATCAAAAACTTTCAGCGGATATAAAACTATAGTTGGTTGCAAAGGCAAGATCTATAGACCTCTCTTGCAAGGGGATGAAGGGGATAGTCGAACGTATTACATATTGCTGTCTAAACGACTGGCAAATCTGAGCCACTGGCTGATTCATTTTACAGTGGGCCTCCGTACATTGGCACACATGTTTGCTATCCCTCACCGCAAAGTATGCGCAGAGCCGCCATGGCTTGCAAGCCCTCTTGGAGCGCAATACGCAAGACCACGCTTTCAGAGGTCCCTGCACGCGCGGCCATGCCCACCTTCCAGCATGGCTGTGGCTGTGGCTGCTCCAGCCACGATGTGGATGGTGGAAGTGGAAGGGGTTGGGTAGGGATGGGCAAATAGAGTGTCAGAATAACGTAGTGGGCGGTGAAGGTCCCAAAAAACATATCAATGAGGTCTCAAGTAGCTGGACTACCGCACATGTCAGAACTATTCTGATTTCCTTATGCGTCATCACAAACTGCATTTTCTGCGTTCTGCTAGCTGCTATAAAAGTCGAATTTGTGGATTCCGCAGGGTTTGAAGGGACAGGATCTTGCTGGGTAATCTGGGTGTGGAGAGTATCACAATGCTTAGGCACCACAAATCACCACAGATCTTCGTCTCTCCAATGCAGTCCAATGCAGGCTTTACAAGAAGTTGCTTACTGAGGTTTATTGAACCATTTATTGAAATGATTGCCAGCAATCCGCAGTGGTACCAACTCCCCCAAAACAAGTATCGGCGATCCATGTCGATCCGATCCTTTGGCCTTTTCACTACAAGGCTTCAAGAGGATTCTCCTAGTATTCAATTACCCCAGGAATCCCACTGCATAAGGCACTGATCGGGATCCTCAGTCGGTTTGTGGCTCTAGTTGGTATCTTTGGAACACCGGATTGCCTGGATCCACTACCAGTTGGAGAAATCACAGGTTCTCTTTGACCGTGGCTCTCACCAGCCGAAGCCCGACGACGACGAAAGCCGAGGGCACCTCGGCCCATGGTCCCCACTGCACGGAGACAGCTGGCAGGTCATGTTGCCGGCGATAGGCGGCGAAGGCATCCAGGAAAGCGTTCGCGGCGCAGTAGTTGCCTGAGCCAGGTTGAGGAGGCAAAAACCGCCACTTGATGCCCCATGGCCCATGTCATGTCCATGCGCTACTCCGATGAAGGACTATGCAAGAAAAACATTGCTTTTTGAAATACTTTTTTAATGTACAGAGTTGATTGCTTTGACGATTCTAAGTGTCGATTGGATTTTTCCATAGGCAGTAGGGCAGTAAGACTTACAGTACTAAATTTGAGTCTTCTGTGATCAATCTGGTCTGGCTTCTTACAAACTTCTGGAGCCGCCTACCATGGCTTTTGCAACCAACATCCTTGTCCTCACCGTTCATCACCCCAACAGGAAGCGCTAAAGAACGGGACCCATAGAAACCGATGAAGTTTCTCACTGGTTTCAATCAAAGGCCTCTTGTCATGAATTCACATGTTCCTCAGAATTCTCTCCAAGGTGCCCTGTCCAGCAGTGCCAAGCATGGCTGCCACGGACGAGAAGAGCCTCGGAAGCAATGGTGCAGTGGCTTCGTTCGATTGGAACTCATTGGGCTAATTAAATTTTATAAATATATATATAAATGTATTCGGAAACCAACAGGCAGTAGAAATGGATTTAGTCCTCTGCAAAGAACAAAGGGGGTAGTTTGCATAATTGAGGTCAGACTAGTTGACTAGTTGAAATCTATATATTTGGATACATTTGGTCTATTGAAAACGTGACGTCAATCAACAAAACAGAATCCTTCTGAGGTTGCAAGCTGGGGTGGTTTTAAGCTCCAGGGGAGTGGATCATGGCACCCCAGAAACCCTCCAATCACTGCCCCTTTCGAACACAGACTTGTCTCACAACTTGATTTGGGGGGTACAAAACCCTGCTCTCAGCTCTAATCAGCAAATCATGCAGTGCTGCCGATCCAGCATTGTGAGACAATTGGGCTTGGGATCAAACGCTGTGGCAACCCCTGTGAACGTGTGTGTGTGTGTTGTGAAACCGCGAAACGCTCACTGTGGGTGTTCATCCTCTCTAGAAAGGCGTTGCTTGGATTGCACCAGGAGCCTTTAGTCAAGGCTCTTCAAGGCTAATGACGGCTAATGATGTGGCTTGCTCCTGTGGTTGAAGAAGGAACCTTCGCAAAGGTCAATGACAAACCGCAACACGTTTTTGACCCACGGGGGGCTTCGGGCTTCGCGGAGCCAGAAAATGGGTCACCTCAGCGAGGCTAATCAAGGCTACCTTCCATCCCATCCAAGCCGCACGAAGTGGCTCAGCTCCAATTTCATCTCTTTGGCCTTTGACAGGGGTTACATGGCCGGTGCTACGGCCGGTTGAAAAGGAACCTCGTTGTTCATGTGTGGGTGGGTAATGCCCTGTCATTAAGAAACTCATTCAGCATGAATTCAAGCCTTCACAATGTATGAAGTGAAGGGATATACAAGTGTATCTGCATATGTTTTGAATGTGTGAAGGGGTTGCGGCTTGTGCAATAACACAACCATTCTCAAGGTAGGATAAGATTTTCTAAAAAAAAGGGTCATATTTAAAAACTTGCATCGTGCCCTGGTGGAACTTTGTGATAGACCACCACCCACGTAAACCATGTGGTATGTCTGAAACTTTTCAACACGGTGCCCTTTTTTGAAACCATCAAAAGAGGAGCATGGCAATACGCAAATCAACCATGTCCTGAGTCCTGAACAACAGCAGTATATTAGTGTAATGATATGTATAATGATGGTCTCTGAATATACTGTAAAACTCCTGAAATATCCAGAAATATGTTTTTAGAATTTTATTGTTGGCGTCTGCAGATCTTTCTCCAAGCGGCATGGTTGTGCAAGTGCAGTGTACCGTCCATCTTTGGCAGCAAAACGTTTTGCCTAGCACGCGTTCGGACATACCAAGTGAAAGAAAACTAATAAACAGATTCCTCCACCCATCCCAAGATACGTACCACTCATCCAGCAATCGCAGTTTGTCGCCCAACTTCTAAATGCATGCGTGGGGTACCATGCTGATTCAGGAAAAATACTTGGATCTTCATCCTCGTGTACAATCCAAGTGCTTGGGGCTAGTATTTGGCCAATGGGCATTGAGGTTCGCCAAGCAGGCATACTATGAAAAGAATCGCCACTAGTCAAGGGGTGAATTCCAGTCCCCACAATTGCTCTTCTGAATCAAAGCTTTACCCGCTTTACCCCGTCAAGAAGTGTGTCAAAGGATCCTCCACTCCAAAGTGGAGGCAGGTGTACGCATCCACCTATTTAAAATTTGATGAGCAGTTCCAAGCTGATATTTCAAGCCCCAATCTTCGCCCAGCCGCAGATGTTCCTGCTGCAAGTCAGCCATCAGGTGATCGTCCAAGATCCCTGCTGCGTGCCACAGTCCCTTCAGCTTGCCCAGCTTGTTGGCCTTCAAATAGGGTGGACTGGTACCTTGAGGCCTCATAAGCTTTCTTCACCATCCAAACACTCGCTTTCGATGGGTTGAACATCGGTTCTTCAGACTTTTGGTTGAGGGGAGGTGCAAGTGTTTCCTTTTGCAAAAAGCTTCAAGAAAGTCCTTTTGCTGGATCACAAGACAACAAACATTTCACCACTCATCAATTCTCTCCCCACAAATCACTCCACGCAGCACACCATTGTCGAGCACTCCGGATGTTCTCCCCCACCTGCTGCATGACCGTCTTCACATCCTCCTTCTTGGCAATATCGCCCTTCAAGACATGGACATCGGCCAGCTTTTGGACCTGCAGGTGCAGACGGCAGCAAATCGAGGGTCTTCCATCCAGTAGGCTGTCTGGTGACTCTGGTGACATTAATTCAGCAGGTCTTTGGTATGTTTCTAAAGGAGGAAGGGGCTGCCAGTTCTTATCATTCACTTGACAGGTCTCTGCCTCTGCTTACAATCGTGTACTACTTTCACTTTAGTATGGGACAAATTCAATACAGTAATAGCTGCAGGTTCTCTTTCCAGACCCTCCGCCCGCAGATGTTGCCTTCTCGAACAGGCCGAGCAAACTCTCATCGGTAACGCGCCCGGAACGGGACATGAGCGCCAAGTGCCTCACGAATCCATTCGGCACCGAAGCTCCCAGGCTCCCAGGTTCAGGGCAACGGACCGGACAAGGTCTTGGGCCAATTGACTTGTCCCCCCCTATCCAACGTGTCCAACCCCAGTAGGACCGAGTAGGACTATTTTAACAAAACAACTCATCCACATCCATGTTGAAATTGGATGCCATCTACTATAGACTATAGATGGTATTTTGTGATCCTCCTCTTGGAGGCTTCACTGGAACAACGGCCATCCACAGACACCACAAAAGGTGGCGAAGAAAAAGGTCAGCATCCAGACCTACCAAGCCATCCAGAGCCCAGAAAGGATTCCATCCGTTGAGCGCAAACATAAATTAGGAAATGATCAGCAGGGGACAAATGAATGAACTCTTTTCAAGTGTGTATATATATATATTAGTTATATCTGTATTGAGTTTCTTGTCAGTTTCTATCTGTCGGAGGGACGTGCATCCGTACCTCCAAGACTCACAGATTGGCTCGCAGATGTAGCATCCTTGATTTTTGCACCTATCAGTTCACAACAAAGAAACATCTTGCCTACATCTTGTTGGGAAGTAACAAGCCAGCCACCTATTCAGATCCTTTCGGTGTCTTTGGTTCTGTCACAATGAAACAACGTTGTCCTATCAACCAACCCCAAAAGCACCGCTTTAGCAGAAATGCACCACCAAGTTTACACAAAAAAAAAGACGCAGGTGTGCCATCAATAGTGGGGTTTTACACACCAACCTCACCCATCCTCCCATCCGCCCTCGCCTGGCACCCTTCTCAGCGAGCCAAGCGCCAAAGACCAGGCCCAAGGCACCGGTGCCGCCGCTCAAAAGGTGGCAGCCCTGCGACTGGGAGAAGCTCAGTGTCTCGGAAGTGTTGGAAGCGCAACGCCGATCCAGAACTAGGTGAACTTGCGGAAATAAGATCGGGTATTGGACAGCCAGCGTATATATAAAGAGTATTGTTTGACTGTTCTCTTTCCTCACTACAATTTTTGTCGCATTCAAAGGGCATTAACTCACCAGATATCAAACAATATCGAGAAGCTCACGGCCAAAGGCCACAACGAGCGCGGGAGTCGAAAAAGTTAATTAATTCATGGATCCGTGATGATTTGTGAGTCTCTGTCACCGATTTATCTTCTCATGGGGCGGCTGCATTCATGCTTAAGCCTTAAGCCACCGGCGTCCTGCAAGTCCGATGACCGAGTCAAACTGGGACATGTTCCTTTAAGACTTTGTCAAGGGTTAAGACTCAGGCAAACGGTAAACGGTACAAGGAACCATTATCCACTTCCTTGCCTCGAACGATGCGGGGCTCACTTCAGGCATCGCCGCCGTGGCATCGGCCAAACGTGGCGCAAGGCGTCGGCCCTCACGCACTGCCAGCTCAGGGTCCTGGCGCAGCAGCGGCAGCAGTGCTGGCAATTCCACCTTGCACGGTTCGCGTCCGCCGCACGTGACGGGTCGGCGCGGAATCGCAATGGTCGACTCAGTCGACACACACACGACGCAAGCGGCCCCCGCACTGACCTCCGAGAGCGCCAAGTCCAGGACTTCGACCTTCAGATCTGGCCGCTCAGCGCGCAAGGCGCGTGCCAAACCCCACAAAGGCGCCATGACGGGCAGGCTCGTCAGGTCGTTGGGCAAGACGGAGACAGCAGAGTTGGTGAGGAACCTGCAGCAGCGATTCTTGCCCTGATTAGAACATATTAGAGTTTCAAGGGCACTCTCAGGTGGTTGACCCTTCGTAATGCAGGCCGCTGGGGCTGCGCGTCCAGCATACCGTGTTCAAGTTGCCAGGTGAGAAGCTACTTGGTGCTTGCAGCAAACGAAAAAACTTGGCACCCTGTGCGAATATAGCATTGCAACTAACTAGCATTGCAAGTTCTGCACCCACTCCCAACTGAGTAAGAGGTGAAAACATTTGGAAAACATGTGAATGTGAAAACCACCCATCACAAGTGGTGCAATGAGGATACAGCAAGTCAGCAAGTCACTTTAAAACCTTGCAATCCCTATAGGGGTTGTTGAAGGCCCAAAAGCTTACAGCCCACTGAATGTCCTGTACTAGTAGGTATAGATTTGCTAGAGCGTGCAATTCTTTGACGGAGTCTTCTGCCGGCACCATTTTCATGTCCCCGGTTTGGAAAGGTGCTCTTTTCTTGCACCCCCTGACTGGTCTCCTCTATTCAGGGCTTTGAAGACATTTCCTCTACAGTATCAAGTGAACATCGGAGTTGATACCAACCTCTTAGATTTAGATAATTGGTCCCTCTACATCCCAAACAGGAGGTTCCTAGTTCCTAGTCAATCCTTACCAAAACGATAATTGGTTTCTCTCTGTCTCTGTCGGCCCTATCAAGTAGAATCTTGCATGTGGGAATGTGACCAAGGACACCTGCAAGCAGGCTCCTTACAACCAAGCAGCACCAGCTCAGGCAACTCGGAGGAGGGTGGCATTTTCACCAGTGCCTGACAGGTCAATGAAGGAGAGGCTGGTTGCGCCAGTGCAAAAACAGCACCCAATGGGCACACGGAAAAAACGTTTAAGCATGTTTATTGAATATTGCACAATAAAGGTTTGTAAAGGAGATTGCCCTTTTAGTAATGCTGCGCTTAGGGTCTGTGACATGTTTTGTGGGGAGGGTGGGGTAGGGAGAGGTGGTGTGAACTAGCAGAAATGGCTAGGGAAGGTGCTTCTCAAATTCCAGATGAGACCTGAAATCGATATCTTTTATCTGACAATCAATCCAAAGAATCACAAAGTGAAGTGGAAAAGGAACCGGAGAATCACACTAAATCCCAACTCACTTGCCCAATGAGCCTGAAACAGGCAATTAATCGCCTTTCGAGATCTGCACCAACATCTTCAAAGAGATGTTTTTTATATCGTTAATCCACCTTTTGCAGGCCACTTTGAAGGGTCAGGTTCTCACAGTGTTTGCTCAAGAAAAGAACAACATGAACATTAACATCGGTAAAGAAATAGAAAGCCTCCTTCAAGGGGCCTTATTGAAGGGGGGCTACTTTAGCCACTTTGAGCATCATTGTTCAACCCCTCACCGCTTTGAAGCTCGCTTGTGCCGGCCTTCATGAGGCGGAGCGCATGCGCCAAAGCCTCCAAGGGCTCAGCCTGAGGCGAAGGCTAAGGCACCAAATTTCCAGCAACCTTCAAACATCAAACCCTTGACATTGCTTTACATTTGCTTCACAATAACGCCCTCCACTCCCCTCCCCCCCCACTCCAGCCTGTGACAAGCCAACTGCACTGATGACCTGGGCAACGCCCTCCAAACCTCCATCCTCAATGGCTTCCAATGCCTCCTGTGCCGTAATGGGCGGACCAAGCAAGGGAGGTGATGGATCGGAAGCCAAGAATCCCAGAGAAGCCAGCTGAGTCCAAAAATTCTGCCTTCAGAAAGATCCGTAACCCGCCTTCCCTGACCTGACCTGCCTAAACCGCCCTCCACTGCCCTGCCTCGGAGATTCCTGAGACCTCTGCGTTGGGCAGTTCTGCCAAGATTTCGCTCTCCTGGCAATTCGGCTGAACACCATAGCAACTCGAAAAGGCCCTGCGGTAAGATTGGGTGGATTCAGCCCCAGGTACATAAGACTGTATTGCTGGTAAGGGCGGTTTTGTTGGGATTTAGAGGAGTCCCCAGCAAAGTCGCACAATCAAGCAGGTCTCCTCCAGTTCCCTCTTGGGTGCTAAACATCCTTAAGTTTCAGATGTGGAGTAACCCCAGACTCTGCATCCACGACCAGGGACGGAATGCTCGCCACTCATGTCCCACTCCTTCGAATTCTCCGCAGCTAAGACCAAACAGCGACCTGCCACTTCTGCAGCTTCTGCCTCGCCCTTGCCCTTCACTTCGGTCCAAACCACCTGGAGGGCTGCCACATGTCATGTGCACATGTAACTCTAACATCAAAAGAGGATCCACAACGACCTATCCTGCCCGCCGCTGATCCGGGTGGGAGACTTTCTAGGAATTCGAGTGCTTGCAGCGCTCGCAATCTAGTTTATCTGATTCATACCTGTGGCTCCAATAGCTCCTCCCACAACCCCTCCTGAAACCAAGAGTTCTCTGATGGTGTTTTCTTTTGACACCCCACCCAGCCGTCTCATGGCCTCGTAAATCTTCTGATCGTCTTCTGCCATTTGGCTCTCCATGGCCTTCTTGATCTGCTCTGGTGTCACCTGCCGATGACACTGCCGTCCAGGATGAACTATCCCCATGCAGCTAGCTCCTGCTGGGGCTGTTTTGCACCTCTTCAAAACGGGCAACGGAGTAGAAGAAGTTTTGGTGGGTCAACCACGTACACCAGGTCCCACGAGGTCCTAGACCCCTGGTTACCAGCTTTGCACTCATCTCCAACCTCCGTCGGTGCGGTTGTCCACGAGGTCTCCTGCCTTACGGAAAGCCACGTCAGTTCCTTTGAAGAGCACTTCCCCCCTCCAGGGTGCTCACCGTGGAATCAAAGACCTGGTGCGAAAATCCATTCGTTAAAGACGGTACGCGCTGTGGCGAAAAAGCGAGCACAAGTTGGACGTGGACTTAGCAATAGTCTCTGTTGAAAAAACATTGTCATGAGAGCATTTTGTGTGAGAACAATGCCATGGTTTGGGACTGTGTGTTGCCGTTCCACCGACTGTATCAATTGTAGGAATCTCCTAAGCATATTTGGAGCCATCATTGAGCCATAGCACGGCTGAAGACAGGGCTGATTCAAGTGTCCTTTGAACTTCTGAAGCAGTTTCTGGATTGCAGAAGCTGCATTGACTAATTATATTATACTATATAATTACTGTGATAAGCCAATGAAGATGCTGCTTGGAGCAGTGGGAGCAAAAAGCCTAAGACATTTGCAGCAGGGGTCAACTCGTGCGATGACTTTCACAAACCTGCTCTTGCTCTGAGAAGGTCTTCAGGTCCAGGTGGACGTAGTACTGCCTCGGTGCAGAACGAAAGGTGACACAAACATGGCACTCTCCAAAAGTGTATATGGAGGCTTTCTCTGCAAGATCTGCAAGATTGGACATTTCAATCATACATTCTAGCAGTCTGTCAGCAACCCAGTTCAAAAAGAGGCTTGCGTTAACATGTTTGAGTATCTAGAGTCCTGTCCAACATCAAACAAGTAGTGGCTCCTGGATCTTGGCAAATGACCAGCAAAACAATCTGGACAGCAGCATCTTGTAGTTAATTGACTTTCAACCTCCACCCCAAGGAGGTAGTTGCGGAGGGGCAAACAAAACGCGTGTGTTGTTGCTTGGCCTTTGGTAAAGTGCTGCTCTGGAGGACAACCCCAGGGTTGGTTGTTTCCCACTGGTTGCGCATGAGAGCATGCTGTCTTTTTGGAGTCTCCACTCAGTGTGCCGGTAGATGATGACTCCACATTCTCTTCCCCAGTCATTTCCTTCTTGCACCTGGCTTTGCTTTCAGAACCTGCATCTAGTCAGTGGCCAAGGTTGGTGAATATCACACACGGGGTATCTGATATCGGATTATTTTTCAGCCATAATAAACTGGGAAAGTAGATCAATAATGATCAGTATTACTATATATATATATATACATGTGTTTATATATCTAAATGTTTGCGACTCGCAAACACACCCCAGTCTCAAGCCCTTCTCCAGTGCAAATATATATATATATAATATGTAATATATATAATATATAGTGTGTATATATATATATGCTTCAGGGCCAAAACGGCCGAGTGAGACCACTCAACCAGAAAAGGAGCGATGGAAAAAATATTTATGTTCTAGCTTTGCAAATCTGTATTTCCTCTTCTGATCCGAGCAGCTCGTCGCGAGAGAAGTTCCGGTGCACGTGTGACTGGCGCGGACGGATTGGGAAGGAAATCTGAATGTGAGCTGAAATGAGCTGAATGTAATGGACCAATGTACACCAATGTTTACTGATGTAAAAACATATATGTCAAACTAACAAAACCCCGTGGTCTTTGGAGGACAAACGGTCTTCTGCAGGTGGACAATTTGATCGAAGGCGGCCTCCGGAGTGAAGCGACATGTCATGACAGCTATCCTCAAGAAGTAGGAGCAAGGACGCTACTAGGGGCTCCTGGCATCGCTACTAGGAGCAAGAAGCTACTAGGGGCTCCTGGCCTTACTACTACCAGCAAGGACGCTAATTACTAGGAACAAAGGGTCCAAATTGATGATTACAACCATCTCCTGCGGAATACCCCCAGCCGGGTGCAACACTCAATCACACCTCATTGCTTGGTCAGCAACATCAACACCTTCCACCAAATCCAGTCCATGCACACTCGTCGACTCTGCCCACCTGCACTCGGCCCATGCCGCTGAAGATCTTCAATGGAGCCTCCCAGCCCACCATGGTGGCACCCAACACGTGAATGGTACCTGGTCGGGCAATTGCGTGGGGCATATGTCGGGAGGGTGAGGTAGGTAGAATTGTTTGAAGTGGAAAGCGCGGAAGCAACTGGGCGAAGCAAGTGAACGATGTCTTCAAGTGTTCAAGTGTAGGATGGAAGGAATTTTCAAAAAAAGAATTCGCAAAGGCAGCAGGCAATGTTTGTGGTTTCCTTCGATCGGAACCAGCTCCGTATTATACAAAGCAACCCCCTCTAGACACATGTGCAAGTCTGTCTCTTCTGGAAGAGTGCCGGTTGAGTTGAACATATCAAGGTCCCATAGATTTTTTGCCTTTTCACTAACATACAACATACTTCAATATAATCACCTGGCTGAGCCTTTTGCACTGTCCTCCATAACGTCAAACCCATGGCAATTGGCCGTGGCATCTCTACAATTGTTTGTCTGAAGCTCTGCCAAAGAATGTTGAATAGTTGAATTGGCAAAAAAGGATATTGCAGGCTGCGCTGGCACTCAAGCCTTTTTGTCTGCTCTATTGTTCATATCAAACATGACTGATTATCCTTGTCACTGGTGCATTCTGCGACCAACCATAAACTCCGCAAACAACCCCTCAAACTGAGGCAAATGCTTGGATTTGCGAAAGAATAAGAATAAGTCCCTACATACAAAGGGAAAGGTGTGGCGGCATACAATGGCTCCGCTGACCGCACGTCCGCGTTATTGATTCTCAGGCTCCCCACCATCCAGTGTTGCCGGGTGCATGTAGAAGCCCTGGTTGGGCTGTGACCTGAGCACAAACAGGGCCTTGAAGAACAGTGGCTGGCTCAGTGGATTGTTTAATGTCGATCCAGCATACAAAAGAACTTATAAGCACACGTTTTGCAGAAGAAACATTCTCATGAGATAGAAGATTCATGTCGATTCATCATGCAAAATCCTACCCTGGCTTTCTTCCCCAGCGAATCTGATCGCGCTATCCGCCCAAGTCTCGCGTGTCGTGTTGAACGTGGGGTCCTTGGGTCCAGGCTCTGGCGAGTGTTCCAAGAGGCACAAAACATGTCGGTCACCTCCTGAGGAATGATGCAAACAGTGCAGCCGCGGGCAAAGAAAAAATAAACAACCGATCCAAACGACAATTGCTGTTGCTGAGCATAGTTGGACCCCGGGAAAAGAACATCGGAAGACAAAATCAAAATAGATCAAGTATATTTGCAGGGTCGAGCGTTTCACACACAGGCATCAAATATTTATTAGAGTCATAATTCCCTACGACGAGTCGATGAGGTGTCTATGTTTGATGTCTGTCAAGTATTGTCGAACCATATTGGAGAGCAGCATCGGAAGCAATGGGATCTTGCAATGTCCTATCCTATCTCACACGCAAGAATAAAAACAGTGGATATTCTATCCCCGTCAGCCCGTCGGGTATCCCAGGTGGTGCAGGAATATTGATGTTACAAACAGCAGCAGGTTTACCAGAACCTTATCAGTGATCAGTTTTGATCCAAAGCCATCCTGTCCATACAACTTGTGTTTTTGCCGGTGTCACCGGAAAACGAATATTCAAACCATCACACACACACAAACACAGAAACGATATCGACTTGCAAGTCCTTCACCCGAAGGACCTGTGCGCATGCGCTGCATCTGCTTGCACACCTGGCCAAAACAACTCGTCGAGTGAGAGGGAGGTGCCGCCCCTGGAACAACTTACAATGGAATGGTGATCCTTTGCAAATGAACATGAACTTGGATCTCCAAAATCATGTTGGAGTACTCTGAGTGTCGTGATGGAAATTCCATGCTTGTCTTTAAGAGGTTGTATGAGGTTGTATTTGTTGAGTGGTTGAGGTAGGGAGATTAGACTAACACTCGATATCCAACCTTTAGGGAACGCGTCTTGGAGCCAACTCTCAAAATGCCTCTGGAAACCTCCCAACTCTATATCGCCGAGAACTGAACGCCAAATTTAGAGTAAGCCGTAAGCCAACAATTAGCATCAAACCGAATTATTTAACTGAGGACATAAAGTTGGACCAAGTGCATCCCCTGTGAATTCTTGGCATTCCAGTACCCTCTGATCCGCCAAGCTGAGTTCTTCATGTGGACAATCAGCAGTCCCGCAAATTCTAACCTCCCCTCTCAATTTTCTCGTCACTCAGAAGAACTTGTAGTGAAAACCCAAACTTATCAATTACACAATCAACTTCTAACACCTTTTTTTCGTCCCAGTGGCCCACGACACACCAGAGCCGCGGAGCCTGGAAGCGTGGACCCAGCCAAAGGCCTCCCTTGTGGATGGCCGCGTAGACGTCCTCCGTCCCCGTGACCAGCGAATTCAGTGATCACTATTTTCTCCCTCAGCGGGTTTATGGTTTTTGGAACCACAGGTGCCCTGCAACAGCGTGGGATTCAGCACATTTCTGCACACAGCCATGTGGTCTCATGGGTCCGCTAACGCGGAGCATGTGGGTAAACATACGGTGCACATTTCCCCCAGTCGGACACCTGGGAAGATCAAGAATCGCCCAATCCCATTGGGCACGGTTGGGTTCACCCCATCTAGCTTCTGAGGTTATCACATCCTTCTGAGCCCGCAGGAACGCACTTCTTGCATGTCCTTCGGATCCACCTCCTCGGTGCACATCTCTCGCAGCTCCTGTGCAGCTGTTGTAGGGGCAATGAAAAAAAAACAAACACACACATGAAGGACAGAACCTACAAAAACTGATGACGTCCAATCAGCAAAACTTACAGAAACTCCACGCGCGGCTCACAAACCCTTTTCAGCAGTCTTTCCCCTTGTTTCGTCTTCCTCCAGATTCAGCTGGGCAGGTTCTGCCAGGCCACGGCCAATGCGGCCCTGCCGCGGACGCCAGTGGGTGGGTTTCACTTCCCCGTGTCTGAACATCAGGAAGTAGCTGCTGCGACATACTGCCACTCATTACCGCTACTTATGCTTACTATGTTAATTACACCAGCATAGACCCCAAACAGCGTCAGCATTTTTGTCGGCGTCAGTGTCAACTCCGAAAGTTGCAATGTTGGCGGAAACTAGTGTAAGTATACTTTTCTAAAGCCTCCAGCTGTTTGGGAACTGCACCTAAACAATGAATGTTTGAAAACACCCGTTCCTGATGCCTGTGTCACATGCGCAAAACTATGGGATACCGGATGTCGTGAGAAGATCCGATGGTGATATCGCATCTCGATCGCTGTGTCACTGTTGCATTCATAGCCACATGAAAACATACCCAGGACAGGCAGACCTGGACAAACAACGAAAGAAGGACACGGGGCTTGCGACCGTGGCACGAGGACAGCGGAGGAGGGCCCACAGGGTTCGAAAACGTGGCCACTAGAATAAGCAGGAGGAAGACACAGGGCTCGCCAGCGCGGCCAAAGGACGAGGACAAGAGGAGGACAGCCTGGACACAGAGCCAGCCACAGAGTTCAGGGGCGCGGCCAAGAGGACAAGGCCTGGACACAGAGCCCAGCCACAGAGGACAAGAGGAGGACAAGGCCTGGACACAGAGCCCAGCCACAGTGTTCAGGGGCGCGGCCAGTGAGTGTGGCCAGCTCTTTTTTTCTAAGATAGAACCCCAACAGTAAACTGTTTGGGGAATAAGTAAAACCGTACACCTTGTCGTGATTGTTGATTGGTGAAGGCTACGGTTTTTTGAACTTGTGCATATAACCTTTACTATCAGATCTCCTGATACGGGGTTCTATGGTGCTGCAGGATTTGGGTGCATCAATCTCAGCGGCGTCAGTCCACTGCCATTGGTGACCAAAGGAGTCCCAAGGATGCGAGTGCCGTTCTACTGGTCCAGCTGCTATGTAAATGCATATTGTTTGACCCACACAGCCTTTGGATTTCGGGATGAGAACTCTAACATTCCAAATGCTCCAGTTCACCCTAGCTTAGGTTGGTCATTCACTTTTAGATAACCAGTGACATTTCTGGAACTTCCACCTCACAGTGGGTGATCATCTCGTCATTGCCCTCGCGCAAGCTTCTCATCTCAAACTTGTCGCCCATCCTTACAAGACAGTTGAATACGCAGAATGGGAATCGTTGGATTAATATGGAAAATCTAGATCGGTTAAAAGATACAGAGATAAATCCCCAATAACACACTGGACAAACCCATCCATTTTGACCAGAGAGTCAGAGAGTGCTTCAACCAGAAACGATTGGATTTGGAGTTACAAGAAGATGTTCATAACCCAAAAGTCACAGGTCATGTTAATGTTTTGTGTTTACTCCTACCGTCAAAATGGTTTGCTGAAAAGTAAAGTAGACTCACCAACCATCCTGAAGATTGGTCACCTTGCTGTGAGCTATTGCTATATTATAGCTGGAAGCTACAAGATGAATCTAGAACAATCTAATAAGCAAATGTTCCAAGAAAACCAAACCAACTATTGCCATTTACCCTCTACTGTACCCTCATCAAATGAACAACTTCTTTTGTAGTCTCTCCTGCAACAAAAGCATCCGCCGCCCTGGTGTTGCATCATTTCCACTTCGCAGACGCTTTGAACCCTCTGCGACACAGAAACTAACCTTCGCTCCGCATCAAAAATAACGAAAAACGAAGCGTCTGGCAGAAGCGCAGGAAGACGGTGGTGGCTGTGGGCTCATCAGCGTTCTTTGGGATCACCAGGGGCCAGGTCATCGCCTCGCTTCTGTTACCCATGGTGTGGGGAAGTGAAAGAAGGATAACAACGGAGACTGAAAGAGTGTAGACATTGGGATTTACTTGCATACAACATGATCGTATTGGGAACTTTCATGAACTTTCTCACCTGGGTATAGTCAGAAGGGTCTGGGAGTCATTCCTACAAACCAGGACCAACCAAACCAGGACTCATACAGGGCAATTTGTAGGACTATAGACTATAGTATACTATAGTTATATTATATACATGGGTCACATGGGTCAGCCCCTCGTATTTCTTGGGCACCTGGTCATACCTTGACTCAAAACCTTTACATTGAAGCACCTGCTATACTCCCTGCCCTAAAATGGTTTGCCCATCAAAGGTGGAACCTCAAAGAGCTCTTCATCACGGTTCCGTTCACAGGAAACTCACTGGGTCTCCTGTGTGACTTTTGTCAGTTCACCCCCATAACCACAGAGTCCTATCCCGTCTCATTATTTATTTATCTATATATTTGGTTGGTTCCGGCCTCACCGCACAAACCCGACATGACTGCTAAGTTAAACATAGACTGCAAATCTATGAGTCTTCATGTTCACCCTGCCCAAAGCATCATCACACCACACCAAAGAATATGTTCATCTGCAAGGGGCCAAGTCCTTGAGATATCCTTCTTTTCCAACAATTGTCTTCACAGCCTCCATTGCGTGTTCCACGTAGACCACACCTCAACAAGCGGAGAACCCACTTGCAGATTGTCAAAGCAATATGTGTACACAAAAAAATGGTCAACACATGCGCAAATCAAGGGAGCATGATCAACCCAAATCAAACCTTACATGTTGTCCATAAATTGACCACACCAAAAACCTTTAAATGCCTTTGGTGGGCCTCTCAAGCACTTAACGATACTTAACGGATTGAGCCTTTCAATTCCAAGCCATGATTGTGTCACGTCTTAAGGATCTGTAGGCCTTGCAGGGTCAGAAGATTCACCTCACCTTGAGTGTCGGCAGCTCAGCCCGCTATTGAAGGATGTGCGTGTAGTATGCAACAAATCATTTGGCCCTACAAGGCAGGGGTTCTGATCTTCCCCAGCATGACTCAAAATAGATCCTGTGACATCTGCAGGCTCTAGACTCAACTAAGGACAATTACCCTCGTGACTTTGGTAACCGACTCCAGAAAGCCTGGTATCATGGTCATGGTCGCTAGTAGTAACAAGTGCCACGCTAGTAGTAACAAGTGCATCGCTAAACAATAATCAATTATCCTGGTAGCTTCTTGTTACTACTAGTAAGGCACTTGTTACTACTAGCGTGGCACTTGTTCCTAGTAGCTTCTTGTTACTACTAGTAAGGCCAGGAGCCCCTAGTAGCGTCCTTGCTCCTAACGACTGATTTCACCGTCCCATGACATTCCCCAAATTCCGCCCGGTGCCTGGCACCACAATCTCCCCGAAGGCCACATGCTCTGCACAGACCTTGAAAAGATCCTCAGTGTCAGGTGCGGTGACAAGATGTGACAAGTGGCATCCAATGGTCAGTCTCTTATTTACTTCACATGTCCTTGGGAGTTAGGGACTGATCCTAGCACCCACCCAAAACATTCCCAAACCACCAGGTGATGGTGGTGTTGGGGGACCAATGGGAAGAAGGTGGGAGGGACTGGTTGGAGCTGATGGTTAGCGGATGGTTTTCTGTAACTTCCCCAAGATTCAGACTTCCTCTCTTGAGAACATACATTCTTGAGTCTTTCAGGAATGTTGTCCTTGGACCTGCCAAGTAGTGCAGAAGAGGGAGACCGCCTAGCAGCAAAAAAATCCTGTAGATGGCCAATTGGTTTGGGGGAATCTCCCCATTTTCTCCGCCAAGTCTCCGATTTGATGGTGCATTCGAAGTGTGTGTCGCGGCCCTCCATGATTTTGCGGCGCAGGCAACGGTAAGCTGTCTCCCGCCAGGGGAAAGAGGCATGCCTTGGGAGAAAAAGGATCTCAAAGCAATTTGCAAAAGAGCAGATTTCTCACAAAAGTTGCTTGATCACCATGCCCCGTTCCCATCCCGGCAATCTAATTATATACCCGAATATGTCCGAATTAACATGCAAACAAGTACAACACATCCACAAATGTATGGTCCTCCATGGCATGGCTTAAGGGCTTTAAGGCTTTGGACATCCAACATTCTTTGACGGTCCAAGTCAAGGTTGGGCTAATTAGGCTGTGGCATGGCTAGGCGGCTAGGCTATTGGCTAGGAGCAAGGATGCTACTAGGGGCTCCTGGCATCGCTACTAGCTTCTTGCTCCAATCGCGACAGCTTCGGCTCCTCCCCTCCATTCCGTGCCTGAAGGCGATGGCCGTCTCAGGGGGCGCCGCAGGCTTGGGCGCTGCTACGAAGGTCAAGTGTGCGTTGGTGCCGCCAAAGCCAAAGGACGAAAGACCTCCGGGTTTCAGGCAATACGGTGCTGGGATCACGTTTACGTGCAGGGTGGTACAAGCGTTGGGGTAGGATGCATGTCCAGCAAGGGCCCCTTTAATCAGGCCGCAGGCCCCAGTTCAACTTAAGCCTTGACCTTCTTCTGTTCCTTCAAGCCTTCTTTTGTCCGTTCACCATGCTGCGTCTGCGATCCGCCTGAGGCCAACGTGCCACTGGGCAGCTCCTGGAGCTCCGTGGGGATCACTGCAGGGAAGTCCTGGTAGAACGATCGGCTTGCGGAGCCAATGGTGCAGAAACGCACGCAAAAGAAACTTTAAATCTATTTGTTTAAATCATATTGAACCACTCAACCTAAGCCTGGTTGTACACTTGAAAGTTAAAAATGAGTGCTGCAGCTGACAAAAAAAAGGCTGAGGCTGCTGGTCGAGGAACGTGGTGCAGGTTCAACGTCAACATCAAGTGATCAATGCGATTGCCGGTGCAACGTCTTCAAGAGGCAGGCGGCAAACACAGCAAACACATCAAGCCTAACCAACTAGCCGCCCAGTCCCCACACGCTTCTATTTCTGTGGAAAAAGTGCTAACCTCGCTCGAGGAGCTATCCAACAAATTCTCTATATATACACTCCCTGAAACAATCATGGAAGTGGAACATAGGCCCCTGGAAGACTATTTTCCTCTACAAGTGAGGCCTGCGCAGCTTCCATGATTGTTTGAGGGAGGGTATTATATACTGCTGTAATCTGTTGAACTTTGGACATCCCACAACAGCACCTTCCGCGACCTTTCATACTCAAAAGCACTATTGGATAAAAACGAATCAGGACCAACTAACTGACCAATGATGGCTTAAATCATAACTAACCTGTATGAAATCCTGGTCTGTATATGTCTGTATCCCTTCTTCACCCCTTTGCTCCTCCATGTCGATGTGTGGATTCAAGCTCTGGAAGTGCAGGTTTGGTGGCGCTTGGCGCTTCTCCAACATATGCACGCTCCTGAGCTGACACACACACACACACACCTCTTGCCAAAGTGTGTCAAGTTGTGGACCAGTCTAAACAATTTTCCTCCAACATGCTGCTAAAATTCTGGGTCCAAAGTACAGGAGCCATGGATTAGCATGGATTCGCTCCATCTATGCTCCTTCTCAATGGTGCTGTGTATGACCCCCAATAAACCAAAAAGTCATAACAAGTTCATCAACAATTGCAACCGTGAAGATGAAGGCGGTCTGTTTATTTTCAACCTGCAAGTTGTTCCAACAATTGTAAACTCAGGGTCTGTGGGGGTTGCAGGATCCATGCCAGCTCTGAATGTTGGCCAAGCTGCTTCAAGAATCCTGCAATGCCCGCCGAACCCTCGAGGTGTGCAATGTTGGTCTTTGCTGCACCCAAGACCAATGGATCTGTTCGGTTCCTGAGATGAGACTTGAGTGTGGGTCGATTGCGAATTGGTTGGTTGACAATGTAGTCACTTCAATTTATACATCTTTGATCATTTTAAGGCATATTTTTGGCACGTCAGCGGGGTGACATGACTCACACCCAATTCCGGTCAAGCTGAGCTGCACTAAGTCCTCACATCCTCACCTACTGATATCCTGAAGCTCGACGAAGAACACAGTGACACTTTCTTGAACAGGACAGTCCCACCTACCTTCCTACCTACCTACCAAAACCCTCCAACAGGCTGCTTATGACCCTAGTAAGTGTCTGAGCACGTGTTCTCACCAGAAATACCTTAGATCAAGGTATGACTCACTAGTGACTTTCAAACCGTTCTGGGATTCTGCTCTGTGTCGTGGGTCCAACTACAAGGCTTCAATTGTGCACTGAGAGAGAGAGAGACGCACGGCTTCACACCATGAGAGTCCTACTACGTCTGCACTAGCGCAAACATAGCACCATGAAAATAATGGAAACCCTTGCTTGGGCCTGGCAAGTGAGTAATTGCATATCATTACAATAAATTCCCAAGCTCCAAGAAAACCGCACTACTATCTCTGCCACAACCAAGCTAGCTGCTAGCTCAAAGCACAGTCCACTAAAACATACTCTTGTCAAACCCCACGATGTCCTACTGACCCTGGGAAAACATGACCAAAACTGCTGTTCCAATTCCCTCAGTTTTCAGTTTAAGTTTAGACCCAACATGCACGGATTGCTTTGGTTGGGTTGCGGGGACGACCGCCCCTTTTCGGTTGTACCGAGAGACTCGCCCAAAACGCCCTTGAGAGCATCGACCTCAATGGGATCGCCCAAGGCAGTTCCAGTGCCGTGGCATTCGATGAGCCCCACATCCTTGGAGTCCGTGGAAGCTTCCAACAACCTGGGCGTTCCGAAGAGCGATGGCCTCCAACCTAGGAGCAAGGACGCACTAGCGGCTCCTGGCCTTACTACTAGGAGCAAGAAGCTACTCATGGTGTTCGGAACAGTGCAAAGGCAAAGGTGCCGGGACTGGGATAATTGCGGGGGATTGTGGGTGTTAAAGTTGTTAAGTCTCGAGTTGGAATTCGTTCTTGCAGCGATATGGAGGCCGTTGAAGGAGTCTTTAGTCAGTGGTTGTGAGCGAGTTCTGCTCAGCAAGTGCAGAAAGGGTTGGACCCCTGAGAGAGTGGATCGGGAATGTTTGAGATGTGACGTCTTTGGGCTTTAGGACCAAGTCGATGTTGCACACTCTTGGTTCCACTGCAGACATCGGCAAGGAAAGCCTAAAATGCAGGGAAAGATTTGGAAGGACAACTTTTCTGATCTTTTCTGTAGCCAGATCCTACCTGCTTGAGCAGAACCTCCCTGCAAGGTGGCTTGTCATACACAGGATGGAAAATGATGTCAACATCCAAATCTATTCTGAAATGCTTCTAAGTGAGAGCCTATGGTATAATTAGACAGTTCAGGACTCATATGAAATGAAATCCCATGATTCTACTCAGTCTTTCCCTTCGCTGAAAGATTTGATCTGTACCATTCCACATATATTACTTATTACTACATTCCCCATCCCACCTCTTTCCGCCCTTTTCACTGACTCAGCTCAGCCACGCACGGCGGATCACTGCCTGCTGTGAGGGCCCGTTCGGCGCCGTCAGCGACGCCGAGCGGCCATCCTGGTTGGCTGCCGCACCGGCTAGGCTGGCACGAACTGCCACAGCACCAGCATCATCAAGGCTGAGCAAGGCAGCACCCACACCCTCACCACGGGCATAGCCTCGACAGGCCCGGGCATGGATGGAAGTTGATGGTGGGACAACATGGTTCCAACTTCTGTGTTTGAAGAAAAACTGTTGTGTGAAGACTCAGGCTTGGAAGGGTGTGTTGGTTGGTCAGGTAGAGCAAAAGGATCAAAACGGGGACACGCACGCGCACACACACACAAAATCACTCAAACACAAATTGATTTGATTATCCTGGTTGATCCCCTTGGGAACTTCAAATCCAATGGAGAGTGTGGGTGCTTCCCATGTGTGCAGCAATGCACTACCCACAGGAGTCATTGGACCAAACGGAAAAAAAATAAGACCCTGTGGATCAAACCACCTTCTCTGGACCCTTCAAATCCCCAGAGCTCACATCGTCAACCTGCATGCATACCCAACAGAAGACAAGTGGCCATTGGCAGAAGCGTCGAAGGTGAAGCACCTGCCATCCTCCGAGAGCATCTTTGCTTTGCTGAAACCTCGTGACGTAACGAAAGTCACCCAAGCACAGCGCCATCATCGAGGTTCCAAGCGGACCGTCGGTAACAACAGCTACTAATTTGCAGCGGTAATTGGCGCTCGATTCCCATAGAAAATGTGCATAACTTTGTCCTTCCGCATGAATTTGTTGCAAGAATGGGCCATACAACCAGCTTGCCTGTTCTTAGGTGTTCTTGTTAAATGCGGATTTGGATGGCACAGTTCATCCTCCAAAGACCCAAAGTCTACATCCCTTGAACGACTCCGGCAGAATATCATGTCACCACTGGTTCTGTCTGTCCGGTCTCCGGAAGACATCCCTTAACGTGGTATCCAGCTCCCAAAGCTCTCACTCCGCAGTGACTCCGCACCCCTCAAAGCTTCTTGTTACTACTAGTAAGGCACTTGTCACTACTAGCGTGGCA
>CAXAMN010019890.1:462524-477349 GCA_963970005.1 Durusdinium trenchii
GGCACTTGTTCCTAGTAGCTTCTTGTTACTACTAGTAAGGCACTTGTTACTAGAAGCGATGCACTTGTTTCTAGTAGCGATGCCCTTTGCTCCTAGCGATGCCAAAAAGCTGATGTAAGGGCCGGTGCCCAAGATCAAATTTGTGCCCGCAGCAAGCGCCTCGGGCGTGCATGGGCAGTCTGTTTTTCGTGCTAGCCCGGTCAGAGGGTGAACCACGATGCCTAGAAATCTGACAAACCAAGAAGTTTTGAAGGTCCCTCTGAAAACATAAAAGAACAAACACATCCTCTTCAACATATATGCCATTGGCAGGAAAAAAGACATTGGGAATCAAATTGCGAAACACTGGTGACGCGACCCGCTATCTGCAGTGGTGACATAGTCACTATGTCACGTTTGCCCGCCACAGCGCCACGCATTTTCACTCTTCAAACGATTTTTTGCGTCGTTATGTGGACGAGGCGCTGCTTCGGCTGTTCCGCGTCGCAGGGATGACAGAGCTGCGTCGGCCGCCACCAAGGATGAAGAGCATGCAGTATCGCACCTTGGTTCTTATCTCCTAGAATCTGGGAAGCTACTGCATGTTTATTTAAGATTCTATCTATCAGTCATCGGCAATCCGCACGTGGGCAAAAAGGAACAATCTGGTAACCGAAGCTAAACCCTGAGAATTCAATCGTAATGAACAAGAATAAGCTTAAATAAGCTTGTCAAGTCTCCAGTGAGGAGTGAGTTGGTCTGCTCATCGCTTTGCTAGTTAGCTATAGGTAGCAATAGGTTGAAAGCCATCGCTAGTAGGTAGGAGGCCATTGCTCTTAGGTTCCTTTTGCTATTGAGGCCCAATGTTTTTTGGGGGGGAGTGGAGCAGAATTTTAATCCACCCAGTCATCACGAGATCACAATGATGCAAGACGATGCTGGCAGTGGAACAGGCGATTTTTAACAAAAAATCTGTGTCGTTCTGATTCTATGCTTGCTTTCCCTTCAGCTGTGTAGGCATAAACACAAACATCCTGAACATCGACGAATTCCCCTGGCTGTTGCTGATGTGGCACGTGACGCTCGGGCCCTTGATACCGAAAATGTAGGACGTGCGGTTGGCACTGATGGAGGCTGAGATGCCAGTGCCTCACAAAACAAGATGAGAGGACGTGGAAGGAGCGAAGACAATGAACACAACTGGGCCCTTGTCACACCTTGGTATAGGTGATTCTTACATGCACACCCAGTGCCGGATGTCAAACCTATGTCAAACTCATTCAAACTCCAAGCATGCAAAGTGAAGACCTCCTGCTTGAGAGTCCTCTTTTGAAGTTCCACAAAATTCCATGCCACCTTGTGAACATGAAGGTCCAATGCTGGAACTTTATGAAGAACTCTGCACATGTTCAACGTGTTTGTTCCATGAAAGGGGGGCCACTGGTGTTCACGTCCATTGACCACACCAATCGCCCAACCACGAACTCGTCAAAAACTAACACCACCAACTTGTAATGTTTACCGGATTGGTCGATAAACCCATCCATCACTGCAATGCTGAGTGGTGTTTTCAGGGTAGGTTGATCCTGTTGTTTGGGGCAAAGTGCATGTAGGCCAAGAACTCAGAAGCTGAGCTGAATTGCTGAACTCAGAAGTGTGGAATTGATGGGATTCTTGGGTAAGTTGATCTCCGAATCCATGCAATCAACATATTTGAGGGGTATGGAGGGGTCTATATATACTTGATTAATGAACTTGCAAAAAAGGTCATCTGCGCCTGACCAAATTCCAAAATATTACAAAAGCAGAAGCTTTAGTTTCCCAAAAAAATCTAGGAACCAAATCATTAGTGTGAGCGCTTCTTCAAGGAAGCTACCCCCGCCCTCAGGCGCGGGAGCTTCCTTAAAGAAGCTGAGCTATCCTGCGTCCAAATGTAGTAGCTTCCTCTTGCTAGTAGCTTACCTCCTTTATTTAGTTAAGTAGGCGCCTACTTAATTAAGTAAGGAGGCATGGCCACGGGCCAAAAAGGCTAAAAAGGATGTGTTTATTCATTAAAAAAAAACATGCGTCATGCTGAGAATGGTTTCTAGTGCTTGGCTTTGAGCTGACCCTGTCTTCGGCTCGATGTTGTTGCCACGATGCCAGTGTAGGGGTTGAACTTGTCACCCACACTAACCATCACAAACCTCAGTGACCAGTGCCAGTCCAATTGGTGAAAAAAAACCACGGCCCATTGGCTTAGATGGCTTAGATATGCTTAAACAGTCCAAATCCCGAACAACAAAATATCAACTACAGACTATAGCAACGAACTGTGCTGCTACAAGCGTCTGTGATTACTACAATAGGAACAACTGTTGGAAGTCCTCATGATTCACTTCCGAAGTAGTGGCCGCTAAGGAGCCAATCGTACTGACACTGACCCACGAAGACACCCACCTCTGCACCCATGAGCTGATCCTTGTCTCGGCCTCTCAAGGCAGCTTGTGTCACCGGAAAGCTTCATGAAGTAATGAACAGAATAACAACATGATATAGCAGGTCTACTGCGGGATTCATGTGTATATATATTATATATATATACATAGGCTTTGTTGTTGAAATGAATTTGCATCAAGCTCGGCGCAACAGCATGAGGATGAACATCGGTAGCTAATGTGCAACTACCCTTTAATTGATGGTTTATTGTTGACTAGGCCGTAGGCAGTTTCTCCTCCTAGTTCCAGGGTGGTTGCTTATCACCGCTCCATGAAGCATAGGGTCTCAGAAGAAAAGGATCAAAACTGCCTGATGCTCCCAAACACATTCTCTATCCGCCTGCTGCAGTGAAGGCTGTGTGAGCAGCTTCCAACCTAGGACAATGGCCAGGATGTTTCCCTCTCGTGAGAGGGTCCACAAGGGAGCCATCGGAAGGGATTCCCCAGAAGCACCGTTCAAGAAAAACAATAAATGTAACCTCTCGCTCTGCCATTGCGTGGGAAAACATTGATATGCTCCCGGGTCAAAACGTAACACCTTTGTCAACACCCGAACATGAACAGCATCTTGCCGCAAACGTCAACCTATCAGAGTAACAAGAAGCTATTAGGAACAAGTGCCTTACTAGTAGTAACAAATTAGAATAGGATCAATTTGGTGGTGCTTTTCGTTGGCCGGTTAGATCATCGTCTGCTTCGATCCCGGTTGCTAAGCGTGAAAGAAGGCCCCACGATCTGTGGGGTGACCCGTCCAAAAAACCACAGGATGAGTTGGAAGACTCCAATTGATTGGGCTTCAACAAAAAAGTTGCTGTACCTGAGATCTTAATTGTACATTCACACTTCAAACGACAGTGAAACTGTCTTGAAACACCCCGAACTCAATCTCCCAATCTCTCCCACTTGCCCCACAACGAGTGCACTCCCCGCCAAACCGGTCCCCCCACTGCACTCCGCCAGCCAGGCCACAGCAGCCGCTGCTGCGGGTCGATACTGGAAGCCTCGGCTGCGCTGAGCCCGAAGCAACTGGGATCGAAGAGCTCGGCGCCCTCGATGAAACCGCCGTGCTTGGCATAGGTCTTTCCAGGGGCATCCGGATCCGGACTGTAGTACCTCAAGTGGCTTGCCAGGCGGTTGGGGGTCGGGTGGTTGGTTTGGGTTATTAATTGGGGATCGCGGTGGTTGGTTCAGTTGGTTTGCTTGGTTGATTTCATTAGATGGTGTGGAGATGGTTGACCCTGGGAATTGGAGAAAAGCTGCTGTTGGGGATAGAACGGTGTAGTTGCTGGTTGGGTGTTCCTGATGATTTACCGTGCAAAAACAGGTTTAAGAGAGGGTTCCTTATGGTTTCTTGAGTTATGTCTCAAAACATCTCAAAGCTTATGCTGGTCTGGATGCAAAGCCGATGGTTGCGACATGCCAAGTGGGACTACACGTCCAACATCTTTCACCAGTCCCAGGAGGCGAACTCTTTCCAACCTGCAGGAACCTCGCCATACCTAGGAGGCCATTGCTCTTAATGGAGTGTCTTCCCTCCTGCCCCCTTTTCGAGTACCACATGAATAGGTTATGTGGAAGATGCAGCAACAATTGTCATCACCTATGGTAGTTGGACCTGTGGTCGTATGCTCTGCCAGTGAGACAGGTTTTAGGATTTTTAGGGCAAGAAATGAATGCCCCGAATGAATGGGCCCTCCTACCGAGGCCAAACAAAGGCGGGCCAGGCCACATCTCCAAATCCCAACGAGTGAAGGGGATCTCCACCACCGAGTCCTGGAACAGACTTGTCACATGTCTGTTTAGTGAAGGGCACCAGACTTCTCGAAAAAGAAGAATTTTAATAGTCCTTGTCATTACATGTTAAAAGAAACATCGCACAACAATATGTAACTACAACTGCACTAAGTCATATACATGATTCTAGGTATGATTCTTGCGGTTGTGATTTGCCCGTATTACAGTGGAGTTAAAGTCACCACAATCGGTCTGCAATTTGCAAAAGGAAAAACATAGACTAGACTAACACAACACAACCACTTGTTCAGTATGTTGTTCAAGTAGCGAAACTAGGGATTCCAACAACCCATGAGAACATGAGAAGCCCATTGCAACTCCAGCTAAGAAGAGTTCCATCACCCCTTTCAACGGTGTTCACATAAGCGAATGCTTTCTAAATCTCCTTCATGCAGTTCATATATCTGAGACCCTGCCCAAAATACAGTCTTAAGATATGTTGAACTGTTCAACTCTATACGTTTCCTCCATGATGCAACCTTACAGCTAGAGCGATGCATGGCCGTGGCCACGACCAATGAAGATCCTAGAGTTTGACCCTCTAATGTGCTTCCAATTGGCGAGTGAACCATTCCACTTTGTAATAAGTTATCTCCACTGGCCAGTTGCGGGATCAGCCATTCTAATAACATTACCATCCCAGGTCCCAGGCAGGCCTTCTTCTCCAGCAAATCTTCCCAAAAGCCCTCATCACGTCGCCCCGGCAGGGTCGCTGCCATGCCCGAGATGCTGGCGGCTTGCCCAGCACTGGGGCCTGGTCAAACGCTTTGCCGCAAAGGGCTCCAAGTTGGGTGGAAAACAGACACAACCCATGCAACCCATCCATTACGTCACCTGGACTTGTACGGCTTCTTGCATGCTGTAGATATCTTGCCTGTCCCTTCAATCCACTGCTACGGGTTTCAGCTGCAGTGCTTGGTATATAGTCATCCCTGTGAGTGCACCCAGAGATGGTCAAGATATGTTGCGCTTTGCAAACAGTTCTTCGCCAGTCATCTACCCATGTGGAGGGCCAAGCAATCAAATCTAACATGAATAGAGTATGATGTGAGATTTATACATGTCTATCTCGTCTATCTCCCTATTTGCAAACCCATGCATCGGCATTGTCCCACCTGCAAAGCCACCTTGCACCGCCGCAAAGGCCGCGGCTGAGCCACTGGTGGCTCCAACCTGGGAGGCTGCGAAGTTGCTGATGGCACTGACCGTCGGATAGTCGAAGATCAAGGTGTTCGGCAGCTTCACGCCTGGGGCGTCGGATTGTCGGGTCATCTGCGGATCCTCACGGGACAAAATTATGGACTTCTTGGAGGGTTTGGGGACGGTCCAGGAGGTGTTAATGGGAGTGGACTATATGTAGGAGGATAAAGACTCCCTCTCCAAACTCATGATTGCTTCAAAAGGATTCTTCAATCACCCGCAGCCACAAGACGTACAGTTCAGTTCTGCCACGGGCCATGATCACGGGAGTGTCGGTCTGTCCGTGCCCACCTTGGAGCTCATTGGAGAGCCGATTCCGGAACTCGACCGCTGCCAGTGAATCCATGCCCGAGTCCATCAAAGGCTCCTGGATCAAACGAAGATCCACGGTGGCTTAATGTTGCTTGCACATGCTGTTTATAAAGTCTCATTTGGGGATAGAAACAACGTCCAATACAATATAGGCCAAATGGTTCTTATGTAGTTTTGAGGCAATTCACTTCTTCTCCAAAATCAGGGACAGCCAGGCCGATTCTTTCCCGGCTCCAGCCCCGGCTGGCCCTGAACGGCCAGGAC
Source organism: Durusdinium trenchii (assembly GCA_963970005.1). Taxonomy (NCBI): domain Eukaryota; class Dinophyceae; order Suessiales; family Symbiodiniaceae; genus Durusdinium; species Durusdinium trenchii. The sequence continues at coordinate 468,551 of CAXAMN010019890.1, forward strand.
ACAGCTCCCTCCTGCAGAACCGCTCAAACCATGGGTGTTTGCTCCTTCGCTCATCACTAAGGAACCAACCCACACTGACCGAGTGGTCCGTTGAACTGAACAGGTGGAACTGTCTGGACAGTCTCCAAATTTGGCAATGCATCTGTTTCCAAGCATTGTTTCCCTCGATATACAGTAACTCTTTGACTCGATCATGTATGTGCTGGTTGTAGTGATCCCCCCTTCCCGGAGAGCTGTCGAGGGTAAGGTCCCGGTAAGGGTGCCTAGCAAATCCACTCACTGGATGGGTCCAACAGCAACTCCAGCTTGGAACTCCTTGCAAAACCACCTCTGACCACGATACGGCCATAGTGTCACTCCTGCGCATCAACGGCGTGCCCGGTCACCTCTCCGGCAATCGCCAAAACCACGGCTTCCACCTCCTGCGCGCTAATGCCGGCAGCCTGGGCAGAAGGATATGTTCAACAGCCCCAGTCACCGCCTCATGCAGATCCCAATCAATGACTGCCACCCAAAACAGACCGTTACATTTCGCGCCTGTGGCTGTGCCTGTGCTGGACTGGCTGAGAGTTGTGAGGCGGCGAACATGCCTTGCCAAGCGACGGCCATCAATGTGCAAAGAAATGGCTGGCGGCTGGATGCCTTGATGATAGGGGAAGCAAGAATGAACAAAGCACATATCAACGTTGGGCTTCATCATGTGTGTCAAGGAATCTTGTCTTCCTGAGCTTGCTAGAAACAGCAAGCTGAGTTCCATACCCCTGTTCAAGCCCACAATTTGGTACTCTGGTCATGAATGCCTGAATCTTCGAGAAACATAATCACATAGTGGCAACCCACGGAATATTCAGCTACCAGGGGTGTACTGTACTTGTTTTGAGTGTAGCCAAAAGTAAACAGTACCATTAGACCAACCCCAAACACTTAAAACAAATGCGTAACAAAGGATACAGGGTTAGGAAAGGGAAAGGGTGTATTCTTGTTGACCCGGGATATGCACAAATAGTTCAAAATGTGTGTTTTCCATTCCTGTGCTCTTGTCTTGCTCCACTTCACAGGGATGGTTTATTATGAGCATCCAACTCCAAGAAACTGATCGCGGAGACAGTAGGATAGTCGAAGATCAAGGTGTTCGGCAACTTGATGCCTGCGCAACGGCTATAATGCAAAACCTCATCAAAGTAATCACCAGCTCAAACCCCACCACAAGGAATAGAAACCTGCACGAGGTGTTCAAGGAACATAGTACGAGTAGCATCCAATAACTATAGTATATTCTGGACTGGCAGCCAATGAAAACTTGTGAGAACCACCTAACCACCCATCAATGGAGATGCACACCTGAACCCCCTGCAAAACAGTGCGAATCATCAATCCCAATAGTAGAGTCCACAAGTTTCTGTTCTGTGACCGTTTTGATGTGGGTCCACGGTGGCCTGGCAACTCATTGGAGAGACGGTTGCGGAACTCGACAGCCTCAGGAAGGACACTGGTGGCGGCATGGCGAAACTAGAAGATGTTCAAGCAAGGAACAGTTTCATGGAGAGTTCCCCTCACCTTTGCTGCCTTTGCTGATATAACGAAGGTTGTCTTCTTGGGCTTCTAGCAAAAGAGTGATCTTTTTGGGACTGTGACTAAGCTGGGAAGGAGGATGCACTTCAAGTCGGCGTGGTCTTTCCAAAATATGACCAACATGTACAGTACTGAAATGTCGTTGTGGACTCTTCGACTCAATGTGAAAACATACGTAGGCAGTCTGTAGGATGGCGATTAGCGGACACATGCGCAGCAAGCCAAAAAAACAAAGATACGAGATCTGGAATCCTGGTCACTACACAAAACACACCTGCTCCGAAGAGGATTCCCAAAAAATGCACCCGAGAAGTACGGAAAACATAATAGCTGAAGGTTGAAAAAAGTGGCGGTGCTCGGCCCCGGTTTAGGGATTCCTGACAAAGAACCAATCAACAAACGCTCAGGTTTATCATTCAAGTTCTATCCACTCAAGCATCTCGATGTACGAAAAAAGAGATACGAGCCGGATAGGAGTCAGAACAAGAACCCATGGAACTAGCCAAACACTTCAAATCTTTGGTCATCTTTGGACCATAATCAGTTTCCTTCCAAACAAACAAGTTTCAACATGTTAATCCAGTTGTTCATCTTCTTTTCCGGAATCTGGGGCCACAGAAACCGGTCATTTGATCTGCAAACGAAGCTGCGGAGAGCGAGTCCATGCCAGCTTCCATCAATGGTTCCTGGACGTTTCGTCATGCTCGTCTGGGAGCTGAACAAAAATGGATAAAAATGGAGAATTTCCGCAAGACCTAGGAACAAGTGCCACGCTAGTAGTAACAGGTGCCTTACTAGTAGTAACAAGAAGCTACTAGGAACAAGTGCCACGCTAGTAGTAACAGGTGCCACGCTTCTAGGAACAAGTGCCTTACTAGTAGTAACAAGAAGACTTGAAGAAAAACAACTAAAAAACAACACCTGGCACTGCACTGGAACCACGCAAGAAGTCCGCTCCTATTGTAATTGAAAGGGCCACTCAATTTCATTGGAGTTTCAATTTCTGGACTAAGCTCCCTAGATAATCCTAAAAAAAAGCACACCTAGGAAGAATTGGTTCATGTCCAACAAAACCGCCCAAACGCAGCACCCCAAAAAGACCCTGTCGAGTCCTGCGCAGCCACCACACTACCTGTGACTTCTCCAGCCACTGCCAGGACCATGGATTGCACCTGGCAGTCGTGAAGCTTGAGACTGTGCATCCTGGAGCACAACACACCACCTGACTTTGGCAAACGGTTGGGTACGTGTGGCCGCCGGATGAACTGCCAACAATTCTTACAGCTATTAAATTGTATGGCAGCTCATGGGGCAGCGGGTGCATTTATCTTCATCGTTAGATCTATCTAGTTTACAATATAGTAGGGAATAACGTCCGGAATCCACCCCTGGAAATGAACATCAAAATGACAAGTTTTCTCACCGTGCTCATTCAAATACGAAAAAGTTGCCAGTGGCTCGAGCCTGGTCCGCACTCACGGCTGGCGCTGCCCGCGCGCCCAGCGCCAGCGCCCGACCACCCGTAGGGCCAGCAGGGCTGGCCGATGCGGCCTCGCGGCGGAAGCCTTGGGGCGTCAAGGGGGTGGCATCGCGAAGTTCATCATGGAGTTCATCTATACATTTATGTGTATATATATAATATATAGCCAGGTTTAGGATCGGAGAGATTCATGAAAAATCAATGTATATAGCTGGATTCTAGTATAATAGGACCAATGCTAAAACATGGTCTGGTCAAACCTAATCGATGGTAGGGCCGGACCGTAAAAGGACTATCACTTGGCAGAGCGATAGCGAGGTTTACAAGAAACCTTTCACGTGACGAGGCTACCTCAGGTGAACATGGATCTCCAACTCGCAACCCGCTTCCGCCGTCCGGTCTTTCGTGCTGCTGTGCCACGAGAGTAGAATGGAGGCACTGCCTTGCCAAACCTCAGTGTGACCCACGGAGTCCCTTGTTGTACTTATCTATATTATACAATGACATCAAATAACATAATATCATATATAATATATATATATATATATACACAGTATTTCTGCGCGTCTTCCGTTGCTGTCTGTCCTCCAAGTCCTGTTTTTTTCACCCAGCTATTTTATGACCACTTCGCTTGACACACAAAAAGAAGCAGTATCAGTAATCAGCTTCTCATGGCTTAAGGTGACACAAAATCATCATCCTCCCTGCCAACCCTCGCTGTTATTCTCAGACCCTGGGGTGAATACCCAGGGTCTAGACATAACCATTTACGTATACAACCTAAACTGTGCATAGTACTCTTTGTAGCAATCACAAACATTACAGGGGAGGTTGGGACCATGGCGTTCCTCCAACTGGGTTGTGTTTGAGTCTATATTTTGTACCCTCGATCAATCTCAATTACAAAAGAACAACTATCCAACGACATCCAAAGACTAAAAACATCTCACAAATCCTGGGAGATCCTGGGATCGTCCGAAGTGTTGTCCTGCCCCAGTGATCCTGCCCAGGCCCATACTGCTGTCTGAGGAGCTGCTTCAGGTATTGGCCCCAATGAACTGGACATGCGGCCACCACGGGTGATGCGGAGCCCAAGGCGCCTGCAAGAGCAGCCATACCCACCTGCCGGATGACGCTGTCTAGGGTGTGCTGGGTGGTGGGAATCTGGGTGCATGGGTGGATGATCAGCGGATCTGTGGGTGAGTGCGCAGTGGAGATGAACAGTCTTCCTTAGTATCCTTAGTGTTAGTGTTACTCTTAGTGTTCAGTCTCATGAAATTCCTTTTGTGCGGTGTCTGACTTTCATAATCTCTCTCGGGCTGCTCTTGCTACTTGGATCAGAGGTGATGTAGCTGTGGAGAAGCCAGCAACAAGGGCACCAGCAGATCCATCACAGGTCTTCTCTTGGTTCTGCAGAAATTGCAAATCTAGGTGTCCAAAGCTATATTTATGTTCCATTCACCAACTGCTTTGGTAGGAGAACGATTCTTGAGCTATGATCTGATAGCTGTTAAAATGGAGAATGTTCCTGAGCCACCACTGGTCTTCGTCACAACCTTGCAGTGTCCTTGGGCCTCATTCAAAGGTAACGAAGGGAACAATAAATATAAAACTAGAACTCGAAGGCTCCTGGGAATGTTTCGGGAGTGATTATCTGCCTGGCACCTGCCACCCAACCTTTTCAGATTTGTTTGTTTGTGGTCAGCCAAACTCATATCTAAAGCCTGATTATGCTTCACTCCTTTGATAAGATCTTGGAAACTGGTTTGCTTGAACTCCGTTCAGCGTCAGGCCGCCGTGTTGCCGATGGATCCCAAGCCCTGGGACTTCAGGCGCTGGACCTGGAGGCCGAAGCCGCGAGTAACGCTGGACCAACACAAAAAGCACATCCCCAAGTTCGACGCAATTTGTCAACGGCCAATCTTCTACGGCATGAAACTGAAGAGGTGAAACACTTCTAAACCCCAGCCCTCAAGGTCGATATCAAACTCCTTCAGTTTGGATGGACGAGGGGCTTTCTCTGCAAGCTCTCAAGTCCTCTGCTGGAGTGATTGTCATCCTTCTGGAACACTTTCATCCTTTTTAAATCTCTACAAAAAGCCACCGCCAACTCATCCTGGCTCCAACCAAGAAGCTACTAGGGGCTCCTGGCCTTACTACTAGGAACAAGAAGCTACTCACCAACTGATCGCTCCGCCCACCGCTAACTGCGCCAAGAGGCCGTTCCCTTGTTTGCGGCCATGCCCACTTCCCGCCAAGGGCCCCACTGCACGGCAACCACCGTCTCGCCCAAGGCCTCACTGCTTATGATCTCAGGGGTTTGGACAGGTGTTTCTCTGTGAGGCCATTCATCTTTCCATACATCCTTCTTTCATACAAATTCGAGAAATTAACTAACAATCTATAGAAAATTGCCGTGCGCCGTGCGCTGCCGGCCTTCCAGTAACGCGCGTGGGCATCCAGTGCCATGTTGGCTGCCGAATAGTTGCCCTGCCCAGGTGAACCTCAGCACGTCTCACACGCCGTGGCCTTGCCGAGGCCTTAAGGGCATTTTGGAACCCAGGAACAAGGACGTTACTAGGGGCTCCTGGCCTTACTACTAGGAGCAAGAAGCTACTAGGAGCAAAGGGCAACGCTCCCAACCCATCTGATCCACTGTCTTGATAGGAAGAGACGGCATGGACCACTAAACTTCGAATTCTTGGTATTTTGGGGTAATGTGCAATGCGGTGTACTGATGCTCGGGATACGACACGTGTATAACATCACACTCGATCATACCTCGAAACAGAACAGCTCCAGCTCCATTTAGTAAGTGGTTCAAAACCTCATCAATTCCTGGGTGGTACACTCCAAGTCGTGTCAGGGATCCACTTGATTCACCCACCCAGGATCATCGCGGCCGAGATGCCCAGGAGAGCAGAGGTCGAGGAGAAGAGCATGGAGAAGTCCAAAGGCTGTGCCTGAACATGTGGCTTGAAAAGCAACTGTGCGAGCAAAGGCCAAACATCCATCAAGCAAGGAGCCTATTAAACACTATGAATACATGTTGATCATGTATTGGTCCTCAAGTAGCTGTAGTGTTCATGAGACGATTCCAAAGTGTTTTCCCAAATACTAGTAGCTAGAAACTTTAGGGGTTATGTGTCATTCTCTCATCCCAAATGCATCCAAATGCGTGTCAGTGTAATTATCCTTTACAACTATCCACTATCCTTACGTATTTGTGATAATCAACAATGTTTCATCTTTAATCTGCTCCAGGACGACTCTAGAATCTCCGAAACTCTCGTGTTTGACCTGAAAAACCCTCTGGCCTTGGAGAGGCAAAGCCGCAGATGTCGGGCTCCAAAGACCTCGCAACACGCGGCGTCTTCTTGGTGGACCATGTGGCGTCGGATTGGGAATGAACCCACAGCACCATGAACACGCTCATGAAGCTAATTGATGAGCGTGTAGGGGTACGGATGTTGGGTACGGTATATGAATGGCATCATTTTGTTCAATAGAACTGAACTACAGCCCAATGGCACCAATGGTTCGGGGCTCTCCCCAACTTTGTACAAACCAAAAGCGTCAGAGTGGCTAAGCATGGCCCAACTGATCGAGCAGTATTCCCTCAAAATAACAAATGTACATTAAGGGCTCAAGGACAATCTCCTACGAAGCATCAAGCAGAGCAACGCGCCTTCGCACCGTAGGCTTTCTCCAAGTGCCTGTCGCGGTGCACGGTCTTTCGTGTTCCGAATGGCTCGCAACAAACTGAAGATTCAGCACAATCGATTTCAAAAAACAAAAAGAACATGGTACAAAAGCAGTTGCGTGGGCATTGGAGAAGTTCATTCCACATTTTTTTGGAGTCAGCTACCACACGCCTGAAGGGTTCAGGGTGACGGATCAAACGTAAAATTTGTTCTGCATCTTGCTACATATTGTGCCGCAAGAGCTGGTACTGGGGTCCTTTAGGTACATGCCCTAGCCAGATCTGCCGGGAAGACCGGAAGAAGAAAAACATGCTACTCGACAAAGCATTAAAAAACTGGTTGATCATGTTGGTGGAGCAAATCGCCTGCTGGGAAGAATGATTATGGTGTATCCCTCGGTATTGCGGTGAACTGTGCATCAGGCGTATTGACTTCAGAGGACTGTAAAAAAAGGGACATCATTCCAAGCCTTTCAATCTGCAACAAGGTGCCGTCAACTCACAGCAATGATGGACAATCCCTCCAGAAGTCTAGCCATGCAACCCCTTTTGTGGCACAAACAGATGTTCTCCGCACTGTAACGCTGCCATCGCGAAATCTGCCTGCGTGTGAGCTTTGGCAAGGTAGCATCGTCCAAAACAGCGGCCAAATGGATCAGTCCGCGCATGCGGTAGCTGTTGTCCAGGCTCATCACCATCTCCTTTTGATCTGGAGTATGAGTAGGGCCTGTAGGGGATAGTGGCGCATCAGACGTTATGCTGATGTGGCTGGGCAGAGCTGTGGGTCGAAACCTCCTCCTGCATGGTAACCCTTAAAAAATGTGGGAATGTGCACGTGCAAACTTGTGGTGAAACATTCAGAAGTTGATAAAGAAGTATTTCATCTGGAAAGCAGTAAATAAGGCCGGCCTTACGCGACTCACATGTTTGCCTACGCGGTACACTTGGAGCAAGAAGGGCTTACGCAAACCAAATGACACTCTTGTAGGACACTCTTGCGGGACACTCTTCTGGGACACTCTTGTGGGACACTCTTACACGACACTCTTGTAGGACACTCCTTGTGGGACACTCTTATAGGACACTCTTGTGGGTCACTCATATGGGACACTCTTGTCGGACACTCTTGTGGGACACTCTTGTGAGACACTCTTGTAGGACACTCTTGTGGGTCACTCTTACAGGACACTCTTGTAGGACACTCTTGTAGGACACTCTTGTGGGACACTCTTGTGGAACACTCTTGTAGAAAACTCTTGCGGGATACTCTTGTAGGACACTCTTAAGGGACACTCTTGTGAGACAGGGTCACTCTTACAGGACCCTCTTGTAGGACACTCTTGTAGGACACTCTTGTGGGACACTCTTGTGGGACACTCTTGTGTGACACTCTTGTAGGAAACTCTTGTGGGACACTCTTGTAGGACACTCTTGTGGGACACTCTTATAGGACACTTTGTGGGACACTCTTGTGGGACACTCTTGTAGGATCTTGTAGGACACTCGTGTGGGTCACTCTTGTAGGAAACTCTTGTGGAACACTCTTACAGGACACTCTTGTGGGACGCTCTTACGGGACACTCTTGTAGGACACTCTTGTGGGACACTCTTATAGGACACTCTTGTGGGTCACTCTTATGGGACACTCTTGTCGGACACTCTTGTGGGACACTCTTGTGGGTCACTCTTGTAGGAAGCTCCTGCGGGGCACTCTTTTGGGACACTCTTGATACCACAAATCATCCCGCTCACCAGCCACACGCCGCGTTTACGCCAGCATGTTTCGCGCTCCCCACTAACACGGCGCCACGCAAACGCACTTTCCACCAAGGCCGCGCAAATCCCAATGGCACTGCGTCACGAACGTCGCGTCGCCACACGGTCTGCCCAAACACTAAAAGCAATCATGTCACATGATACCACAAATCATCCCGCTCACCAGCGACACGCCGCGCTTACGCCAGCCTGTTTCGCGCTCCCCAGTGGCACGGCGCCATGCAAACGCACTTTCTACCAAGGCTGCGCAAATCCCAATGGCACTGCG
>CAXAMN010019890.1:477359-492473 GCA_963970005.1 Durusdinium trenchii
GCAAACGCACTTTCTACCAAGGCTGCGCAAATCCCAATGGCACTGCGACATCACGAACGTCGTGTCGCCACACGGTCTGCCCACACACTAGAAGCAGTCATGCGAGCGTTTCGTACGAGACGTCCTCCAAAAGTCACGTGTCAAGTCTCCAAAACGAGACTTCCTCAAAAACTCACATGTCAAAGTCTGCAAAACGAGCGTCTCGTACGACACTTCCTCCAAAAGTCCAGCGGAAACACCCATCGGAGCACACACATCACGCAGCCCTGCCAAGCAGTTTCGCGAGTCCAGCCCCTCCAAACAACACCCGCTCACACGCCAATCCCAATGGGACAGCGACATTCACCTCTACCACAACTCACAACCTGACGATTCCCTGCGCCTGCCACGAATCTTTCCGCGTCCACACGTCTAACGCGCACAAAGTACTGTACCTGCCACGAAATGTCACCTCCGTCACACCTCGCAACCTCACGATTCCCTGTGCCACGAAAATCGCACTTCCGTGTGAGCTTCACCACCACACCACACGTTTGGAATGATTTCGACCCGTTTTGAGCACACTCCCATCCACCAAAATCGCCATTTCAGCTGAGACTTGTCACGAAGGCAGAGCTTCGATGCCACACCCTGAAACGCAAATCCCAATGGCACGGCCACATCCAACACCCCAAAAACACGACTCTCCAAACGCTAATCCCAATGTGACTGCGCAGCAAACTGCGGATCTCACAAAACGCTGCACCTGCGCAGTGAAATCATCCTCCACTCCACACTTCAACATCTTACATTTCCACACGATTCCTCGCTATTTCAAACGAATCTGACACGTCACGTTTCCATCCGAAACCCTCTCCAAAAGCTTCCCCCAATGCCAGCGCCTTAGCACCCTACTGCGAACACCTGCGGACGTTTGCGGACTTAGAAACCACGGGTCGCGAACAAGGCTCTACCCCCCACACCCCCAGAGTTAAACGAGAAGCCTTCGCTACGCATTCGGGAAAAATATCAATTGAGATTGCGTTGGGATGCTTTGGACGCATGAGATAGGCCAATCAAAACCAGTGAGTACGTTGTACTTAGTTGCATCACATCTGCAGCTAGCATATCTACCGTAGGTACTATAACAGACTAGCAGTTAGAATTCCAAAAAAACGTTTAAAACAGTTGAACATCAAAACAAACTTAAATCCCAGGATCCGGCAGCGATGTGCAGATAGAATTTGTGGTGCCTACAAGCAATGGCCTCCAACCTACTAGCGATGGCCTCCAACCTAATAGCAATGGCCTCAAACCTACTGTAATAGCAATGGCTTATACTTCTCCTATCAGTGTTCCTTTACAATAATTGATTATTCTTGAAAGGCGGTTATAGTAATGCCACACTGTCATTTGTTTCTGGGTTTTCCATTACAACTGAAGACTGGCAATACTGCCGACCCGATGCCCGGACTCCTGCACGTGGCTGAAGCTGGCCACATCACAAGGCTTCACTTGCAGTTCCAGGTCGAAGTCCTGCGACTTCAAATCAATCAGAACAAAAAAATAAGATAATGAAGGAGATGAACAAAGGACGTTTCAAAGGGGCCTCTTGTCATCTTTTGTTCAGTTCTTAATGAAAGACATCAACCAACTGACCGGCCAACTGACCAAGCAACCAAACGACGCACCAAAGACCTAAAGAACAAACAAGGGCATCAATAGAAAGACACATGCACAGAAGCAAGTTCGCAACCAACGTCAGAAAACACACGAACCAAGGACAAAACCATCAAATAGTGAAAGTGCCAAACTAGAGACCAAGCACATTGACAAATGAACTCCAACTTCAAATCAATCAATCCTTATGAGAACCAGCCACCGATGATACATTTGAAGACGAGTTCTGTCCTGCAACTTCTCCCACATGCTCTTGAGGTCATCACCTAGACAACGGGCCGGAGATAAAAGGAAACTCCCAGGTCAGCCCGGAGGATGATCATGTCACCCTGGTGTCCCAGTAGTTCAAACGTTCAAGAACCTCGTGCAATGATTGGAAGCTGGGGAGCTTGCACCGCTGTGAAGACTTGGGGTGGTTTGGAATTCCCCGCCTCCCCAAACCGTCAGCCCACCACTCCCCTCACCAGGCTCCGTCGATGTGGCCAGGAGACCCACCACGCCGCGGCGGCTGAGCAAGACCACCGACTTGGCGCCCTCTTCCGCCAACATCTGCGTGGTCACCTCGACACGAGCCCAAGTAACCATGAAGATGCTGGAGTGGGTTGCTGGGGTGAGTTGGGTACCTAGAGGAAATGGCATGGAAGGTGGTCCATCACAGGTTTCAAGGTTTTTATTTGGGAATTGAGCTGCACTGCTTGAGCCGTGCATGGTGCCCAGCGGACGTTCACGAAGCTGTCAGAGATATTTGGGAATTCAAATGCACAACAAAAAGGTGAGACGGAAGTCAGAAACTCGTCGAACTGGTTGATTATGTCTCCCTCATTCCCGGATGGACCCAGGCCAAAGGCTTCCCATTGTAACTCAGGGACATCTCAGCGATTCTCTTATAGACATGAGCAGTTGTTCTCCTTCTTTAGCCCGCTCACCCCCTCCCTACTTAATTAAGTAGGCACTCACTTAATTAAGTAAGGGACTTGTAAGCTACAAGGTACAGGACGCAGGATAGCTCACACTTCTTCGAGGAAGCTTCCCCGCCTGAGGGCGGGGGGGAGCTTCCTTGAAGAAGCCCTCGCACTAATGATACTGATTTGGTTTCTAGATTTGTTTTTGGAAACCTATATAATAGCGATGGCCTCCAACCTAATGAGCATTGATACTGGATAATCATTACCCCACCAATCCCGAAGGTTGCGGAACACCCTTGAGAGCCCTCAACACTGGTAGATTATATAGACCTCCCATGGCCCTCCGTGCTTTTGAAAAGGCCTCCTCCGCAACGCAACATGACCTCAACTTGGCAACTTTAATGTGTTTAAAATCTTAAACATCAAAGGAGTTGCGTGTGTGTTGAGCACTGGTCTCAAAAGGATCACACCAAATCATCGTGGTGCTGATTCCAAAGACAATCCATCGCCAAATCTTGGCACATCTCTTCTGAGAGGGTGTGATGGTGGTGAAGCAGAATTACCAGGCGTGCAAGCAAATTTGCAGGGTTCTCAGGGTTTGCAAGCTGCTTGCACACCCCAAACAGCTTCAGCCGTTCTGTTCCGGTTCCATCCCACACAGTCTCCTTTGCCACATCCACGCGGCCAGGCCGAGTGCGCCAACGCCACCACTGAGCACGTAGCGGCCATCCTCCTTTAGCTGCATGCGAGAGGGCTGAGTCAGCACCACCTGGCCATGCACGGCACGGTTTTGGACTTCCAGGATTGCTGAGAGGGTCAAGTCGAACAATTTAGACTTGGGACCCAAACTTGCCTAAAAGCCACTTGTTTAACACTATACCCTCGAAACATGAAAGCTCTTTCTTTCTATACTACTAATGATAGGAGTCTCCAAAAAGTCGGCACTTTTGACAAACACTTCCAAACGGCGAACACCTTGCCGATCTGCTGTGCACGCTGGAGGTATCGCATGGCATCGATGCCGGAGTTGAGGCCTTCATAGCCTGGCGGAATGCAATGCTTTGGTCTGTGCGTACTGTTGATGAAAGAAGTTCTGCACTAATTACTTGGGAGCAGAAAAGTGCTAGATGCATGGTCGCTCCAAAAGTGGGCCTGGCTTAAGCCATCTTAAGCCTAACTTCATTCTTCCCTTGGATATATTATGGACAGGGCAGTGTTAAGAGGTGTATATGGATACCACCAGTCCGATTTGCAGATTATCGCCAAGGTGCAGGTCAAAGGCACTTCTTTCCACCAGCCTTTCTCAATCTGGCTCACAAGCCTGGCGGATCTCCGAGACACAGAAATGCTACAAATGCAAAGATATCCGCCCTACTAATCCCGAAATTACCGCTTCCAAAACACACTTAAGCGGATCACGCTCCCCCAGCCATGACCACGATGTCAGGTTTTTGCTTGTTTTGTCCGGCGGTATGGCCCACACCTTCCTTCATGCACATGGGGATCCGATCTTGGAGGGTGGACTATATGAAAGCTTCAACCGCAGAGAATCCATCAACATGGGCCCTTTGAGGCGAAGCTGGGGATCTGGTTTGCCCGACCCCGGGTTGCGCCCGAAGCCAGTATGAGAAGCAAAACTTACACGTAAGTATAACCTCAATCCTTATACCGTAACCTCTCGTGGTGGATCATGTCTGTGTGGATTGCTACCATGTAAACTTATTGTCCAATAGTTTCCCTCGGAGGGTAAGTCCTAATTGGGAATGATCAGAACCCATATATATATATGCATATATATATATTGACAACAACACCTGAGCGACTAAATTCCAATCAATTCACTCTGAGGCTTCAAGAATAGTTTGTTTTTCAAAGGAGAACAACACAATTTGTTATTGCATCCGGGCAAATAGATTATATTGAAAGTTGAACCTGCTGTAGGACTGCGGTAGAGCACCAATGAATGGCTCATGTGTTGGTTCTCTGCGCCTGCGCATCAAGACATTGTAACCTGGCACGAAGGCAGAACATGTGGTGCAAGTCCAACAGCCCTCTGCAACAAGCAAGTGGGGTAGGCCATGGTAAGTCATCTGTTTAAGTTTGTCAACCACTCTTGACAATGACTTCATATCTATATCATTTGGTCAACATGGAGCTAGTATCAATCATACAGCTTTGTGCATAGGCAGCACAGGAGTGATTTTCCTTTGATCGGCAACCAAAACACCAAACATTTTGCCCCACACAAAAAAAGCATTTATGCTCGTGGAATGATCGATAGTCTGAAACAAGGCACGTTCAGGTTGATGTTCCATGACCCAGTCCATAGCAATCTTCTCATATTGCACGTCAGGACGTTCCTGTTGCATCTGCTCATGGCTCCAAATCAAGCGCTTACCTCGGGTGTTTCAGGGAAGCAATTAACTAAAGGAGTGTGAGCTCTAGGCACAGATGCTTTGGTCTTGGCTAACAAATAAGTTTGACTGTTACTGTTGACTAAATCACAAAGCGGAGGAATTAACAGACTTGCTGGATAATGGAAACTACCGCTAGCGGCTAGTCCGTGGGAGATTCGTCTTCCAACCATTCCTGGACCAAGACGCTGTCCCTGCAAATCTGCCCTTTGACAAAAAGAACCATTGAAACAAATTGAATGGTCCGAAGTCGATACGCTTCCTCATCAGACCTCTCAATCGATCTCGCAGCAAGTCGAGTTGGATCGTATCCAAGGCACCTATCTCCATGAAGCGGCCGCCCTTGCGCAAGAAGCCCAAGGACTTGGGGATGTAGTCATCATGGCTCAAACTGTTCAAGACCACCTCAGTGAGCGTGTGAGGATGGCAAGAAAAAAAATAAGGCAGGACTTGGCATGCCTTTTGGATAGGTACAGAGCGTTTTCTGCCAGAAGTTGCTCGTGCCCTTCTTTAATGTGTCAGGCAAGCAAGCAACATCTTCCTTTTACCTACCCAATGTTCCCCCAGTTCAGCTGATAAGACCGAGTGATTACCCTGAATAAGCACGGAGTTGTCCATCATTGAAGGCTCTTATTCCCTAAGTTCCCACTGCCTCCTCAAAAATCTACAGTAGTATGTAATGATATGTATATAATGTATCTAGTTGGACCCTCCAAATCCACACTCACAGTCATCAATGATATGATCCAAAGACCATGTTTCGCAAGTGGTCTTTAAGACAAGCAGCATCTAAGCCACCAGCCGCATCTGCTCCATCTTCTTTCATGAAACGCTTCATATCTTCTTCAAAGGCCTGCTTAAAGGGTCGAGGGTCGAGGGTCCGGGATGGAAGGCCTTGCGTCGATCTCGTCTTAAAACATGAAGGTTGTGGCATCCAAATAGAACGAGGTTTGATACGGCCTCGACTCATGTGGCCTGGAGTGCATCATGTCACCTGGTCATCTTGATGGTAAGGCAACACCACAAGGCAATCCTTCTGGGCGTTCGTTGCGTCTGAGACAAATTGGATTGGTCTCGCTTAATATGGGAATCCACTGCCTTCAGTGGCTTCACTGACGGTTTCACGTGCGGTGTGTCTCATTTGCAAAGAACTACAGTCTACAGTACAAGTACATGGTGGGTTTCTGCAGTGTCCGAATTCCAAGACACACCAACTAACAACTTCCGCACTGGAAGGGATTATCTAAAAGCCTGAAAGACTGTCCGACTCTGCAACAATTCAGAAGACCCCATGTAAAACAAAATATCTATCTACACTGATCTCCCAAGCCACAATAACGAAGAACATATCGATTGAGCAAGGTTGGCACCTAGAAAAGGATGCACATGTTGGGCGACGTGTTAAGCAGTGACTACCAGTTAATACATTAATATGATACATCTATGATGTTATATTTATATAAATATTTATATAAATACATATATATATATATATAGATAATTCCATTGGTTCTTGTGACCCTATTGATGAGCGAAACTGGCTTAGCTGACACATAAATATCACTACACTAAGACTTATTATTGACATTAACACTTCATCAATTATCACGCTAAATCCGATGGCCTTGGCATCACGGCTGCTGGTGATATACTTCACCTTGAGCGAAAAGAACCGACTTTGACGCTCCCTTTGACGCTCCCGGATCATTAAATAATCGTGGCTACCACTTTCATAGGTGCACCAAATCACAGCAGATCGGAGAACTATGTAATCAACATGTATGCGGCAACATGTTCATACAATGGGGGGCCCTTTGGATACCCTATACCGTGGATACCTGCAGGAATATGTTTTTAGTATTCCTGAGGGGTTGGTGCTTCATAGCAACAATTATTCCAGGAGGTTCAAACGTCCTGGAATAATTTTGTGTAACAACTATTCCAGGATTCTTCAACATTTAGCAACAAAGTATTCCAGGGTATGCTTGACCTCTGTTATTGTCTTGAAATGTCCTGAATATTCCTGAATGTCCACAAGGCAAGTGAATGTCCAGTGCAGCTGCTTTTTAGTCGCGCAGTTCTGGTTTCCTGGTTTCCTCTTTCAGCAGCCGTCGAAGACATCGTTTCTGTTGTTTCCCTAATTAAATATTCCAGTATATATCTATATACATGTCCTTACTTAAATATTCCAGGGTATACACACCTTTGGCTAAATATTATTCCAAGGGTATCCTAACCTACTTGGTGATGATCACTAATTTTCCATATTTTTCAAGATCTCAAAACATGACAACATTTTCTAGAGCAGCTGAACGGGGGGGGTGTCGCATACCTGCAGAATAACATATTCTGGAAAATGTATTCCAAATTATAAATATTCCAACAGGTACGGGTACCCCAGAATATCTAACTAAGGCACACCCCATTTCATGCATGTTCAAACATGTTTCTTCAGGAACGATTTCCACTGCCTCATTCTCACTGCACCTCATCTCTCCCTTCAACCTGCTGCCGAATGGCTCCCAAGTCTTGAAGATGTTTCACCTTCCCTGGGCTGCCCGCGGTGGCGAAGATGGTGGCACCTACCCGTTGGGCAAACTGAACCGCCACCAGGCCCACGCCACCCGTGGCTGCGTGGATCAGTACACGCTCGCCCTTCCTAGGTGCAATGCGTGGGAGACGCGGGAAGTGTGTCAAGTAGTCTCTGGGAATTCGGCAACCAGGGTCGAGCAGTTTAGTTTGTGCTTGGGAATTCAGCAACTCGAGTTACTGTAGTGGTGACTGGTCCCAACTTCAAACAGTTTATCTTGACAGTCGAAATTGGATTGTTTAACTTCGCCTAACCGTGATGGCTAAGTCTGGCAGCCCCCCAGGAAAGGCTGTAAGGCTATAATAAGTAAAAAACATGCGCTGTTGAGGTTCACTTGGGCTTGACTGATTGAGGTGGATAACGTTTGATAAAAATAATTGGGAGCTCCACTATGCTTCAGCATAGACTAGTGTCAGGAGGGGTTGTGCTGGGGGTTGGTGGTTTGGCTTGGTTCATGAGTTCCTGGCGCTGAGTATCTTCAAGGGCGCCAGCTCTTGGAAGGCTTCCTCCGTGGTGGCAAAGGTCACCGACCAGGCGGCCATCTGCCTGGGGGACAAAATGCAGGGAGCAACAGTTGATGTAAGAAGGTTCTCACTTTATGTGAACATGTTCTGATTCTTGTTTGTATCAAGCTGACAATCCACTACATATAATGGAGCTGAGAAAACTGAGATACCACACCGCGTCTTCTGTGCAAACAGTTAGCACTTGAATCGTTGGATTTGCAGGAATCTACTCTGGAATCAGAAGCATCGCTCAAGCCCTGAATTCAATCCTCTGTTATTCCTACCATAGAGGCATCATAGAGGGGTTAAAAAGGTGAGACTTGCACACACAACTTGGTGGCAACTTGGCAATGACTCTGACTATCATGCGGCCTTCAAAGGTTGAGTGGTATGGTATGACCAAAATAGTACAGTAGATCCTATTCAATTCTCATGTGGAAGTGCGCACCAGATAAAAGTGGTTCCAAGTCCCTCCTTGGAAAATCCCTAGTCGACGTAATCTCAACTGAGCAACTCAAAAGACCAGGCTTTGGGCTTGGGCGCCAACAGCAACGCTTCCGTGCAGGCATAGGTCTGCAGGCAGCCCCAGGCAATACCTTTTTCGCGTCGAGACTGGAGGCTGGCTGGCGCAAAAAAAGAGGTCCAGGGTCACTCAGAGTGGTCACTCACTGCGATATGAGGTTGGAGGCCATCGCTGGCTATTGGGTTTGTGGCCATTCCTTGGTTTGAGGCCAATTAGGTGTGAGAAAATACATATCAATATTGGTAATCGCCCAGATGCCAAAGACGTCGTGTCCAGGGCGAAGCTGCGCTACTTCCTTCTCGCCCTGTGCGATGGAGCACACCGTTCCAGCGCAGTCGCCGCCAGGATTGCCGGGATCTCCAGGATACCTGAGGGAGTGAACGGGTGGTGTGGTATAGGTTGCAGGGATGGGTCATGGCATCAAAATCATCCAGTGATACCACTAGTTGGGGTCACCAAAATATCAAGTCCATCCAGGATCCTCCAGGTCAGCTTAGGGTGGTGAAGGGATCGCTGCGTAAATGGGATCCTCCTGGGTGCGTCTCCCTTGGGACCACACTGTCCAGGTCCCAGGTTTCTTATACAATTTGGCACCCGCAATTGACACAAGGCTACCTGCCCCCCTTGGAGATTCTCCATCATGACCACAACCACTGTTTACAATTACCCAATCCATCCCCCTCATCGTCCCAACGGTCCAGGCCGCATGCCCATGACGTTCAACACGTCTCTGAAGTTCAAGCCGATGGCACGGATTCGTAGTTCCACCTCCGATCCACGCCAATCGCATGCGATGTTTGTGGGCGACACCCTTATTGCAGTGTAGGAAACTCCGCCAATGGTATCGGTTGACGGATTCGGATCTGGTTAGGCGTCCATTTGGTTCATTATGGTGTTGTCCTTGTCAGGGACCTACTGGCATGGCCTGCATGTCTTGAAAAAAAACGTCAAGAACTTCAGGAACAGGGGTTTGGCAACCATCAAAAAGGGACGCTTCCAGTTTCACCCCACCACAGCAATGGTGATCATTTGCTCGTGTTACCACCGAATACTACCTCCCGCGCTCGAAATCCACGAGTGAAACGTGGAAAGAGCCTGTTGCCCCCCCGAATACAATTGAATAGTCTTGGGACGGTTGTTTGCTTAAGGGAATGCAGCTGAACCTACTGGCGCTCAGCTCTCGGGACGTTCTCTGCAACAAAAATATGGCCGTTTGGGCTATTGGTCACAAAGGAACCCAAAACATGTTACTGCATCCGCAACAGATCAGGCGGATGCCAGCCTGCCCAGGTCCAGGTTGAGGGCGCACCACTTGTGGCACCGGTCGCAAGTTGGACAAGCTGCCGCGTGAGGACATTTGCAATCCTGAAGTGAAAGAACATTCAAGGTTGGTGGATATTGGCACCTGTTGGATATGTAATTACTTGGGCCGTCTCATGACCGACAAGTGCCAAAACATTCCAAATGTCCCTCTGATGCGTGGACCGATTTGGTTTCGATGACCCCCCCGAAATCCATGCTGCTGTGAATGATCACTTCTGGGAAAAAACATTTTGGATGGGTTCTGAAACGGGTCTCATGATGGAGTTGCGGACAAAATACACGTACCCGAGAAATACCACATTCTAGATTGCACACTATATATTTGTTCAAAACAAATTTCTTCAGAATACTATATAGGTAAACGTTGTTCCTCGCAGTTTTCAATTCAATCTGCTTTGCTTTTCTATCCCCCACAGCGCCCCCTTTTGCCTGTGAAACATCAGCACTCCATGGGTTTTGTTTAGTAATGTAATATCAACCTTTCTGGCATTTTGGGCAGGCACCGTCTAAAGCACTCGTGGCTGGGAAGACTCAAGATAGAGTAGTATACATTTGCAAAGCAAAATATGAGTGCATCTCCTAAGCTACCACTCCAACCAAGCAAAGCGCACCGGCTATCTTTCTCGCTTTTGGGTTCAACAGTTCCAATCCTACTCCACAGATGGAGTAAATGAAAAGGGGCTGCGGGGATACCATACACATGTCCACATGCAGCAAGCTACCGTACAAGCTTGCAACTCTTGATGACTACACAGTACATCTCCACACGCCTCCTGAACGCGTGTCTCAAGTGAAACACAAGTGAAAAAGAGATGCCTGGCTAAGCCACGGCTCAATGCCCTAGTCATTTTGCTCGAGGTTGTTGGAACAAACAGTCTTCCTCTCAATCCTCCAAAGGACACTGGCAAGGGCAAGTCCAAGGAAAGTCAAATCCCCAGGGCAAGACAAGCTCTCAGAACCAGAAGGGCAAAGGAGGCAAGAAGATTGCCAAAAACAAAGGTAGGGGGAAGCACCACGCGGCTCGGGTGGTGCGGAGGATCCTGGGCCGAAGAGTATGAGGAGCCAGAAGTTGAGGACTTCCAGATGTTGAGGAGACAGGTGAGCAAGGAGCTCTCTGCGTGGCAAAAGGAAGAAAGGACGAGAGGAAGGACGAACCAAAGGTCGGAAGCGCACGCCAACTGGAGATGGTGAGGAATCAGCGGGGCTTTGATGAAGGAAATGAGTCCCAAGTATTTTTGGACTATGCCATGTCATTTTGTTTGCAGCCAGAGCTGGACGAAGAGTCGCAAGCTCAGCTGTGGACGCCAGGCCTGTGTCAAGAAGGGCAAAGGGCTTGTTTGACACAGCATGGCATTTCAAACAACATCTTTGGAGCAAAGCTGCCTTACCGCAGTGATGGCAAGTGACAGTGGTTTTAGCGTTATCTTTGCCACCTTTGGCCTTGCCTGTGCCCTTTTTTTGCATCAAGTCCCATAGGTACTGCTCCACCATCATTAGAATCTTTACTGGCCTTCTGCCCCAAAAATGAAACAACCTCTGAACGCATTTTGTCATGCGCGTCAAACCGCTGAATGTTCATCTCAATATGTTCTTCCAGATTCTCCGGAACCAACTGCAAAGAATCGCTCTTCGTGTATCGTCTGACGGTCTCGTTTGGCCCCTTCAAACATCGTCTGTAATATCTGACTCCCACCAATCCCACTGCGAACGAAGTGTGCTCAATGATGCCCTATATAGGAGGGTTCAAAATCATACGACGCACGGTAGTTTGTAGGTTCATATGTTTGACACAGACGTCGCAGAGCCACGTGCAGGTGTGCATCAATGGCGTCAATGTCCCTGATAGTAGAATTGCGCAAATCATGCTCCGTCACTGGGTCGTCAACCTTCTGCCGAGCCCTTAAGTTAGTCAGGTTTGCCAATTCATTTGATATCCACAACTCCTGGCTTGCTCTTCATGTCCCAATTGCAGGTTCTGAAGAATCTGTCCACGCATACTCTCCACTGCTGTTGCACCTTGTCCTGCAGTGGGTGATCCACTTGGTGATGCGAATGGTGACGCTGACACTGCCTCTCTTGGTAGGGCAACTGACGTGACAATCGGTCAGGAGTGATCGAGGGTACTCTTGCAAGTACCTCCCAAGGAATCCAAAGATCCTCTGGAACTTTCTTACTCCAACTTCCTCACCAATCGTGCCCCCCTGACCTTGAGATGTGCTGTTGCAGCACTTCTCGATGCAGGTTCCTCAGTCACCAAGAAAACTCGCTCTGGCTACCTGAATCTGAACCAGGTGGCTCCGCTACCATGCAAAGAACATATGAGTGAGTGTATCTCTCCTAAGCAACCACTCCAATCAAGCAGAGCGCAGCGGCTTTCTTTCTCACTTTTGGGCTCAACAGTTCCAATCCTACTCCACAGATGGAGTAAGTGAAAGGGGGGCTGCGGGACAACGTACACATGTCCACATGCAGCAAGCTACCTTACAATGGCTAGCAACTCTTAATGACTATACACCTCTACAGTAATAATGCAATATATATATATTACAGTGTGTATATATATACACAATTATATATTATATATATATATTGTATATTTAATATATAATGTACACGATCTGTCTCATCACAACAGCATGGCATTGCAACATATTGCAACTGCAATTCAGAATTATGTTTGAAAGAACCAATGTAGCAAGCTCCAGGGTTGGGGTCACTCAGTCTAAATGCAGGTTCTCCCACATCCGAGCTTCGCATGGGCTTTCGCACTTGCACTGGGCTTCGTGAGAGGCGAGATACCTCCGGATCACGAAAATGGGTGAGTGTCCGGGTGTATGAGCAAGAAAAAACAGCTGAATCGTACTTTGTGAGCCTAAGCTAGTTGAAAACAAAAAACAAAGAGGGGGGGCGAGTCTTGGCTTTTACCACGCGCAGGAACTCCCACAGAATTCAAAGTATTTTCCATTCCATGTATCCATGAAGGCTGTGACTCGGGAGATGTGGCCCAGGCTGGCTGGTGTGACCAAGTGATGGGCGCATGACTAACCCATTCCTACGAGCACAAGTTCAAACGATCATCCATGATCAACCGCCCAACCCGCCCATCCTATTGATCACACTGCGAATCACACTGCGTCACACCACCTCCCCGGCATCACGTTGCCCGCTACGCCGCGTTGTAGAACCCGCCTTGAATTGCTCCCCTCGGAGGGACAGCTCGCTCTCCGATGCGCCCGCGCCCATGCCCAGCAAGGTGCCCAGGGCATCGACCAACGCCTCAGGGGTCGTGGATGAATTCCACTCAGCACAAATTCTAAACCTTTCTAAACCCTCTTTTTGACTTTTGAACCCTCTTTCCTCCGCAGTTTTCACGACAACACTCACTCCCAGCGAATCTGGCGCCTTGGCTGCAGCCTCTGGTTGGAGATGTGTGGAATCCAAGTCAAAACACCGAAGCTTCATGGTGCGCTCCTCCATGCCTTGACTTCAGAAGCAGTGCGCACCCTCGGGCACATGTGGATGATGGCCTAGATTGTGGGTGTGTCTCAACTGAAAGGCCTCAGAACCTGGAAAAACAAATGCAACTACCTAGTAGGTAGGACCGTTTTACTCACAAGCAAAGAAAACACCAGCTACTAACTATTTCAGGACAATTCTTACGAAACTTCGCTGCTGAAAAAATAACCAAGTCCATCTTCATCTGGTGGAATTCAAAGGTCGTCCTATCCCAGACTCCTAGAGTCCTCCCAGCAAAATCCATGGATGTACCCCCCCCTTGAAGGAGCACCGCTGGAGTACATGGCTGTAAATCCTGATTAGGCCTTTGTAAAAGCAAGTAGATGTGACTCCTTCATGTGCACCAAACACTGATTTTCGCAGGAGTATCTGGCAGGTGTATTTCTTTACCACACTCAGGGCTAAGGTATTCTTGATTTTGCCCAAGAATTGTCAGGCTGACTCAGCATTTTTGCTCTGTCCAACCAACTGTGGTTGGATAAATAGTCTACCCGAAACAGGTTCATACATCTACGGATCCAATTTCTTCATGTTTCTTCTGTAATCAAAATTACACGACTACTACACTACACCAGGAGGAGCAAAGGCCTGGCTTTTGCTCATGGGTTCACTTACAAAAAGAGTGACGTGAGAGAGATACACTACAAAATCAGGAGGTGGGGGGATGATGCCAGTCGCAAATTTGATCAATTGTGTATGAAGTCACAAAACATAAGCATGATATTGTATCTTCGAAGCGGAAAGAGTCCTGCTATCGGAAGTCGGTATGAGTGAGTGGCTGCACGACTGTAGGACCACTTTGTAAGTAGGGATTTCGTAGGGTAGTATGCAGCTTCAGCCATTTTGTAAAGACTTAATGTTGAACCCCCCACTCTCACACACGTATTAGGCGTATTGCCGTACAAAACAAATTATGATGTCATCCATTTATGGAGAAACAACCAACCATCAAGGCAAAATGATGACAAAGAAAACATGTGTGACAAAAGGAATGTCTGGGACAAAATTGCACAGAGGAGATTGTGAGCAGATTGACAGATCTTGGAGTTTCGGACTTGTGGCAACATAGAGAAATGTATATTTGCTTATTTTCCCACAATGGGTTTGTGGAAATACATCTTATACTATAGGGTCGCAATTCTATCCCAAGCCTTGCTTCTACAAAGTGACAATTCCAATAACATAAGGCAAGCAGTGCTTCCAATTGCGTCTACAACAGCAAAAAAAAACTCGACAGAATGTATTTCTGAATGACCCTCCACATCATATATAACCAAGAATAACACATCTCTACAAAACCCACTGACCGAATGACCTCAACTGCATGTTAGTCATTGGCTACAAAATGACCTACCCATCTTTTTAGTGAAAACTGGTTTTCTGAAACAGTTGAAACCCCCATATCGATGCCAGGATCACTGATTCTATAGGAAACATTTAAGAGGGATTCCCTGGCACATGTCCTCCTGCCCCCACATGTCCGGCACTTGCCCTTCTCCCCTCCGTCCAGCTGCGGATGGTTCGCGCCAGCCCCCCAAAGGCCGGCGTGCAAATAGCTCCCCGGACCGGTGACATCGTCCTCGTGGGATCATTGGGCCAAATCTCAAGCATTGCTCTGCATTGGCTAATGGCCTCCACCCTCAGAGCGATGGCCTCTAACCTACTAGCGATTGCCTCC
>CAXAMN010019890.1:492483-516294 GCA_963970005.1 Durusdinium trenchii
CTACTAGCGATGTCCTCCACCCTAAGAGCAATGGCCTCTAACCTACTGGCGATTGCCTCCACCCTAAGAGCGGTGGCCTCCAACCTACTAGCGATGGCCTCCCCTGAGAGCAATGGCATCCAACCTACTAGCGATGGCCTCCACCCTGAGAGCAATGGCCTCCAACCTACTAGCGACGGCCTCCACCCTGAGAGCTTTGCGTTGGCCAATCTTCCTGGGACAGTTGAGATCCCTGTTGCAGTGCCGGTTATACATTTGACACTGCGAGTTCTCCCTACACCATGCATGGGCCTTGGACAGCACTTGAAGCCATTGGATCTGCGGTGGAGACTGCTGTTATGATCCGTTAGATTACACCGATTGCAATCTACTCAAATTTAAGTCCTCTTCCTCCTCTCAAAGCCCAACCATGGCAATTCCCCCGTCCAAACATAGCTTTCCACGAGCACCTCTCCCGCTGGGGTCCTGAGTACCCCAGGTCACATAGGCCATCTGTGGAGCATCCTCGCCCTTCGCGATGAGAGCCATGCCAACCTGCGGAATTCCGACAAAAAATCAACAAACATACCAGCAGCCAAATTCAATGTCAGAGTGCCAGTAATTGACTTCATGGAGGCGGTTGTCCTGCGCCAACAGCACCGCATCCTCTAGAACAACCAGCTCTGGCTGCTCCTGGAGTGAACCGGGCTGCAGTTCTGCTGATCTAAATGGGTCAGGAGGGTTTTGAACAGTGCAAGTCGCTGAAACCTTACTAGCACCAAGCGCTGAAGAAACCACGTTGTCTCATGGATGAAAGGTCAACTACAAAGTAGGTGGTGATGCTAGAAGCGACTAGCAACTCCCACCATCGAACTCCCACCATCGAACTCCCAGCGACTCCAAGGTGACCCTTCCAAAATGTTAAGCCCGCAATCATCATGTGGTACATAGAATATAATTGAACTATTTCATGTTGAAAACAGGGTAACATAGAACAATGAACAATGCCATTCCCATGGGCAAAAGTCTCCAATGTTTCCGCAGAATGAACAAAGACTTGTCAGAAAATAGTTTGACACCCTGTCGAGAGAAATTCGGATTAGCCAGTCAGTTCATCCAACATGGATAACAGTGAGCTATCTCAGCTGATTCTGCCTCAAAGGGCCAAGGTGGCCATGACGGTCTTTTGTCTCATTCTAAACAGCGTAGCGGCTCGCAATACTTGGAGCTACTTGATGCACGGCAAAAAACAAAAACAAGTCTGAAGAAACTGGAATTGGGTTTCGTAGACGCTCCAACTCGTGCAGAAGTAGTCTCGGTGTCTCACGATTGAAATGCAAAGGCCAAGCTGCCCAAAATGGATTTTTTAGTGCCATTCGCTGGGACTTGCTCGGCGAAAATATACAGTATCATACAGTATCAACAATTCAACAAATACTATTCTGGAAAAATGGCATTGGTCAAGTTTTAAAGCCTAGCCCTTCAGTTTGACAAGGGGATCTAACATTGCCACATTAAAGTGGTGACCATCCCGAAACAGCCAAAGGTGACAAAACCAGCAGCAAGTTCATCCATCTGGGTGCGAAGGTAACGGGTGAAAAACATCTCGAAAATCCAAACGCCATAACTCACCAGGCAAATTGTAGCTGCAAGTCCCACAGAGACGCAAATGTCCAAGCACATCCTGGAATATGGAAGAATATCATAGATACAAGCCCTCTATATGTAGGTTTCATTAGGTTTCTATGTCCTAGTCCTAGAAAGTATTTGCGTTTAGCGGTCCTTCGTCAGATTCCCTCTCAAAGCGAAAAAAATGTCTTTCTGAGGATGAAATAAGATCACACAGAGTAATCTTCATATCATTAATCAATATACATATATATATATACAAGTAGTTCCCGGGCAAGCCGGCGGCGGAAGTTTCCTAAAGAATAAACCTATAGAAAATGGGCATGTGGCAGGCTGATTCGCCGAGCTGCGGCGTTCTTTGATAAAACAAGTTGGAACCGACCAATGGAGCGAAAGCGAAGCAACCACCGTCAACTGTCTCGCAGGAAAAAACGTTGTTCATGCATTCTGCGAAATACAGGACTCAACCTGTTTCGTCCCCCGTGTCTGTCCGCCACATCACACTCGTGTTTCCTTTTTTCCTTTGAAGCCATGATCACTGCAAATTAGCTCAAATGTGTCAACCTCTCAAAGCACGTGCTTTGAGGTCTCCAGAATGTAATCGAAGTGACCACTTTTGAGTAAGCAAAGTAGCTAAAATTTGTCAACCTCTCAAGAGAGCCGGGTGGTCGGGAGACATGACTCAGCTGCAGGGGCGCCAGACCAGCCGCGAGAGATGACTCAGCCGCGAGAGATGACTCAGCCGCGTACTAAAGTTGTACTACCAAGTCGCCAGTTCTCAGCTTCCAGCTCCACAGATTGCTCCGCATACTAAAGTTGTACTACAAAGTCGCCAGTTCTCATCTTCCAGCTCCCCAGATACTCCGCGTACTGCTGCGCCTGCCACGAAATCTGCACATGGAGGTTCACAAAGTGCTGTGCCTGCCACGAAATCTGCACTTTGAGGTTCACAAAGTGCTGCGCCTGCCACGAAATATGCAAGTTGCACATGTGTGAAACGAAGCAATGCTGCGAGAGGTCCTTCCAAAATGCAACTTGCAAAGGTATGAACCGAATCATTCCCGCGACACTTCCATGCAACTTGCAGACAATGCTAGAACAATGAACTGGAGCTACAGATCAGTGGTAGAACCATGAACTAGAGCTACAGATCAATGGTAGAACAATTAACTAGAGCTAGAGATCAATGGTGGAACAATGAACTAGAGCTAGATCAGTGGTAGAACAATGAACTAGAATTGCAGCTAATGTAAATGTTCGTAACACGGAAGTTCCTCTAAACTATACTGTTATACTGTATTATTATGTAATATACTATATAATATATTATATTGATTTGTTGATGTACACGCAAAATCCTGGAGCATCGTCTTCGCACCAAATAGCTCAGTTGGAGCGCAATCTTCATGCCACCCGGCGCCATTGCCAGCCAGTATGTCAACGAAATGATGAACCAACTGAACATGCCTGGTCGGAGTCTGCAAAATGATTGGTTTCAACCCACATGAAAAAATGTAGTCCTTGGGATTGCATGGGATTACTATGTATGGGTTAATCACTCGAGGGAAAGGCCAAGGCAAAATAAAGTCCAAACCACCACCCAGATTCTGTGATTCAGTGTATGTAATCCGGCCATATCAACAAACCACCACAGGACAGGAGTTGTAAACTGCAAGACCCGCCGATATGAAACTGCTTCATTCGCAAGCTGTTTGGTGAGGAGCAAGCGGACGTCCGATCGCACATAATCCTCAAACCTCCTGGTCGATCCAAACCAGAAAGATATGCATTGAAGAATAACATCGCGATCGCACAAACCTGATGGATGGTCTGTTTCGCAGCAGCTGCTGTATGCTGAATCAAGCGTAAACCAACAGAGCTGTTGCTGCAGTGTCTCGACAGCACGGCAATATGCCCGCAGCACGTGAAAGATGAGGCCGAAACAAATGGCAAACAAGACTTCGAAAACAAAGAATGAAACAAAAGTTGCTCTCCAGTCCCATGCGTCTCCACGCCAGTATAGCAGCACGACGATGTAAACGCTAAAGGACAAATGGCCGCCCAAGAGCATAGCAAAATGGAGGGCACACCAATATCTTGGCTGCGTGGCCCTGGGTGTGTAGAAAGGCACTCAGCTCGAACACGCATCATAGTCTCGGAGTATAGGTTGGATCCCACTGCACCAACATGCGTTTGGAGCTCTTCAAGATCGCACCTACGCTAATGAGGCCTGCTGCTTTGCGTTTCTGATCAGATTTGATACAGGCAATATCTAGAAAAGCCCGCCGCCTTTGTCGGAACAAGAGGAGGGTCAGGTAGTGCCCCGCGCTTCCGAAGAGCGTGCACCACCTGCATGATGCCCACCCATCCCAATCCCATGGTGGAAGGACGCCAACGCGATGAAGAACCAAACCCAAGATGCCTGAAGCTATCCCTACTGCTGAGGCGGCAAGGCTAATCTGCAGGCACAGGACATTGAAATACTTCGTCCATGCTGGTGCCCTCCAGGTGAGGGACCAAAACTCATCCAGCTGGGTGGCTGCTTGGCTGAATCCATGCAGGGAGATAGTATCTCCCTGCAACAAGTACAATGGGAAAACTTGCAAGAAGTGAAAAACCCAAATGCGTCACACATTCCGCGCTTTCATGGAGGCCAAGAAAACAGTCATTCTGTCAACGAGTAAGGCGAGCGGGTCGTCAACCAAATCTGTCATTCTTGATTTACCCAGAACAACTGCCTCACTGAAATCTTCAGTGATCTCTCCACGTGCTTTTGCCACGTCTTGCGAGCTTTCAGCCAGGCTGGGCGGCAGATTTGTCATGCTCGATCTCTTCACAGGAATATCTTCCATCGAGTCATCTCCATGCTCACTCGCCATGCAGCACGAGGTTTCTTCTCCCAGGTAGATAATTACGTACAAAAAAGGTCCTTTTGACTTGAATGAGGATCTCCATTAGGTTGGAGGCTATCGCTTTTAGGTTGGAGGCCATCGCTACTAGGGTGGAGGCCATCCTTTTAGAGTGGAGGCCATCGCTACTAGGTTTGATGTCTGAATGAGGATCTCCATGGGTCTCCCTGTCTCAGACTATTGTTGCTACAGGGTCGGTCACGGTGGCACCATGACAAATGAAATGGTTTGCAGTGGTTGCACTCCATCACATAACAACCCCATGCGCCTCCAGGTAGCTATGTTTATTTTCCGCCAGCTCAAATGCAACAGCCTGGTATTGAGTATATAGTATATAGTGAAGTTTTGCACCAGACTGGAAGTGAGCTAGAAAACATGAGAAA
Source organism: Durusdinium trenchii (assembly GCA_963970005.1). NCBI lineage: Eukaryota > Dinophyceae > Suessiales > Symbiodiniaceae > Durusdinium > Durusdinium trenchii. The sequence goes on from CAXAMN010019890.1 coordinate 497,384, forward strand.
ACCACTGGCTTGTCTTTGGAACCTGAAAAGGTTGCAAGGAACTCACCAGCATCTATGGTCATCAAAGATGAAGTCAACAGGATATCCCAACGGCTTGCAAAAGCACAAACCAATGCAAGGAAGTTCTTCATAGATCCCCAAACCCCATAGTCATGAGGGTCCGATCTGGACTTGTTCAAAACATATCAGCCAATGGTCGGCACAGCGGTCGTCCCACCTCTAAGGCAGCCAAGTGGATGACAGCCTTCAGCCCCTTGATCTCTACTTCATTCGCCTTCTCCACAAAGCTGGCCTTTGCATGGGCAGGTGCGTCGGGGCCAGAAGTGGCATTCCCTTCGCCCACTCTATCGTCAAAGAATTGGTCAAACGAATCAGGTTGCCCGAGATCGGAAAGGGTTTGGGATGCTTCGGTCACCAATGTTGGGCCGTACAAGCAAGGCAATGACCTTACCAGTCTTCAGCAAAACCCAGCAGCTCCCAAAGTTTAAAGACACTTTGTCGGTACTTACCCATCCATGAAAGCCTGGCCCCACAAAACCATGGGATCTACTTCCTTTGGTGAGGTCCACGAGGGTCGCACGGTTTTGAACCATAGCCACAGCCAGATATGCAAACCAAAGCCGCTGGTTCGGGCGTCTCCCTGTTCGACAAATTCAATTGGTTCTCAATTGTTTTTAATGCACGAGGACCACAAACTGTAAAACAATTAAACAGAAACTGTTCACTGTTGTCAATTGCTCATGAGGGGATACAGTAAGGTGTACCCGCAAATAAGATAAACCACCAATGTATGTAATGCTTGTGTTAGTCTATTCTCCGGCAGGGTGTTGGCGCATACGGTACATTCCCAACAACCAATGTCTCAGGCACATTCAAAATAGAGGAACTATACAGTATATTTCAATTCAATATCCACTTGAATAGTATTTAAATGAATTTAATTGTAGTGAAGTGCCCTCTACCAGGCCCTAATCTTTTAATAGGTCGGTCATAATCAGAACGACCACGAAGCCGGGCTTGAGCTTCCGACCTTCGGCAACTTTTGAGCCAAGGCAGAGACCAAGTCCACTGGGGCACCTGGGTTGTGAACAAGCAGCCGGGTCAGCTGCTGACCTGTTCAGACCTTGACGTCCGTTGCTGACCTCATTAGATCTTGGGATGCATGGATACCTGCTGGATTTGGCACATGAAGCCTGGTAATGAAGGCAGGATCAGGGACTGTGCTTGTTAAGGGATGTCAGGAAAACCGACACTGAAAGTTCAAATCTACATGGCTTGATCCAAACCCAACTCCTCCCTTTTCCCGGCCCTTGCTGCCTCCAGCCATCTCTTCCTCCCTTTCAAGAGCACCACTGATCCGTGGCTCCCGGCCCACAAAGAGCACTCCGGCGCCATCTTTGGCCACTGCCGGCGTGCCCTCCAAGGCACTCCACTCCACCTGATCAATCGTTCCCAATGAACCGCAAACGGTTCTGGCGGCCCTTTTGGGTGAATGAATGGACAGATTGCTAGGGATGGGTGGGTCTTTGTGCTTGAGGATTGAGATGGATTTAGGATTTGCAACACCTTGCTATATCGCAATGTCTTTCCGCACGCCTGGAGGATATCTTCCTCCACATCATCAGTGGCTTGCTGCAGCATCTTGGCCTGGGACGAAGAGCGAGTTTCGCTGCTACCTTAAACATCTTCAACGAGCTCCTGCCGAATCTTCACTTTTCATCTTTTCTTTCAAAAGGCCATGGTTACTGTGAAGGTAAAAGCCATCGTACCACAAATGGCTGCTTGTCTGTCTGATGCCTGAACAGAAACTAGAATTCTGCACATTGTTGGTGTCCAACTAGGTGATCTCGGTGATCTCGTGTCCAAACATGAGTGTGAAGTTTGGGGCTCATGTTCTCAGGTCTATCCTTGTCCTCAACCACAGACTGTCATGCATCCAACCGTCCACACTGCAAGCAAATCTTGTATGTTCCATTGCCTGCAGCGATTTAATTTCAAGTTCCTTTCACTGTCTTAAGTTTCCCTGCACCGGACAACATGAAACCCTAGGATCGATCGAGACCCCAATGGCCGAACAGATTCAGAACGTTTCACCAGACCCTCGAGCTCAGGGGTGTGTGTTCCTCTGTTTGTTTTTCAGCCATTCAACTCCGGAGGACTGGGGGCGGTCATGCGATGAATCATAAACTCTTCCCTTTTGTTGGACCTCCAAGCCCCACTAGAAGCCAAGGGTTTGGAGTGGATGGGCCAGTGAGTCATGGTGTTCATCAATTCCAAACGTCGTGACTTCTGCCGCCAAGGCTACGATATGCTCTGGCCGAACCTCCCGGAACCTGACACGCGAAATCGCTTGGACTGTGAAATGGGATTCAATGGCCTGGAGGTTTGAATTTTTGGGCTGCGGTGGATTCTCCATAGGATTGAAACTTGAATGTACAGGATGGAGAGCTGGAGAATTGAAATCTTGCTCCAGTTGTGCAACTCGAGCATCGCAGGGTGCTGTATTTGCTTGAGGGAACTAGTGGGAACGATTCGATATCCTTTATTTCTCTGGGATGATGTGCAACTGATTCCTCATATGCTGAGACCCTTGTACTGCAGGGTTCCTTGATGCGCATCACGGCCAATTGAGCAGGTCATAGGCACAAGTGCTTTTGGTATACGGAAAGTGGACAGAACCGGACAGAACTGGCTGTTTTGTGTAGGGCTTCGCAGCACGACACAAAAGTAGCAATGGCTCTCTGCGCCTAAGCGTCTCGAAGCCAAGCATGGCAGTACCATCCTGCCACAGTCCAGCAGCAACAACAACAACAACAACAATAACAGCAATGCTGATGATAAACGAAACCTCTCTATCACTACCAAATATATCCTGTGGACGCGTTGGGATGCCCAATTCCTGGTAGTAAATACTGCACGAACAAGGGAATCTTGGTGGTTTGTGCAGCATGTTCGAAATCTTCTCTCCCAGCTACTCCTGTTCCAAAGGTTCTCTTCACCGTTGCCTCCGTCCTGTTATCATGAGGATGCATTTGGGTGTTCTCCGGTACGTCAACCGACCCCTTCAGTTTCCCAGAAGAAAAGATCCCTTTTTCATGTCATTTGGGAAACCACGCATCAAACGCTTTGTTAGGGCCTGGTTATATTATATCGCCACGGTGGTCATTTCTTTGTGTTTCTTCACCGCTTGTTCAGCCTCAGTTTGAGGTCACTTTGCCCCCCAACAACCCCCAACAGGACACTTTGAAGAACCAGCTGTGTATAGAGGTTTGGATATCCACCCAGGGTGCGGTGCTCAAAATGTCGCAAACCAAAGAAAATCAAACCTCAACCGACCCCAAATCAGGTACCACCCCACCTGTTCGAGCTTTCAATTCAACTACAGTAACTCATCCAATCTCATCCAAACCCATGGCCAGTTCAACTCATGGTCCCCTCGTTGGCTGACTTCAATGATGGCCTCTTTGCAGAGCTTGGAATTCACGCAATTCTCCCGATCGGTGATCTCTACCAGCTCGTGGTGGACAAAGATGTCAGTCTGAGCTCCTGGAGAACCAGGACCACTTAGAGAAATGAATAAAACATAGGGGCTTGGGACATGATGTTCCAGTTGTGCTTTTGTAATTGCATGTCACGCCTTGGATGGTAGTGTCATGCAGTGTTTGTTCAGAGACGCGCCAAGTTCATGTCTTTTCTGCCGTGCTGTTCATTTCACCAGCTGCCAACAGCCACCATGGCCGAACCGTTTGAGTGCCATGGGGCCATGGCGTATCAGGAGACTCCGGATTTGACCATCTTAGATTTAGGATCCACAAGTTATTGTGGACACAAAAAATCATACAGATTGTGAGATGCTCTTGAATGTACAGTGCGGGATCCTTGCATTTGGGATAGTTCCTTACCAATGAACTATACTCCAAACTCCCAGCAGCTAGCTGAGGCTTCAAAAGAATGCGTGCATGAAGCTCAATCAAATGCAATATGCTCCATTCTTATTGCTTCTCCTTTCTTCACGGCCCATCTGGCTGGCCGTTGGATGCTTCTCAAGGTTTCGTTTGCATCCAAGGCAAGATCTCCAGGCAAAAACCGCTTCTCCTTGTGCATAGTGCGTGACCTTCTGCACCATGAGCGGAATCCGAAGGGAATTCAGGCCATCCACCTCAGGGGTCGGCTGGTCAGCCCCGGCTGTGTTCCTTTGGACGTATCTGACCAGGATCTTGGCTGAGTCTTCCCAAATAGTTTTGGAGTTTGCCCAACATATTCTGGGTTTGATCAAGAGTTTGGAGGGGTTCAGAAAGAAAGTTCGGCACCAGCAACCATTCGCTCCCACACACCGCACCTCTTTGCTGTACCGCTCCAACATAAAGGCCATGCTGCCCTGGAAGGTGCCATCCTGAGCGTGCCGAATATGGTCGGTACGTGCTTGCGGGCTTATCTTCTCTGCAACTAAACCTGTGCTTTGAGCTTTGGGTATTGAAGGGTCCAGCTAGAGGGAGCCCACCAACTCATGTGGTTTCCCTCTGAAAAAACAGCTTGATTGATGATTTGCCCCCAATCCAACTCAGCATGCACCTTGTCTCCTCTTCACAATGTTGACTCACTTGAATTGAAAAAAACATGAAAACAGAATGCTGCGCAAACATAAGTGAGGTCTCATCCAACTTCTACAAAATAAATATGCCCTTGCCACCGTTTGCAGGATTTTGTCTGTGGCCGCGGGTCGATGACAGCGGGATTGAAGAGGTACCCACTATTGGTGCCATCATCTTGCGCCGCAATTCGTGCGAGGACCTGCCGATTTGAGCCCATCCGATTTGTCAATGACCCTCTCAGAGTAGGGTCAACGTCGATTGAAAACCAATATGTAGCAATGGCCTCCAACCTAAGAGCGATGGCCTCCAACCCTAGAGCGTTGGCCGCCAACCTAGAAACGATGTAGGGAAGGGGAACACCCAAAGCTTCTATCAAAAGAATGCCATTTCGAGCTCAAGACGCTGGTTAGTCTTAGTCTTAGTCTTAAGTGTATAGATGTCGCTTGGTAGTCAGTATATGCACTGGCCAACATGGAAGTCTGGCATTCAATGATTCAATCAAGACGGACTGCCTGAATCTTGAAGGCCATCTTCCGAGCTTGACCAAATGGACTGCCTGTGTTTGTTCCACATCTTTCAGATTTGTTGCACCTTTTGGGTGAAGACCTACAAGCCCAAACGCCGCCTCCTTCTCTCCACGGAGGATGTGACGGACAGTGCGGAAGCGCGGCTGCAGTGGCAAACCAATCTTGGAGAAGGGCACCTCGATCTTTTGCCAAGGGCGCGACAATGGAAACGATCTCGGTTCTAGCGGCGTCTGTGGGAGATCCGGCGCAGTCTGCCATGAGACTGAAGAGATCTCAGCTGTCGAGTAAAGTGGACCTGGAAGTTTGGGAGTTCTCTCAAGGATGAAAGAATGGCATCTAGCAATGCTGTGCTGAGGCGATACTGAAGAAGGGAGTTTCCTGCAGATCTGGAAAACCTTCCAAAAGTAGACTTTTGTAACAAATCTTAGGGGGGAAGAATCCCAAACCAAGTGTTTGAGATGGAACTTGTTCACTGTCCAGTCTGAACCCGCAAGGACACATCAGTGGATTTATGGGAATTTACTGATAGCACAAACATTGTACTCACCCAAGTAAGGTAAGAGCCTCAAACACATCACTACTTCACCATTGTGCTTTCTCTCTTTATGCCGAATGCTCGTCCCCAGTCACGGAAGCAGCCGTCGGTTGTTACTATATAACAAGGTCGGCTCACATCGTCAAGAGTAGAGCATAGTAGAATATAGTAGAGCAATTCGCTGAAAGTAGGTCTGTGTATATAATTATGTCCCAACTCGCAGTTCAAGACAAAAAAAAAGTCTTTAGGCAACCCCAATAAACATATGTCCTGTATCTACTATAATATATGTCCTTTGCTTCACCAGGGAAAAGGATTGTCTTTAGACTTTCAGGGTCTGTGTGAAACTTGAGAGCAGGCCCAACCAATGGCAACCCTAGCTATCCTAGCTCGGGATTTCTATGGTTTTCTCCTGTTTTCTCATAACGGGGCAGTTTTTGCCGGGTCACATAGAGTCGTTCAATACTCACCTCCTCGTCACAGCGCTGGCGCACCTGTGACGGTGCGTGCAAATCACGGCGCTCTTGACTTTCGGGAAACACTGCAACAATTTGTCGAGATGACAAATCTTTTCTGCCCTCGTCTGCCATGGACGCCTCTTGGACGTAGCGAATTCCGAACCGTTTCTTCATAATGTGTCACCCCCGCAACCACAGATTTTATCCATGGAATGCGACAGAACTCCCCAGACGTCGGATCCACACCTTTGCATGAGTGTGAATTTCACGGCTTCTGCATGACGCGGTACTGAAGGTCACTCTCATCAGGACCAAAAATTGCAAGTTCTTTCGAAATAAGTCGACTTCTTGCACATCTCCCTTCTCTCCCAGTTAGGAATGTGACGGCATGTCTGTATGACTTCACCCGGAGCGGCACAGTGCCTCGGTGAGATCCAAAGAGGGATACTGAGGCTCTTGGAAGCTCAAGTCCAAATCCTCAGCTGAAACACAAACTCGGCATGAGCGTTTTGGGAGCCATGTTGGGGAGTAGGAGGCTTCCAGGTCAACCCGGTCATCAATTCTGTTTGATCTGAGTGAATCAAAGTCGTAGTGAATTGAAGGGAATTCCCCAAATATAGTTGCCTTGGAATACTTATACAAGTCTGCAGCCTCCAAAACTGGCCAGTCACTTTCACCTGGCCTCGACGTTTTTTGCACCAGAAGCTGTGGAAATACGCTCGTTTCTAGGGCCATCATGTTTGGAACTATATGGGCCACCACTGAAGAAATATACATCTTGAAAATTCCTGAAACTCATCTTCGCCATCTTCACCCCCATCTACGCCCAGCGGCGCCCTCCGCGTGCGTGGCCAATTTCTTACGCTCTTTGGGATCGTAACTGCTCATCGACCAGTGCTGGTCTGGGAAGAGCTCCAAGTACCTCCAGCAGTGGCCATGGTGGACTACGGCGACTACGGTAAAGTTTGTACCAGGATTCACAGAGTTACGGGCGACCAATCAACCGGGGTTGGGGGGTTGAGTGTCTCTGTGCTGCAGTCCGCGTTGCACCGTTATTCGCATGACATTCTGAAGAACCTGATCACTGATCATCCAATTCTTAGCGTTTCTAAATGTTTAAAATATGTACAGTGAATGTGTCCTAATCTTACAAAATCTCTGTCATCCGATTGCCAAAACCGATGCCAAAGCCGTTGATGACGCCCAATTGCCCTTATTTTGCAGCGTTCTCTTAGGGAGTTGAGTGCCAATTGAAAGCCTTTCCGGCAGTCTACACTCTAATTACACATTTCGTTCAAGATTGTTTATCATTTTCGAACTCAATCAAAAGACGGATGTCAATGTCATGAAATAGAGAAAGACCTGCATGCAAGATCATCCGAGGTTTAACTCCAAGTCTCCCAGAGAAGCCTGGAGTAAAGTGAACAAGGTCAAACATGACTACCTGGATGTGAACAGCTGCTCATTTCAACTGTAGGAAATGGCGTTCTAAGACACAGAAAACGACTTTTGGTCTCTGCAGCTAGTCTGAGTCACGCCCGTCAGGCTTCCCGAATCAATCACTACAAGGCTAACGCGAGTGTCTTGAGCTTCGGAACCCCCCTTCGTTGTGAGACCACCAAGTTGCACCCTAACATTTCCCCGTGAATTCAATTCTGGAAATTCCCAACATCAGGACTCAATTGGACAGCAAACAGCCTGAATCCATCTGAATCCCACATCTCGCTGGAGAACCTCCCGTCAAAACATGAACAACTTTGGTCTCACCACACAACCTCAACACCAACACTCCATCCAGGATTCCAGGATGGGCGTCCTCTCTGACCTGCATGAACTCCAAGCGTCAGCGGTTTCTGCCTGCCCCAAGCACTTGCTGACAAGACTCAGATCCACCTCACACGCCAGCTTTCCCTCTTCACCCTGCTTCAGCACCAATGGTGCTGTAAAGCCAACCTGCACTGGGTGGTCTTTCTGAGGCTCGACGAGTGAGTGCAACCCGGCACTGCGTTACAACAGCGGATTCCTCCGATATGTTACGAGAATGGTCAAATCTATCTGCGGAGGTCCATGAAGGGTTGGTCCCGCCTTCCGGATGCTCCACTGCTTGTCTTTGCAATTCAGGTGAAACTCGCCAGCTGCCAGCACCATCTCCAAGTATGTGGCACCAGGAACCACAATTTCACCGAAAATGATGTGATGACCTGGGTGTGGCGGCGCTAGGCACTATTTCAACAAATTGGTAATGCGTAATCACCCAAACCAAAACCACTACCCATCATGGGTGAAACCTAAGCACACTGTTCACATGTGTGGCAAGCCCCTTAGTAGAGAATAGAGAATGCACCGGATACCGCTGCACTGTTCCCCCTCACCACAAGGCTTTGCCTTTTCTCTGGCATCCAGAAAAGGCATTGTGCAAGAAGCCAGTCATCCAGAACGTGACACTCTGTTTGTCGTATTCCAGTGGCGGAGTTTGTCCCTTGTCGAGGGAATACCGGCGTTCACAGCAGTATCAGCGTAGAATGCAGAATCACATGACATGGTCGGTTGCGAAACGAGATGCCCAAAGGCCTTGGTAGTGGATCACAAAGACTGGGGTCACCAAGAATCTCAAAATATCTTACAGTAAAATGCCCAACGAGTAAGTTCGAAGGACCACAAGCCCTTGTCAACTGCTGAATCATCGCTTCGCCACTGACCAGTTGCAGCAACTTTCCAGCAAATGGTTGTGCAAAGACCTTGCCAAAGACACAAAGAGGCTATGGTCCGGGGTCGCTGCTTGAACATTGGCTTCCAGGATCCTGTTGAAGGGATACCGGGAACATGTTAGGAAAGGGACCTTTTACGAGGCATTGTCAGGAAGCTCGGGGAATGTGAAACTTGCCCTCTGTTGATACCGAAACCACAAGGTGACTGTGTGAGGAACACTAGCTTCGACATTAAGGCATCAAAACCTTCTCCAAGCGTCATCCAGCCCCAACACCCTTCCAAAAAGGGTTTATGCGGTATTCTCCGTATTCTCGTCGAAATCGAAGTACAACTGGACCCTCCAACACTCTAAGCTTTCCAAACAAACTTAGAGGTGTCCATGCTCCAAACGTCTGCACCTGCACGCCCTCAGGTGTCTTGAGATTTCGCTGGAGCAAGGCATGCCGCCTGGAGGAGAGATTTGGCAAGCGACCGTACCAAGAAGTCTTAGTTGAGCAGTAAGCAGCCGTTGCTGGCTGCGAGTACAACTACAGTAAACCAAAATCCCAACAAGTATCCACTGGTCAGTTTATCACAGCGGTCAATGAGAACACATTGACCCTACTCGCACCTGAGAACATAGACCCTCCAGTCACCCACCAAAAACACATTCCCAGAAGATAGTGGGGAGCCCTGGCAATAATTGTCTAAAGAAAGTATTCGTGACATGACGTTCTTCTACCTAGTGAGGTTGTCAAGCTACTAAAGGGATAATTTGCATTGGTTTTTCATGTCAGAACGGTTTGTGTCCTTCCGCGCTGATGTTTCTTTTGGATCTTTTGGTGGAGCTATCAAAATATGGATCAAACTTCCCACTTGGCAACACATTGTCCAAACTCTACAATGTAGTGCTTGACTTATGTTCCATCGAATGGTAAACCTATATGATTTCCAACACAAATCCCTGCAGCCCACACATTGTTCACTCCAGAAAAGATTGATCTCACGGATGTTCATGCCAAACATGGCAAAACTTGCCATCCATTTTCCGGCGTTAACAGGAAAGTATGGATGTGATCCGCGGGTCCCTGCCTTTGTTGCCAAGAGAATGACTGGCGCTTGAAAACTGGAGCTTCAACAACAGCTGCTGGACTGGCAGAGTCTTCAAGCAGCACATGGGTATTTGTACCTGCGCACAGAGATTGAGATTGGGCTGACTCAAAGAGGAGCCACGTGTACACTTGAGACCATGTTTTTACCCTGTCAAGTACAGGATTGTATAGACAAAAAAAAAAACTTAATCTGACAATATCTATCCCCAGCTGCCTACTATTCTTAGACAGACTAGACAGATTCGAAATTATGTCCATCTATATAATTGGGGGGGAAACACTAGATGTGGTAGACACTACAAACCTTTGCTGAAATCTGCTGGTCTTTCACAAATGGCTTGATTTCTTCAAAGAACATAACAGCTCTGGCAGTGTCAACTTGATTCCTACACGACTGCCCGGCTGCCTCAGGTTTCCTTCTATCCAAAACTTCCGGTACAAGAGTAGTACAAGAGTCAATATACTTTTACGGCCCCCGCCAATCAAAACCGAAGCCATTCAATTGGCATCAAGCAAAACTGGAGGCCTGGTTCCGCCAGGAACCTGTGTGACTACCACAAATCTTGTGAAGTTGTCGTTTTGGCTGTGAAGAAATGAAAAAAAAGTGTGTTCTTCTTTTTGGGCCTCCTCACCTTTGGCTCCTTGTCTACCCTCCCAAGGAATAGAGACTCGGCCCGGGCCAGACAATCTGTGGCATAGTTGCGCCTCCAAATCCAAAAGAGGACAAACCGGAGGAGGAAGCGTTCTCTGCCGAAAGTGTCATCAACGTCTCTGAGGGGATGAAGCTGGGGAAGTCTTCTAAGTCGCAATGAGGATTCAGCGCCTGGGACGGGGTCGACCGGCTCAAAGCAGGCCACAAAAAAGCGGCACGGAGCAGTCTCAGATACTGGACAAGCGGGTTAACGGCTTTTGATGGTTTTTGCTTCCAACAGTTCGGCAAAATTCTGAAAAGCGTGAGGCCAACGTCTGTTCCTGTTCAGCTCAGCCCCCTTCTATATAAATTCTAGATCAAATTCAATACGTTCAATAAATCCTTTAAGCCATTCGGCCCGCCTGAAAGTGCAAGTTTGGTGGTGCCTGCTTCTTGGGCAACATGGACATCACCTGGTGTTCATGGCAGTCACGTCCGGAGAAAACAACCGCACCCTTCCATTGTTTGGGCATGGTCAGTTGCCACGTTCCTCCGAGGTGCAGCAGTTTTAAATACGGATGACGTTTCATCCCAAATACTGGCCTTCACGGCTCCGAAAAGCCCTCAACTCAGAAATGGCTGGCCTGCAACCCCCATCCGATACCAGTCTTACGCACGACCTGCCACACTTTGTGATACTTTGTGAATCTGCCTGAACCCAGGTTACCCTCCTACCGCCTACTCTCCAGGGTGTCAGCATCCAGCAGTTCAGCTCGATGCAGCTCGCCTTCAGCATGCCAGCCATGCCAGCTGCACCCTCCAGGTGTCCCAAGTTGCTCTTCACCGCACACAGCGCCAAAGGCGAGCTGCGCTGCTCACCGTAGGTGTTTTTCAGAGCTCCCACTTCAATGGGATCGCCCAGGGCCTTGGTGAGGGCATCATTTCACCACAGAAGGAAGTAAGCCAGTTGGTAGGTGGATCTATCTTCTTATGCGGGAGACCTTGCCTACTTGTCTATGTAAACAATAGAATATACCAGTAGGAAGCGGTTTCAATCTTGCCGGACCTTACCGGGCTTTGAAGGTCGTACTTCTGTGGACCCAAAGGATGCCTGAGGACTCTAGAGGCCCAATCCAGTAGTATTTCAATTCAAATGTTGGTTCTTACATCGGATTTCAGCCTGGTGCATCGGTGTGGGGTCAAATACTCAGGTGCCCAACCAACCTAGAAACAGGTCAAGTCATTTGGTGTCTCTGCGGACTGCGGCACCATGGCCCATCATGGCTATGTCGCTATGCTACCAGGCCACAGTCCCAGTGCCATGGGTCTCCATAGCACTCACCTTTCCGGGCTCGACCTGCGCCTCACTCAGGGCAGTTATGATCACCGCCTGTTGTGAGGGCCCATGCGGCGCCGTCTGCGAGGAGCTGCGACCGTCCTGGCACGATGTCCAAGCGAAGTGCGAGGTGTGCGCAAGGTCAGGTGCGATGCGAAGATCTGCAGGTCCAAGGCTATACCCGAAGACTCAAAAGCCCAAGGTAATACTGGTCTGCCGGTCTCTGCCTACAGACTACAGGAAGTGGCTTGAGCGGGGAAAGACTGGCGACCAAAACTCACAGAAATAGACAGCAGGATCATGTGTAGAGTCTGTCAAGTATTCAAATGTTGCGACCCCCCCAACCTAGGGAACATCAAGGTTGGTCGATGTTCCCAGCACGCACAAGGAATTGACCAAATTGCCCCAAATTGCAATCAAGGGGACCTTTTTCGCATCCCATGTGGCGGAAAAATCACGTCCCAAAAAAAGATTACTCACCGCATCGTCATCATTCAGGACAAAACGTTTATCGGAAAGAACACCTCTGTGCGAGAAGTAGTTACATATTATAATTATTATAAATGGTTTGGCGGGGTCACTGGAATGGGTGCTTGATGGCTCTCCAGTCAAATGAATGGATGACTGCTACGGCTACTGAACGAGAAATAGGTGTATCTGTTACCATGTGTTGGTCCTGCGATAGATACAAGCAGCAATCCAACGGTTGACATGGTAAGCGAATTCTCTCAGAGTGTTCAAACTTGTCACTCCCACGATAGGACAAGCTATGCAATTACTCACCACCCCTAGACCTCATCGTGCAAAGAGTCCCAAGCTGACATGTCAAACAACAAAAAAAGAGCTAGTCAAACAGGCTCTTGCTCTACTGGGTGAGTGTTATGATGTGTTAGTGTTATCATCTATAAGATGATATGAGGGTCACCATCACCGGTGAAAAGCATAGTAAAGCTTTCCACACTAAGGGACTCGGGACCCCTTCTCAAAATCAATGAAAATACAATTTGGACATGCTTGAAGCATGTCTGGTGAAGGACATAACCGTAACCTAACAAACCCTACTCCCCGTCCTGGTTCACGGCGGTGCCTTTGAGGGAGATGATGGGAGTAGAGTTGTCATCCTGAGCACGGAGGCTGAAAAGATCAGGTCAAGAATCCTCTAGTGGGGCGCACTCTCCAAGATCCCCGGCGAGCAATGAGCCTTACCAGGCACTTTTCTTGGGGCCAGGCAAACCATTCTGAAAGGAGGCAGGTTCTAGAAACAGCCTTTTCTATTGTTCTAGAAGAGCTCGAATTAAACATCAGGTTTCGCCCACAATTATGTATCAATAAGAGGAAAGAGTTGGCACTGGTTCTCCAACGAGGTGGGTTCATTCAGCAATATGATACAATGTTTTGGAGCTTGCTCAACCCCAAATGTGGAGTTGCATGTAAACCGTGTATCAGCTTGTCAGGGTCAAACAGACAAACTTGGACCAAAAACACCAGATTGGGGTGTCATTGCTCTGTGCCGACGTCCATGACATGTTCCATGGCGGCTCGCATCGTCAAAGTTTAGCGGTGATTGCCATGACCCACCACAGATTTGTTTCATCACAGGGGTACACCAAGTCAAACCCTCATGGTGCTACCAATTGAAACTCTCATCAACTGCGCCGGGCATCCAGCAACGACAGGATTGCAGAGCCGCAACCCTCACCGCGCACATAGCCATTGGCCGAGGCATCAAAGGTCTTGCAGCGGCCATCCTGCAGGTGGTGAAGTGATGCAAACCGCCATCATAAGAGTCCCTGATTGAACAAAAAGCTGCTGTTGTGCACAGCTGGAAGGCCAAACATCCTCAACGAATTAGGTTCTACGACGATGTTGGATCGCCATATAGCAAGGTGCAGTGGGGCTGTCACAGTAGTAAAAGAGGCTTCCCCCCATAACACAGTTGTTGGCATTCCTGCTGTTGTTTCAAGTCAACATGTCATGATCAAATGCCATCTGTTTAGAAGGTTGTACAAAGCCGAGCCTATCTCCAAAGCAGGTGTTACTAATAAGGTCCTAAATTCTGGCGTAGGTTGATATGCTGTAAATATACAATACATAATTTAGTCTAGTATAGTCTAGTATCATAATGTATCATATACAAGGAGTAGCGGATGTTAGGGGCAGCTCCGTTGACTTCTACGTGCATTGATCACATGCAAATGGCAGACATTATCACTATTCCATGCTGAACTAATTACTCGTGGCCTACATTTCTAAGATTCGCAAATGAGGAGACGCCATTACGAGGACCCAGGTATACCAAGGTCTTGAGATCACCGCCGCAAGAGCTTAGGAGGTGTGGGCTGAAGGACTCAGACTCTTCCCCATGTGGCCTCCGAGAGCATGTGAGCCTTGCTGCAGGCCACAAAGGGCCCAGGGATCAAACCTTGGAGCGGTATTGATGACGCGTCATAAGGGTTACGTGAAATCGGCTGGGCGAATGATTTGCACTTGACTTTTTGGAGGGGCAACTAGCAGCATGGCTCTTCAAGAAAAATAGTCATCAAGTTTTGTCAACTGCCAAGTGGCAAGGAGACAAATCCAAGGCCTAGTGTCTACTCTTGGGGAGGTTGTTCCATCCACTCTGCATTACCTTGAGTGTTCCCTGAGAGTTCCCGGGTTTGGATCATATTCTCAATTGCTCTCTTTGACTCCACGGCTCCACAGTTTACATGTTAGGGTCCACAATCTGAGTGCTTAATGCCAAGCGTGAAAGACCCTGAGCAAGTCTGGTTTGTTTGGCCCACTACTGAATTTGATCAGCAACTCTAGTCAAAGTCCAAATCTGATGAAGCTATCCGTGGACAAATCACAGGTTTTTGTGCGTTGCTCATCCGCCTTCTAGGCCAAAAAGCTATCCTCTGCTCAGCCCAAGTGGGTATGGCCGGTACCAGATCAACAAGTATTTTCCGGCTCCTCCTACCCAGCAATGGCTCCTATCCTGACTTCCAAGGCTTTCTATACATTACATGGGAATTCATAGCCCCGAACCATGGTAGATTTGCCTACCCGAGGGCCTCCATTCTGTGTCCAAGCTGTTGGGGGGTTGCGTTTCTCATCGGTTCTCTCCCAGCTCACCAAGCAACACAAGTTCACACCAGAAGCCGCTCCAGTGGAGCTCCGGCCCCTCCGCAGGTTGGACACCACGATGTCCACAGCCACCTGAAGGGGCGGAGGTGGCGTGGAGACCCCCTGTCATTCAACGCAGGCAAAAGTCGAGCGACTCCTAGTTACCAGGTACAAAGTGCGGCCCGACCGGGTCCAGGATTGATGAAGGTGAATGAACTGCTGTACTAAAAGCGATTGGAGGAGCCTCAGTTGGCCTTCAATGCGGGGCCTGTCAGGCAAACCGAACATGTGCAAGTGTTGCCGGCCATGGAAGAAACGAGGGAGGATGTGCTCATAGGTGGTTTTCCTCGGCCTTGTTCGCTTGTAATCAGCACATGATTACCACTGACTGCTACCAAGTTTGATGCTTCTTAATTAGTGATTCCAGTGAGTCCTGGATATATTGTAGCTTCCAAACACTGTTTACAAGAAGATTCACGTGCATTCACTGCAGCTACGTGTGCGGGGACCACGTTATGGCAGCTTCACAACTCTTCCCGTGCAGTACTTTTGTCCCCCTGAGTGTCTCTGAAAGGATTTATATAGTCGTTTCCCGCCCTGTTCTATTTTTGACCCCAACAAGGTCTTGCAGCTAGGTCCGCTTTTCATAGATACTCCGACTCTTCGAACCTCTTTTTTTTGAACCCTTCACGCACATCCCAGGCACCAAAGAGGAAGAGCATGCCGTGTCCACCGTGGCAGATGGACCCTTCAAGCCCAACAAGTAGGAGACCCGATTGGAGGAGATCGACGTGGAAACCGCCAGGCCGGTGTAAGGACCAATCCTGTGTGGTGGGCAGTGGGCAGCGCAACAAAAGGAAGTCGGGGACATGATTCTGCGCAGGTTGGACAGTCTATAGTTTGTATACCTTTGTTTAAGGCATTTATTTGACTGACAACAGCAGATTTGGAGCCCCAGGTTGCAAGGACAGTGAATGAGCCATGTACCACTCGATGTAACATGTCCATTCGGCCCTCACAACTTCACTACCTGCAAGTCATCACAAGATTCACACGTCACGTTGGTTCAGTCTTGCGGTACCTCAATGACCCGACCGAGGCTCTTTTCGGAGCTTTCGACAGAGCCGCTGAAGCCCATGTGACCCCAGTCATTGTTGCATTGACCGACACAAACCTTGGAGGAAGTTGAGCGACTGGTTGAGTTGGTTGGGTTGGCGGTTTTCATTCATAAAACAGAAGAACATTACAAAGAGCATCAAAAAGATCTTTTGGTGTTCTCTTGTTACTTTATAGATCTTTATACACTATCGGTTTATACTTCAAACGATCTTCAATTGGGGTATATATATATATATATGTAGGTCCATAGGTAGTTTGCTTAATTCCTGTTTATCGACCCAAATCTATATAACCATGACAAGGAGCCCCAGTTCCGATGGCCGTGTGTTTTGCATTGGCTTCTGACTGCTTTTGGAAGCACAGGGACTCAACAGCAAGAGTTCACTGGACAGCTCTGGTCGTACAAGAACAACGCACAAACCGTCAAAAACGAACACTGGAGGACTGGAGGAATTATGCAAAGGTTCACGTGGTGTTGTTCTCTTCTTCTGGGTGTCTGCACGATGATCTACAAAGTCTATCAGTCTATCACACTAGAGTGCAAACATGGGCACGCAAGCAGAATTTAGCAGTCCGAGAAACGCTGGCATCCAGATTGGACAACGAGCCCATGGGCTTTCCTGAAACATGGAAGGACTGGTAGATCACCTGCAGCTGCGGGAAAAAAGGGTTGATGATGTTCAGAGACTGGGATCGAGTCACTTCAGCCTTTCCCATGAAACATAAGGTTGTTGCTCTTTCCAAGCCGAGCCATGGAAACCCGCAGAGTTGCTGCATTGCTTTACATAAGACATAAGAGGAACGTTTTACACAAAGGCACTGGGAGAAGAAGTCAATTTCCCATATCAGATTCAAGGAATCCACAAAATGTTCTTTGTCCACATTAGGAACGACCCTCCACATCACCCCATTGGTTCTGTCTGATTCACCTGACAGATTCTTGTTCCCTAATTGCAGAGTTGTGAATTCAGAAATACCGTCGTCACCCTGTCCGGGTGTTGTACGGAAAAGGAGGTCCAATTCTTCTGGATTTGTGATGTGTATCACGAGCCTCCAAAGTGTCACAATTCCGTGCCATGCAACAGACCTACAACCTTCAGCGGGAAGCGGCCTCCAGAAGCAGCCGCTGTTGAGGATCCATGACCTGACGAGTTCAGCAAAAAGACGTCACAGGAGGTCCGAAGATCACCAAGAACCATGCCCACCGAAAAAGTTCTGATTGTGGTGTTAATACCACTGTGTGGGCTTGACAAAGTGAAGAAGCTTTGGGGACTCTGGACTGGAAGAGTCCAAAAACATCTGTGAACCTTCGTCAACCACAATCATCTTGAAGCGGCTGGAGCTAATTCTCTCAGTTCCTTGTAACAATCACCACGCCACCCCTATAAAAACATCTGCCACGTCCCGATGCCAAGAAAAAGTTGGACTTCCCACTTACCACGAAGGCAGCTCGTCACATGCCTTGGATTCTGCGGGGCTCAGCCCAAAGAAGGACGCGTCGAAGAGGTCTGCACTCTTCACAAAGGCACCATGGCGCACCTCGTGTTTCAGCGAATGGGCTGGCCAGCCTTTTCATGAGCGGTTGAAAAGCTGAGGGCAAAAATTCGGGGGGCGCAGAGCGCCAAAGCCAAAAGCCAAAGTATTCAGCACACAAGTTGCCTCCGATTTCGACTTACTGCAATCCTGCATTCAAAGTTTCGACATCTCTTGGTCCAACTATGTATATCTTTGACACCGACATCAACTTCAAACACCATCCACCAGTCCTACCATTTAACAAACAATGCTGCTGGTCAGGCGCCGTCATCATCCCTGGAGTCTCTGCATCCTCATCAAAGTATTGGTCGACATCCCATCGCTCCAAGGGGATCTCGGTGACTCCATCCTGTCGCGAAGATTGCTGTTGGAGTCTTGCGGGTGCTCTGAAACTGCTAGTGATGCTAGTGTGGGCTCAGAGGTGACCCCGCAACCATTTTGGTGGTTGGCAGTGGTCAATCTGTTGGGGGCCCAAGAAGAGCGAATTCATGCGAATTCACTGCAAACAAACAGGATTCGTATGCTTGCAAGTGCAGCAGGATTTGGTCCATCAAACGAACCAACAACAAGAATCTAGGTGACAATCGGCAAGTGAATGGCTTCTCATCTCACACCAACGGATATCGTCACTTTCCATTCAAGGGTGAAAGCCAGTGAAAGCCTGCCCTCCCATGAGCACATTACAAACAGGTGTTCCAAGCAAAGCGTCAGTCTTCTTGGTCAATTGCTCCCACATCTCGAGTGGGCTTGTCCCCTCCAAGGGGAAGCGGCAGGCGGCACCATGCACTGCCACTGGAGCTCGACTTGAGACTTCGCCTGGCAGACGAGGAAGGCAGCTTTTGATAACTTAAGTAAGAGGGGGTGGTGATGAAGCTGATGGTAGTGATGGCTATTGCGATGGCGATGATGCTGCACACGCAGTACCTGTGGTGGTTCTTGCTGATTGATCTGCATAAATGACAAGAGTCGTTCATCCAGCCACCTCAACGAAGAGCATCTGCTGTGTTCAGTCACGCCCCACATCAGTAAAAGCCAAAGCAAAGTCCAAATCCCCAGATAAAATACTGGACTTCTGCTCCCCGATTTGTTCCTCTAGTGTTCGTGATAGTCATCGTGATCGAAACACCCAAACCAATGAGGTGTCGGCTATTGTAGGCTGCGGCCAGGCTACTTTTTTGACTTCTTCCTACTAGGAACAAGAAGCTACTAGGAGCAAAGAGCATCCCTACTAGGAACAAGGACGCTACTAGGGGCTCCTGGCCTTACTACTAG
>CAXAMN010019890.1:516304-566441 GCA_963970005.1 Durusdinium trenchii
ACGCTACTAGTAGCTCCTGGCCTTACTACTAGGAGCAAGGACGCTACCAGTAACAAGGGCGCCTACCGGAGCCACCGGCAATGCCACCCGTGGCTTCGGTGCGCGGGCCACTGCGGCGGGCGCGTCGCCCATCGCCTGTTTAGGTGATGCCGGCAGCAACAGTGAGACTTTTTTATGGAAGTGGAGTTTCCCCCTGTTTGTAGAGTTTGTCTTGGAATCCAAGAAGGCCTAAGAAGGCCAATCCATTGTGCTGTTGACCATGAAATGACAAAGTTCGTTGTAGAAAAAGAGGGCACCCTGAGGATTATATATATATATGATTATATATATAATATGTAAAGGCCAAAAGGCCCTGTAATTAATAAGAGCATCCTTCCAAGCATTCTTCCAGAATTGCACTCGGATCTCCATGTATCCATGCCTGCAAACATGAGGGAAATAGAAGAGGACCTCGATGGAGTTGTTCAACATAACGCAGAATTGCTGTGTTTGTTGAGTCACCCCGTCCTAAACATGTTTGGGGATTGTGCCATGTTCCAGACGCAACTGTAGCTATACTTGTGGATGGTTGTCTTTCATTATGGTTCAATGCACTGCTATAGTTGCTAGATGTTGCTAGGTACCGCAACACAGTTTGGTCTTCTCAAGACCTTGTGATTCACAATACAAACCGTTCCCCTCACGAAACTCAAAAATACATAAAAAGACTATGTTCTTCTGTGTATTTTCTGTCAACAAATTCTTCCAAAGTTATACATCATCCAAGAAGAACAAATGATATGTTCTTCCTTCAGAAGTAATTATATATAATGTGTGTCTTGAACCCAAGAAGACAAACAGTGGTGAACCCCGAGTCATTTTGGGGATGGACGATCCTGCGTGAATTCGATCGATCCTGCCATGTGGCAGTCACCACTGATGCCAGCTGTTCTGCGGCAAAGGCCGCAATCGCGTTGGTGTTGGGATGGTCGAACATCAAGGTGCTGGGCAACCTGCAAGTGGGCGAGTCAGACTTGGTCGGACCACCTGCAGACATTTGAGGAATCTCAGTCCAAACACTGGCTGACGAGAAAAGCAGATGATCAGGATTGAAGCAAGTTCTAAATTTGATTCGAGATCGATCATGGTTCCTCAGAACTCCCTCTCCAAATGTCAAAACATCTTTCTCCACACCGATCCCCCAAGTTCGTATCCCCTTCCTGGCGCCGCCCCAAGGCGGGCGCCAACGCCAGCGACTGGTCGCCCCGGTCGCCCCTTCAAGCCCAAGAAGCTTCACTCCTGGCAATTCCTTGGCGACGGAGTTCCGGAAATCCACCGAGGACCTCGGCGAGTCCAGAGCTGATGCGTGGGCACCAAAATAAGGTGGGGGTCGTGAATTATCTCATAGGATTATTAGGGTTGCTATGGCTCCAACCCTCCAAAGATTTGGGATGAACTCAGTGATTCAGGATCCGAGTTGCAAACCTGGTGTCCCCAAAGGATCGCCTGTGAAAACGACACATCCCAGAACCACAAGACCACAGACTATGTCTGGTAGTGTCTAGCCATCGTGCATTTAAGAAGTCCCTTCTCAATGTCTTCCCCATGCACCACACGCTCAACCGCATTTCAGCTCAATCGGCCACCAAGGCACAAAGAGTCCAATCCTGCCTCCATCAATGGAGCATCTCCACCCAGCTCATCCACGCCCAAGATACCCATGGCAATGCCTGGCAGGGTGGGTCAGTTCAGCAATGGCGTGTTACAATCAGCCATAGGGCACCATTCGAGAATCTTTGGAGCCATATCCAGAGTAGATTCTACCTCGAGGGCCCCTGCATGGCCCAGTCAACCAAGCCGTGCAAGAAGCGTGAGCACAATCGTTCTTCATCAGTGTGTATCACTGAATGTTCTTACTGCCCCATTTGAGATGTAAGTCCTACGATTTGTGTACGCCAGGTGCAAGAATGTTCAGATCACGAAGCACATACAACCTAGCCAAGCAAAAGCATGAAACGTAAGAAGAATTGGTACAAAGGTTAGACTCATCCATTCTCTATTTAGATCCCACATCCGGCACTGTGAGATAATTGCAATACCCAATCTGGTGCAGGACTTTTGTCTACCTGTATCGTACACCAGTATTATCTTGACATCTCGACGGTTTCCATGCGTGCCGTGCAAGTATACAGTGTACATATGGTTGGCGCTTGGCTCAGTTCAAACAAAAAGAAAACATCATCTCATCTGGTTCACTTCCCACGGAGGCTCACATTTTAAGCCCGCTTCAGCCAAGATGGCATCCTTCGATCCGGTCTTTTCCAAAGATGGTGGTTGCACCATCCCTGGGCAATACCGGCAACTCTTCGTATGTTCCATTCGGACAACGAGATTCAGACACTGAGCTGGTTTTAAAATTTGCTTCAAGAGGGGTCACTGCATGTCCCGTCTCTAAAAAGCAATGCACATCATAAGTGTACAGAATCGACTTTGGCCAGGTTCTCACAGATTCACGCAGCAACCCGTCAACAACAATTTGAAAACACTGCGGCCAACAAGGCCGTCAAGCACCACACACCAACCATGAGGTTGCCCCGTTCCATTGCTGCACGTGAAGCAACAACTCCCGAACAGACCATAACCTCAGTCAGGACCACGAAGCATTACTCTTCAAAAACGAAACCATTTTTTGGTGTGGCCTTAAGATGGTTTTGTTCATACATAGTCTTGGGCTGCCAGGGAAATGGTCTCAAAGGAGAGATTAACTGACCCCTGTGTTCCATGGGTTTCAGATGTTTTCAGGGTTTATCTAGCTGGGAACAAAGCTTGAACCTATCTAGAGTTAGCTGCCCTCTGGCTGTTGGACTCTTGTTGAACCGTAGACGCGAAGGGTGTCCAAATTCCTTCTTACGGTCCAAACAGCTGCTAGCCGCCACAGCCAAGCCACCAGAAAAATAAGGTAGATTGAGAGCGTCTTGAGGATGTCAACTGACCGGTGCTGAGCAGTCGCAAAGAATCGATCGGTGAGGCGTAGCAACACTTGCCACCAGGTGTAAGTCCACAACGTAGCGAAGCCAACCTTGGCAAGGCGCTGTGGCCACAAAAAAGAGAAAGGTGGACAGCCGCTGAAAAGTGCTCAAGGCTCAAGGCTAAGTGAAAAGTACTGCTACTGAAAGGGCCTAGGAAACATCAAACAACACTATTGGATAACTGTGCATGTTCAACAATTGGATTCTGATTCTATACTAGTTGCAATGTGTTATCTCTCTCCAAAGTCTTTTCTGTTATCTCTTCTTCGCAATCAAACAAAACCTATGAAGGGAGCGAAGCACGACCATCCCCAACAGTTCCCACAGAGATGTTGTCCATTGGGCTAGGTTCCTTTACAAATCAATGCCTCCCTCCATACTATCGACTATCAAGATCTATCAAGTCTAGTATTCTTGTGTGTAGGTCCTTCGAACCAACCAGTCTTGTTGAGTCGGAAGTGGTCCATTCACGAGAGTCATCTGAATCTTAGATCAGGCACCGTTGAGGCACAGAACCAGGTTAGGAGGTCTTTGATGGGATAGCCAGCCCTTGCTAGGCCTGCAGTCACATCCAAGCTCCCGGCAATTCCTGTGGCAGGCGCCAAATACACAAAGGAAGGCGGTCACAAAAGCCAACATGGAAGTAGAGGAAGTCCAGCTTCAAGTTAGTCTTTTCAATCCAAATATTGGCTCACTTGCAGGAGGGTCCCTCCAAGGGTCGTCACATAAATATGTAGTATATATAGGTTGGGCTTTGCCCCGGCACAGTAACAGTGACCACAAATCATACCACAAAAAAGAGCACAGCAGTTTAGCCATAGTTTGCATTAGGATGATTTTCATTTGCCTACAATAGTCATGTACCACAAACCCCTCAAGTGAATCGGGTGCCAATTTTCATCTGAGCACACCCACTCGCAAAATGATCGAAAGTTTCAATCCACTCAAAATGGTCTGGGAGTTCTGCCAAAACATCATATGGCAGGCCTGGCAGAAGGGGTTGGCTCTAGAGGGGGACCTGGCCCAGGGGAGGGGGGGCCTGCCTTATAAAACAAAAGAAAACTGGTGGCCCGCTCTTTTTGAAAGGAACATGAAAAGGAACACAACCACAAAAAAAAAAACACAAAACAAAGCACAAAACTGATTTGTTTTGTGCTTTTTTTGTGGTATGACTTGTGTTTGTTTTTATTTTGTCTTTTTTTGTGGTATGACTTGTTTTTTTGATATTTATTTTTGTGGTATGACTTGTGGTCGTTTTTTGTGTTTTTTTGTAGTATGACTTAAGGATTTTTTGGTGCATTTGTGGTATGACTTGTGGTTTTTGTGCTTTTTTTGTGGTAAGACTTGTGTTTTTGTTTGTGCTTTTTTTTTGTGGTATGACTTGTGGTCGTTTTTGTGTGTTTATTTGTGGTATGACTTGTGTTTTTTTGTGGTATGAGTTGTGTTTTTTGAATATAGAATCAAAGGTGAGTGGCAGGAGACAAGGCCATGTGCATTGATTTTGTGACTTTTGTGGTGGTCACGTTTGTGCTTTTTTGTGGTATGACTTGTGTTTTTTGTTTTTTTTGGTATGACTTGTGTTTTTTGTGCTTTTTTTTGTGGTATGACTTGCGTGTATTTTTTGGTATGATTTGTGGCCCAGGACGGAAGACGACCACAAATCAAACAAAAAAAAAACACACAAAAAAAAAAAAAAAAATTTGGGGGGGGGAGCCGGGAGCGACGGGGTGGGGAGCCGGGAGCGATGGGTGGGGAGCCGGGAGCCAGGGGGTGGGGAGCGGGGAGCCAGAGCCAATTTGGACTTGGCTCATCCTGCTGTGAGAGCATGAGCAAATGATTAATCTTGTGGTAAGCAGTAGGGTCAATCATTCTTTGAGTTGCCACTTGAGGTTGATCAATTTGTGAAGGGATGATGTTGGTTGTTTTTGGTTTGCAAATATGTTCAGATTTGTGTTCTTTAGAGTTAGCCAGCCCACTGAACCAATTATTTTGCATTTCCTAGACCAGAACCCGCCCACTGATCCAATCTTTTGCATTTCCTAGACCAGAAATTGCAATCCAATCTCCCTAAATGACTTTGAATATGATTGTAATTTTTTTGGGGGTATGGTTTAAGGGCCCTGACCCTTTACGACTGTTACTGTGGGGGGGGCAGGGCCCAATATATATATATATATATAGGTGGGATGAATGTAGGATGGCCCTGCAAGCTTGAAAAACGAGAGAGAGAGAGAGAGAAACAGGATGTCCTGATTCTTTGCTCCCTAGAATACATGCAAAGCGGCCATTCGGCCCCCCCTGGAGATGCACATTGTCTTGCACGCCAACCTCCAATCAAACATCGTAGTATTATCATGACTGGTGGATAAGCATAAATAATACAGAGTAAATGATACTGCCTAAGATTGTAATTAAAAGAGTCTATTATGTAAACTACCCCTTGGCCATCATGCTACCCCAACTACCCCAACTTCTCCCTCCCCCTAAGCGATCATGAATCAAGCTATCGAACACTATAGCCATCCCCCACCCCTTTTTTCGTTCCTCGCACGACTCTCCCTCTCCTTTGTGCGGACCAGTGTGCCCTCTGTGTCTCTACTACACCTGAAAACCAAGTGACCAAATACCAAACTGGCAGCATTGGGACGGAATCTAACTTGGAGCTCATTTCATTCAGTCCCCTGATCACTTTCGTATACGCATCCACGTCACTGTTCCTTCGGGTTCCACCGAACCACATGTACCGCTCGAAACCGGTTCCACAGGACCCACTAGCGCCACCACCAGGGGCCTGGAAGGCAAATCATCAGCAGTAGAGGCTTTGGCGTCGTCCAGCGGAATCTCCATCCCATCAGCTCCTGCAGAGTGACAACTGCGGCTGAGCACTCTATGTTTGTGTGATAAGTGCATGCACTTCGGATGAGGCCGTAAATTACCCTGTACCATGTGTCACACCCCAAAACTGAATATTCAAAAAGTCAACACTTTGCACTTGGAGAATGGCAAACCGGAACCGCATTTTAAAGAAAATGACCCAGGAAGCATCAGGATGACGAAATGGCTAGCGGCTAGCGGCTATTGCAGAAGAGACAATTACAAATTAAGATTCAACATGCAGTATTCACTCTCACATTGAAGAATCTGAAACTGTCTCCATCCAAGTCTAGATTCGCATTATATAAAGAAATCGTCTACCCAGGATCCCAGAAGGTCAACCTACCATTTTTGTAACTCACACCCATATCCTGCGGTGTCCGGATTTGGGATGTTTTGGTTCAACCGTTCAACATCGTTCAACCCTATTCCAGACTTGTCCGTCCCAGTCCTCACGCAGGTTGTTTTGCACGTAGGCCTGTTGGCAGTGGAACCATACGCCGTACACCCGGACCACGGCTAATTATATACGTCGAAACACCTGTTAGGTAGACTGGAACACCAGCTCAAATAAAGAACATCCCACCACTACCAAGTCTTAAGTCTTGCTTTCTGATATGATACGCAGTGCTAGTATGTGCTAGTCTTCTCGTATCACGAGTATAGGATTGACCTTGGCCAATTGCGAGTCAAGAACTGCAGGGTTTGATGTTTTAACCACTCATCGCTTCGGCCATGAGATGCCTGATGGGACAACCCTCTACCAGATGAAACATCTCCCATTACCCCGAGACCCCGACAAGTGCTTTCGATGTTTGCTTGTCTTCACTGCCAAAAACGTGGGAAGGCCACACAGGGGCTTGTCTCGGCCTCAAACTCTGTCTCACTTCCATACAGGGACTTGATCGACTGGATCACAAATTCTCGATCCGATTCCTTGCTGCACAGGCATTCGCTGAGCGTAAAGTTGGCGAGCTCTTCAACCTGAATGGCACAGAAGCAGTGGATAGCGCAAGGCACACGTAACGAATGGTGCTTGTGAATGCTGACATTGGCGGAGACTGGTGTGTCTCTTTCTCCCAGAGGTTGCAAAGGTGTGCTCAAAGCAGGATAGGGATGCCCCTTGTCCACTCACTTAGGGGGCTAAACACAACCCCTTTGGAAGTGCTGGTCAGGTTATTCCAGTGTTGTGTGAGTTTTCCCCTGTGAGCAATGGTCAAAACCTGGTACTTGCCGCTGGAGTCATTGAGAGGGTGGTATCGATTGTTCTTGAATATCCTATATATCGTTTTCCAAGGGTTTGGTGCCTTTCTACCTACCTCTTATATACTAATCAGAACCACTGCCCATCAACTGGCAGTGTTTGTCCTTAATGTCCACTTTACAACAGACTGAGTCAGGGAATAAAGATGAAAACTGTCCCAATATGGTCACCATGACACTATGGAGACCTCCTCAGGTTCGGTCTGACGACCGACCCGACCCTGGCACCCTCCGTCCTGAGGGCGCTCTGTCTGCCCTGGTATGAGGTGCATTTCACTCAGTCTTTTGCTGCTGCTGGTGTTGCTGCTGCTGCTGCTGCCACACCCGTGTTTCGCGCCCCTCCAGCCAGGCAGCTAAGTGTTGCTTCTCCGAAATGCTCTTGCGGCTCTTGTGAACAGCAACGGCCAAAGGAAGTGCACCAATGGTGATGAGTATCACCTGAAGCCCTGGGCGTGAAAGTTGGCACTGGGGATCATCCTACTGCTGGGTGAAAAAGTGGTACGCCAATGAGATGGAGTTCTTGGCAACTCCAGGGCGAGAAGGTACACATCAAAGAGGCTTGGAGCGTCCAACGTTTAACAAAATCAATACTATGATCTCCCATGTTTGTGGGTTTGTGCGGAGGGAACCTGTTGCGGACCCTCAACAAGCAGTATAATCGAGAGGTGTAAAACCACATACATCTTCTTTCACGGGATGCGGGATCACCACAAAATGTATGTGTTTGTTGCTCTTTACAGTTCGCAGCCTTTAAACACTTTCACCTGAGTATGGAAGGTTCTGAAGGGGGTTGTGCGTACAATGAGATCACACGCCAAAAGGGGTAGATGGCACCTGTCACTTGCCTCCAATATGCACTGGACTAGATGGGACCTTGATCTTGGTTCGCCAACGTCAGATGCAATGTGGCATCTCGGAACTCACCTATGTGTTGTGCCAGGCCCGCCTGGAAATTGGCACTTCAGAAATCCATCCACTTTCCAACAGTCACTTCAGGTGAAAAAAAAACAGTGCAGTTAACATCACTCCAGCGACGACGACGTACAAAAAAAAGTTCGGTCATCAGCTGCCAGGACACGAAAAGACGCGTTTGGAGAGTCCAACTTCAAGCAGGGAACGCTCATCGTGGAAATGACGGCGCAGAGCATGGTCAAAAAGCAACAGACCTGAAGATTTCGATTGCATTGCCCGGCTGTTTCCCTGCGCAATGTTCAACCTCAATTAGTTGCAAAATTATTCGCACACCCTGAACAGTTTAGTGGGTGCAGAGCAGCCGAGAGGCTGCCAACTTCACCATCACCATTGGCACCAAGGAGATCTTCCCATTAGGATTGGCCATGCGAAAGACCGCAAGCTCAAAGACACACCACAACCTGGACCTGGGCATGCGGTGTAGCTTCCCTTTGAACCAGGCGTGGTCATTTGATGGGAATCTGCAGGCTGGGGCTATCATGACACTATGATCCTCATTATGATCCTCATTCATAGAGACGAACTGACAACTGGTGCAGCGGAGAAATCTTCCTTCAGCAGTAGCATCCTGAAAAAGAACAAATCGACCCATAGAAAGGGAGTTTGCTCTACAAACCAGTGGTGCAAGTCTTCGAACCGCTCGGATTGTCGCACTCTTTGGCCACTGACTGTCACTGCTTGCCAAGTAGCAGGTATGCAGGGCTCCACAGGATTAGCAAAACCTTTGAGTGTTGCAAAAAGCCACCTGAGTGGGGAGTCCGATATGTGTGGTCTGGACCAATGGTCAAGGTCGGCCACGTAAACAAAAGGCTTTAGCTCTACAATGGGCGGCCCACCGCATGTCACCAAGTTGTCTGAGGGGTCCAACATGACAAGCCGCTTTTCTGGCTCTTGAAAAACTTAAATAAAACAAACTCTGTGGAGACCCTCAACAGAAGAGCACTAGGCTAGGTGCCAAATTTAGAAACTCCGTTGAAGGCATTTATGAAGCCCTGTCGTCAGCTATCGGCCTCTCGGGACCACTTCAGATCACGGAACATCTGCAACGAAAATTCACTCCTTGATGAGTTGTTCAGGCTGTGGTGAAGTGTCTACATGTCCTGGTGGAGAAGGAAAAAATGGACTGAAACCTAGTGCTGGTACTCTTTTGAGGGGAGACAGGTGAACCTGTAAATAAATGGAAAATGAATCCTCCTTCTTCCACCACACGAATCCTCCCTTCTCCCACCATAAACAATCCAAACAACTCCCGTGCTGCAAAGCCATGGTAGTGGGCAATTCCGGATCTCCTCAAAACCCTTCGATTCTGCAACGACTTGGAAGGGGGGAACTGACTATCATCGTTCCTCTGGTTTAGAGTTTTCTGACCAGAAGATTGCAGGAAACCCGGTTCACTAGCATAGAATCTGACCGAAGAGTGAAACAAAAGCTATTTACAGTAGGAGGCGTATTAGCATTACAGTCATTAGTACAGTACTTGGTATCAATCTTATCCCTGGTAAAGAGGCATCTTAAAAGATCCAAGATCCTGAGTTCACACCGAGCCACCAATCCCACGAATACCTTTCTGCATCAGCTCCTCATCCGCCTCGCAATCATCGGGGGTGCAGATTCTTCGGTCCAACAAGATCTCGCTGTTTTCTGGTCTGGACTGCGTCAACACGTGGCTGTTGTAGTGGTTTAAGTATTTGAGACTTCGGGCACCATGCCTTTCATAAAACTTGAAGAGTTGGAAGATTGTGATGAACACACATCTGCCATTTGTAAACTCATGCCTATGGGGGTTTGGTCGTGATTGTCCCTAGTCATCGGATCCTTGATCTCACAGTAAGTAGGGGAAAGTACTCTTTTCAGAACTCCCCTTTCCAGCCTCCAAATTGTCAAGTAGTCAATACTTGGTGCCACACTGCTGTACCCAAGGCAAAGGGTTGTACACTAAAATAGCTTGGCCCGTGTCCAACCACCCTCTGCCTGGTTGATGCTCATGAAATCGACAAAGCAAGTGCCCCACCTTGGCTGGAGAAGAACCACCCTCCAATACATGGCTCTTGAGACTGGAGTCCATTTGCAATACAGTATCCAGCAGTTTGTGCGGTGGAACCAAGATTTAAGAAAAAGGATCATCGTATATGTTTCAGCGACCGCACAGAAACTAAAAATTGTCCTAGCTGCATGACTACGTTGTGGGCCTCAGTCTTTTCCAAGGCGCCCTGCTCGACTTGGTACGTAGGGGCTCACATAGAGCCCGATGATCTGCGCCACAAGCCCAGCAGCAAGGACCCAAAAGCCAGCCGGTGCTTCTTCCAGTTGACTAACAAAGATGAATGTTCGCTGCAAGGGCATGGGGAGAAATCTCAGAATGCCTGAGGTCTGAACTGGGATCGTTTAATGGATGTGGTTGGTCAACAGAACAAAACATGGATCTTTTGAGTCTTGGTTGAGTCGAAGGGTTCCTTTTGTGGTTTGCTTGAGTAAACTTGGAAGTTTTGCAAACTGTTACTTTGGGGCAAGCCGACCGTCTTGTGATGGAAGCTTGTTGGCCCAAGAGGCCCCCCTTTTTCGCACGTGGGGGCGGTGCCATGGTGCGGTGGCGCTGGAGCCTTCTGGCTCTTGGTTGGGCCTTTGGGCCCAGCGAAGGCTGGTGGCACCCAGCTCCTGACGAGGGCGTCCACCAGGCCAACGAGACCTGCTGGTCTGACCCGCTCCAATGTCTCCAGCAGAGGATGAACGCCACGGTCTCGTCTGCCCAGCAGCAGTTCGCCTCGCTCACTACGTGGGATAGCATCGTATGGACGATCTTGGACACCGTGTTGAGCAGGGTCGGATGGCTGGTGTTCGGCCAGAACTGGATTCAGGTGCGCACTGGGTGCTCAGTGGTCCTTCGAGTGGCTACTTTGATGGCTGTATGCCTGGTGCTGCACTATTTTCTGGCCTTGGCGTGGCCTTTGTGCTCCCTCATCATTGGAGGTATCCTCACCCTGGTATGGCTCATTCGAGCATGTGTGAAGTGCTGCGGAAGGGTAGCTTTCTATACGCAGCGGCTTGTTGGTGGGGTCCCTGAGGTCACCGGGGCTACCTTCTTTGGGCCGGACACTGGTGAGGTCCCGGAGACCGCGGAGTTGAGAAAGCTCAAGAAGGGTGCCAACGAGGACAGGTGGGTGTTACTCCGACGGGATGGGCACATTGTTATCATCAAGGTCGTTGAGAACGCCGCCATCAAGTCCAGCGGGATGTACCTGACCTTCGACCCTGAGGCAACCCGGGGCGACCCGCCACTTCTCTTGGCCTTGAAGGGTTACGAAAGAGTCCATCTCTGCCGGCACGATAGCTGCCCGGAGGAGGGACAACACTTCAAGAGCTATGCCTTGGCCAGGCAACTCAACCCGGAGAAGTTCCACCTGATGTCCACCGCGGCTGGGGCCCAACGGTCAGGATCGAAGGTGATGAGTTGGTTTTGGTCCAGGGCCAATCAGACGGCGAAGAAGTTGAAGGACTATGCATCGGAGTCCGAACATGAAGAGGTGGCTCGATGTTGCGCCCATCAGGTGTGGTGGGAGAGTTCGACCGGTCGTGAAAGCCTTGGGGACCGACCATGTGAGAGGCCTGCGGTGACTCCGGTGGAGCTGTTGGAGGAGGACCTCAACCTGTTGCCGGCCGGGCATACCGTCACGATGTGTCCACACCATGCGGTGCAGTATCTCACCCGAAGGGCCTCTACCAAGTGTTCGGTGGATGGATGTCGACGGGTCTGTACCTCGACAAGGCAAGGACTGAGGATGTGCGCGACTCATGAGGAGCTTCAACCTCTAACACCGACGAGGAGGTCCTCCCGGTCACGATCGAGGGTAAGGGAACTTCCCCCGGCTGAAGATGAGGGTGACGATCGTCTGGAAGGCGAAGGTGAAGATCGGCTGCGGCGACGTGGGCGAGGACGTGAGGTGGCCTACAACACGGAGGAGGCGGAGGCTATCCTACGCGAGGTCAGAGACGACGGACCCGATGTCCAGGCTCAGGGCGTGACGAGGCGGAAGAGAGTGGCTTCCCCGGGGCACACCCCCAAGTCGTCGGTCCAGCATAGCCTGGCAAGGATGGGACTCATCAATTCACCGGATCGTCGAGGAGAACTTACCTTCCTGGAGGAGTTCATGGAACAGCTTGCAGACGGCAAGGAGTTGCAGCTCAACGAGGAGGACATCCGGAAGCAGATGGCAGCTCAGTCTGGGGTCACCCTCGGCGATTTGACTCGCCAGCTCTACGAGCAGGCAACTGAGGAACAAAGGAAAGGGACGAAAGGCCTGACCAAGTTCCTTGCCAAATGGCGCAAACAGGCGGCTGCTCAAGAAGGCTCGATGACCCCGTCAGATTGGAGTGTGGTCGAACGGGAGCGAGAGAGCGCTACACCCGCTTCTAGTGCAGCTTCGGGAGGCAGGACAGCCAAAGAAGAAGCTGGCCTTGGTTCCCCCGCCTGGCATCTATGACCCAGATCGAAAGGCTGGAACAGGGCCTGGGGAAAGGGGCGCCAGCACCGAGATGACCGACATCGCCAAAGCAATCCAGCAGCAGACAAATGAATTGGCAACTTTGGTCAAAGCTCAACAGGAGTCTGCCGCTGGCGCAGGAGGATCCCTAAAGGGCTTGGGCAAAACCTCAGAAGAACTGGTATATCTGCTCCGCGCATGCGGGCAGTATACCGTGCAAGTTGGCGATGGAGAGTACGGTGCCTCTCTAGCTCAAGCGCTCCTT
Organism: Durusdinium trenchii; assembly: GCA_963970005.1. Lineage (NCBI taxonomy): Eukaryota > Dinophyceae > Suessiales > Symbiodiniaceae > Durusdinium > Durusdinium trenchii. The sequence goes on from CAXAMN010019890.1 coordinate 529,165, forward strand.
GCGGCTCAGGCAGGGTCGTCCACGAAGTTGAGGACAGCTGGTTTCAGACAGAAAGTCACAACAAGGCTGGCCATCGGCCTTGCAGGCCCGTACTGGGGGACGCAGGAAAAGTACGCCCTGAGTGCTTCAGACTTCGTGCCCTGCACCGATGCCGAGTTGGACCAATTTGCCATTGAGAGCAGGACGGGAAAGCCCACAAACGACCAAAGGCCTGCAGCTCCTACGAGGTATGAGGATTGGCTCAGCCGTGCAAAACGCCAAAATGACATTTGGGCCCTTGTGTACGGGAGCGAATGGAAGGCTGTCCGGGAGCACGCCGTCAACCTGTTGAGCGAATGGCATATCGGTGCCCCTCACAAGTGGCCGCTTCAGGTGTTGCTCGACGTATGGGAAGAGCTGCACTGGAGGTTCTTGGAAGAGCTCAAAGAGGAGTTGAGGAAGATTAAGAGGCTGGCCGGAAGAGAGTCGATGACTTTGAGCGACCTCAAGTTCTATGCCCTTATGCCGGACGAGGAGGGCAGGGCTCCCCTTGAACTGCCTCAAACCTTTGACCTTCGGAGGCCGGATGGATGGTTCATGTCGGAGGTCATGCCCCGGATTGAGCGCCGCCAAGAGAGGATGCTTTGGAAGATGACCTGGGAAGGAGCTGGAAAGGCCCGAGCTCAAGGACAACCTGCAGGTGGAGATGGGGGCCATCGGGAAGAGAAGCTCACTTTGAAGGCTTTGTACGGCCCGAAGCTCACGGCAGAAGAGACGGCAAGAGCTAAGGATCGAGCACCAACCAACAAGGAGGGAAAGCTCCTATGCTGGGGGTATCTGACCCATTTGGGCTGCTCTCAGCAAGGTTGCCAAAGAGCTCATGAACCTCTCAGGGGACCGTTTGAATCCCTCGATCCGGCGGTTCAGCTTCAGATGCTGCGAAGGGGAGGGCTCAAGCGCATGAAGGCCGAGACCAAAGAAACAGCTGCAGAAAAGATCAAGGAGATCAGAGCTGGGGTGGCCAAAGATAAGGCTTCGAAGGTCCAAGATGGGAAGGATAGACGTCGAGCGGGACACGGGGACCAGCCTCAAGGTGAAGCTGAAGGGCACGAGAAGGCGGGCGGTCATCACGGAGTTCGATGGGAGGCGCCGGAAGAGATGGTGCAGGTCGACTACACCCACCAGGAGAAGGAGTTTGCCGATTTGGTGGCGGGCCCCGACCCCTCCATTTACGAGAATGTGCCCAGGGAGTCGCAACCTCATCCTGGACGTGAAGGGGAGACGGCGCCCAGAGAAGCGCAAGACCTCGTGAGGAAAGCTCAAGCCCTAGCAGACGGGCCTGTACTCAGCAAGCTGCAGGAAGCATCGGATGACCTCTATGCTTGGGCGTCTACGAGGGTGGCAAACGATCCGGAGATCCCGTTTGAGACGCTGATGGAGGAGATGGTGCAGTTTGGGTTGGGCGAATTGGCGGCCGAGGCGGCATACCTCTTGGAGACCCACGGAGGAGGGCCGAAGGCTGGGAATCAGGCTCGATGCCGGGTCGGAGATACCCGTTGGGAGGCGGACGGGCCGGGCAAAGCGCTGGTCGAGATTGATGGAGAGTCATGGGCGATGTGGGACTTTGGGGAGATGGTCTACATGACGGAGGAGCTGGCGGGCCTGTTAGGGGTGATCGAACCAGAGAAGGAGAAGAGGCAATGCGTCACCAAGGTCTTTGCCGCTGGCCTCCTCATGGCTCAGACGAAGAAGGTTCCTGGAATGGAGGAGGTCGAGAAGTTGACCCAGGAGTTTCGTTTGGAGCAGGCACGTTTGGCGGTTGAGGCGGAAGGTGTCATGAGTCACCCCGAGGCGAAGGTGGCCCCGGTGGAGCATGAACTGCGCATGTACGCCCACGACATCCTAAAGCCCCACCACGACAAGGACTACCGAGCGTTGGCAGTCTTCCCGCTGGCAGCTTTGGAGGAGATCAGGATCATTGTGGTCCGAGTTGACTACAAGGGCGATATCCTCCTGGAAACAGTTGTGGGGAGTCAGTGGACCCAGCAGGACGTATGGGTCATGATCTCCAAAGGGCACATGACTTTGCTACAACCACCCTCCAGCGCGGCTGAGGAAAACTTGTTGCGCAAAGAGGAGGTGTATCACACCCCATGCCTTGGGTTCAGATACTTCTGGCATCAACGCCATGACCAGGCCAAGACCGCCCCGGGCATCATCGCGTGCAGGCATTGCAAGACAAGAAAGGGAGGCGGCGGAAATGAGCCCGATGCTTATGGATGCCTCCGAAAGACGACATGTCTCCCAGCTCTGTCGCAAGTCATGGCAGGAGGTGGCCACACGATGAAGACAGTCCATGGAGCACGAGGACATGCAGGCTTGGTGCTGAGGGAGTACTTTGCGGGGCATGGGGTCATCACGAAGGGGTGGACGGATGCCGGGATGGTCGCTCTTGAACCCATCGAGCTTTACGACCAGCCACATCAGCAACTCGGCCTACGGCCAGATCATGACTTAGCCCAAGCGGACCGCCAGAAGTTCTACCTGGACAAGCTAAAGGAACAGGAGTCCAACGTGCAGTGGATTGCAAGCCCGTGCACCACCTTCTGTGATTGGTGCCTCCAGAATGGAGGAACAAGGACGTTTCAGAACCCAGCTGGCCTGCCTACAGAGAAGGAGAAGATTGGGAATATCCTCTCGGAGTACGGGGCGAAGGTGTTTGAGAAGTCCATGCAGCAAGGAGGGTTCCCGATCGCCGAAAGCTCGGGCACGTCCGGCAGATATCCCAAGCAATGGCACCTACCCCAATGGCGCCGGCTTCTTCAACGGCCGGATGTGGACTTCATCGAGGTCGACATGTGCGCCTTTGGTCTCGGACCGCCCGGAACAGAAGGGCAATTCTACAGACATCGCACGGGCCTGGCTTTCCCTCATCATCCACCGCTACGGCAGGCGCTTCTCCGCTTGTGCCCAGGGGTCTCTGCAACCCATCAGCATGTTGCCCTCAAGGGCAGCCGCCCGGGTGTCACCGTGTCGAGGTGCACGGAGGCGGGCGTGTATGCACCGAACTTTGTCAGGACGGTTGTCGAGACTCTGGCCTACACTTTGATGGGGGGGGGTCCAAACCACAGCCTCCTCTCTCAAAAACCGGAGGGCGACAACCGTATGGATGGAACGGCTGGGAGGCCGCGGATGAGGAGGATGAACAGGAGGAGCAAGCGCTTCAAGGCTTCCAGCACCTCAACCAGGAGGAGATCCAGCAGGTCGCCGACATGGCCGTTGAAACGATGCTCGGGGTGTGGAACGGTCGGACTACACATGAGCAGGAGGAGACCGTCGAGGAGTCAGCAGAAACCTTGGAGGAACCTGATGAGATTCTCGAGGAGCCTGGAGAAGAAGAAAATGAGGACAACCCTGAGGGGGAGCCAGCCAGGACGGGAGCTTCTGAGCAGGCCTATCGCATCGTGTGGGATGACATGGGCCAGAGAAATCGTATGGAGGTGGACGCTCAGAGGGGCTATGTTTGGCTTTACACCAACGAGCCAAGGAATGATCTGGCAGTCCCAGAGGAGCTACCATACCCGTATTGGCCACATCGTTTTCATAGCGAGCGATACACTCGGTGCGAGACCCGGGACTCAATGGGGAGACTGCAGGTCGCGGAGGTCTATGATGACTGGAGGGTTCAAGGGCGAGGGCAGCCCCCGTTCGTACCCTGGACTGGAGCAACCCTGTTCGTCTTTCGGGACGGTCAATTGCCCTGGGCGCATGTGCCGGTTGAGGGACAAGATCCAGATCAGGGACCGGAGGAGCCAGACGGGGATTCAGGTGGTGACCCACCGACATGGACGTCCAGTTCTCACACTGGGTGGCAGGGCCTCAACGGGCAAGGGGTGTGGCAGGATTGGTCGGCAGGGTCACGGTGGGGGTCCAGGGCGGGTGGCAGCCGGTGGGTTGACTTCGAGGAGGAAGGCATATCGGGTACGGCGGCTACGGCAGCTATGGCCTACATCCAAGAGATCGACCGGATCCAAGGAGCTGGACCAACAGCGTGGAGGATGGTCAGAGAAAGGGGAGACATGCTGCTCGACCAGGCTGGATCAGTGGAGAAGGCCGCTGTGGCCCTCTGGATTGCGAGGGAGCACTTGGGCAGGAATAACCTACAGGGTGTCGATAGCGAAGAGCTAGATCCTCTGTTGCACCCTGACCACGTGGCCTACCTTCGAGAGGTGAGATCACAGGGGATGCCGGCTCGCTACCTTGGCCAAAGGGAACGGGTTGTGACAAGGCCGCACCCGCGAGCCAGAGCAGATTTGGGCCAGGTCTATGTGCAGTTGATGAAGGACATCACAAAGCACCGAGTCTTGGTCGTATCAACTGACCACCCCAATCTTGGCCATACGGTCTCCTCGCCTTTCGAGTTGGTCCCCAAGATGCTTCCCAATCGGACGCTCTCCACGGAGGCTCGACTGGTCCATGACCAGCGTCAGGTCAACGAGGGGACTCACAAAGAGTTGCACCCGCCGGCGGCTCAGCCGACCCATGAACAAGTGAGAAGGGTCCTATGGCTGAAGACAAGGTATCCAGGGGTGAAGGTCGTCATGGCCAAGAAGGATGTGGCGGGGGCGTTCCGGCTTCTATGGGTCGATCCTCGAGACGCTGAGTTGGAGACCGGAGTTCATGGGCTCAGAAGAGAAGGCAGGGGGGCATGAGAAATCGGGCCTCACGCTGATCTACCTAGTCTCCAGCTTCGGCTTCTCTGGATCTCCTGGCGAGTGGACGGCATGGGGCCGGGCAACAGAGGAGGTCCACCGCAACCTGCGACCACAGCATGCGAGAAGGGACGGGGAGTCGCACTTTTGTGGGAAGATCCTGGTTGACGATATGGTCCTGGTCGAACCGATGATTGGCTTGCGGCCCTGGGTGTCTAGCGAAGTCTATGAGTGGGCGGTGGTAAAGCTCTTGGGAGAGAAAGCCATCAACAAGCTGAAAGACGCGGAGGAGGGCCAGTTCAGCAACCAACAGACAGTATGGGGGCTTACGATTGACGCCGACTTGGAGAAGATGTCTTTGCCAGAGGCGCGGATCCTCAAGGGGGCCTACTTGCTGGCGCAAACCCACTTCAATTATGGCAACAAGAGCTTGCCCCTGAAGGAGCTGCAACGCTTCAGGGGGATTGCCAATGGGTGGAGTGCAGTCATAGCCGGGCTACGAAATGAGCTACGGGCGGCGGACCTGTTCCTCGGCGGTGTGGATGGCGGTGCGGCAGTGCAGCCACGTCTATGGCAGCCAGAGGGATCGGAGAGCCGCAAGATCGAGGAGGAGAATGCTTGGGAGTCACTTTGGGAGTTGTTTGAGGACTGCCGATGGCTCTGCTCTCGATCGGAGACGTGGGCAGTGAAGTTCGGCGGAGATATCCGAGAGCTACTTCCACCAATGGAGAGGTTGGCGCTCCCGGGTCAACAAGGAGCCGGACCAGTCTTCGTGTCATCGGACGCAACCCCGGACGTCGTGGCGGCCATTGACTGGACCAACCACTTGGCGTGCAGGGAGTCAACCGAGCTGCTGAAGCCATGGATCAGACAGGTGATCGAGGCAGAGGGCCAAGGAGATGGCAAGCTGGCGATCCACCTAGGGGAGATGCTTAGCTTTGTCGCGTTCGCATGCAAGGTCGGCCATCTCTGGGAAGGCAGGGTGGTCATCTACGCCGGCGACAACAAGGTGGTGTACTTTTGGATCACCGGGCGCAAGAGCGGGGTTCGAGCGGGCAGGCTTCTGATCCGAGTCTTGAATTTGGTCGAGAAGCGGCATCGATGCAGGATCCTCGGAGGATGGTGGCGGACCTTCCACAACGAGGATGCGGACGCCTTGACCCGTTTGCCGGAGCCAGAGGCAGCGCAACTTATGCGTGAGAAGGGCTGGGACAAGCAGGACATCAAGGAGAGCATCTGTCAGGCTTTGGAGGACACCGAGCGCTTTGGCCTCTGCTTCTTGTCATGGGCAGACCAAGAGGACCGCTATGAGTTGATGCGTCTCCGGGAACTACGGGTTTTCAGAGCCATCTTCCGTCAACCGGCCGATCTGTATGAGGTCGAGGTCATTGAGTGGACGCCGGGCCAGCGGCATGTGAGAGACTTTGAGTACTTCTCCGGTGGCAGCCCTGGAAGATACAAGGTGGTGGCAGGCACCATCGGCCCAGACCCAAAGGGCAAGAAGGTCAAGGAGTTCACCCAGTGTTTGGACCAGGAAGTCTTCGACGTGGCAATCCTCGAAGGGCCCCAGAAGGTGATGTGGTCCCGCTTGGACCAGTGGGCCATTTCGGTCGGATGGAGTTGTAGCTCCCAGGAGTTTCTCACTTCGGAGCTAGGGGAGGCCTTGGTCAGAAGGAGGATCGCTTGCTTCCTGGCCCCTGGAGAGAAGGCGGAGGACACCATCAAGCATTTGATGGTGAAGGCGGTTACAGCTCCCTCCCTGGGCTCCTACTTGAAGAAGATCCACGCGGGCAGTTGCACCCCGACGTGCAAGGTCGAGGCAGCGATCAACCTCGGGCAGGAAGCTATGTTGCCGGTCGTCGCGGCCCACGTATGGCTGGAAGCCGATGGGGAACGACAGAACGTCTACTCCATGGGTGGGCCTGGCAGGTGGCCACTGGTGGACTCCACCGAGAAGGGCATGCAGAAGATCTTCGTGCAGGACAAGGCGGCACCAGTGGGGCAGGTGAGGACTTTGACCGGTGAGGAGATCTGGGTACTCCAAGGCAGACGACTAGACGAATGGCAGGAGCTGGTCGCACAAATCGGGGAGAAGGAGGCCGAAAGAGAAGGATGTAGAGCCACTGGTCGCAGAACCGCGCTCAATCTGGTCGGAGTCGCAGCGGAGTTGGCGAAGGGGATGCGGGAGAATAAGGCCGGCATGTGCGTGGACCAGGAGGACTACAAGACTCTGGGAACGCTCCTGCAGTGGCTACGCCGCTGGAGACGAGGAGATTTCGGCAGGGCAAACCCTCATCGCAAGGCTGGGGGTGTCGAAACACCGACCGGGCATGCTTGGTTTTGGGGTGAAGACCTATGGCTGAGCGCTCTGGACGAGGTGAACGACTTCGGCGGCATCCAAGAGAGGAAATGTGGGGGACGTCGTAAGGGCCCAGTGAAACCGGTTGTGGAGGACGGTGGCCGCTTCGTGGATTTGAACCCCGACTTCAACCAGGACCTCGAGATCCAAGCTCAGGTTGAGGAATGGCTTGAGGCGCACCTCACGGGGGACAAGGCCGAAAGCACACAGAAGGCCTACCTGGCAGCCTGGCACAAGTGGTGCGATTGGAGCAAGAGGCAGGGATGGCTGACACCGTACCTTGACCACAAGGGGGACCAGATCCAGAATGAGAACAAAGTCCTTGGCTACCTCGGGTACCTGGGTTGGCTGGGCACATCAGTGGCCACGATGAAGCAAGCGGTGTTCGCCATCAAGGATGCACACAAGAGGGCGGGGCATGGCGACACCACCACGAAGATGCATCGGTTGTGGATCGTCCTGAACTCCCTGGAGAAGCACTCCGTGAAGCGACCCAGAAGATTGGGAGTCACCGTGCAAATGCTCAAGTGGCTCGGCAAGCAATTAGCTGCGGGGGCAGAAGCCATTGGCGAGTTGAAGGTTGATTGCAGGATGATCCAGGCGGCACTCCTCACGGCATGGTTCTTCATGCTGCGGGCTCGCGAGTTTGCGGATTCAGGAGGAGTCGACCAGGAGATGGTGGTTAGGGGTCAGGACATCTCGCTGACGACCCGCGGCAATGCAGATGAAGAGAAGCCAGAGGAAGTCACGTTGCAGTTCAGGAAGACCAAGGCGGATCAGGAGGCCTTCGGCACGTGTAAGACCATGAAGGTGACCGAGATTGAGAACGTCTGCGTGGTCACCGCTCTTCATCGGCTTCGTGAGGTCGCCCCGAGGCGCTTTGGGAGAGGCCCGGAAAGCCACCTGCCGCTGTTTCGCTGGGCTTCGGGGCCAGTGATCAAACGCTTGGAGATCCAGAACCTCCTGCAGAAGGCGGCCAAGGCCTTGGGACTCCCGGCGGAGAGGTTCCAGTCGCATTCGTTGCGGATTGGAGGCGCCTCGGCGCTATACCAAGCCACCGGAGAGATTGAGGTTGTCAAGAGGACTGGAAGATGGACGTCCTCAGCGGTGCAACGCTATCTCCATGACTCAGGAGATGTGTTGGCGGGCCTGGCTACGAAGATGGCGACCGTCGACCAGCACGTGCACTACACGTAGTGGAGCCACGTCCTTGAGCCCGAAGCAGTGAAGTGGGGTGGTGGCTGAAGCCATAGAGGATGAAAGTCCGAGGCAACAGCACCAACTTCAGTGTTCTGCGGCAAACAAGTGCGGGCGCTATGCACTTAAGTCTTTAATTCGATTAATGGCTACCAATGGTAGGATTGCGCTGAATACTATGCCTATATAGTCCTTTTCAGTGACAATCGTCCTGGGTGATGCCACGAAAAGGGACACTCTGTTGATCTAGCAAACTGTCCTACTCTAATTCAATCGAACACGGCTAACACGTTGATAAATAAAGATCATCTTCCCGTCTGCACCAAGTGGTTTGCTACAAAAAGACTTCGGAAAACTATTCCTATTCAGCAAGAGTAGCTCCCTGGCGACACCCAAACATCACCTGGCTGGATGTTCATCTGACATGGTTTTCAAGAATGAATTGACACTTAACTTTAGAACCACACCCATCTTTGGCCGTCATTGTCTCAAGAAGCATGCCTATGCTCCAAACTGCCCCACATAGCTCCAAAATGTTCAATGTTTTTTTACAGTAGACAGGTTAGTTTTGAACAATCTCCAAGTCTTCATGATACTTAATTTATTTGTATATTCTAAGATTCTGCTTCCTGGGTGTGCTTTTCATTCTTGTTCACGCCTCTCCATATCATGTTTCACCAGGACACAGCAGGTCATCGAAAGCACCACAGCAAGCACCCAAAGCAGCAAGGAGACCGGCCAGCCGTGACTGGCCAGTAGAAAGCAAAACTTGCTTGAAGAGCGCTCAGTCCAGGTGTGAGAGATGAAGACATCGATCTCCTCGGAAAATCAGGGGGGCCACAACTCAGGCGGAAGGCGACATGAACAAGATGCTCAAAACACATATATGAGGTGGAGTGTGAATGAAATAATCTCCCGTGCTCTCCGCACCACAAACATGGTTAAGCTTCAATTTCGCCTTTTGCAGGGATCGTAGCTGGCTTTGACAACTGGTAACTGGTAGCTAGACTGCTGACTTTAATTTACTACTGCTGCTGCTGCTGCCGCCACCACTACTCCTATTTATTGCTTATTAGAGGATGAGTTGCCACCACCGCCTCACCAAAACACCACACACATCCACCCACCAAAAGCAAAAGCGATCTCCCATGAACACCCCAAAGACGTTGTAAGACTGAGATGTTGCACCACGTCAAGGACTTCAAAGCAGTGGAATTTTGGTCCATCCAGTGAGTGGATCATAGTCATCCTGGAACCCCTGTGGATGTCCATAGAAGTCTATGACGGTGGTTCTGACTGGGTTTCACCGTCCAGTCTAGTGGAAGACCAACTAGGCCTCGTGATGTTGTGTTTGTTTGCGAGTTTTAGGCTTTAGGTCTTTGAAACAGGTGGTGAGTAGTGAGTAGTGCGGATGGGAAACCAGCAGTCACCAGGTATCCGACCTTGCCGTCGTCAAGACCGAAGAATTGCAATGCGATGGCACTCACCCATGGTCATCCTTCCCTTCCAAAGAGATAATTGCACCGGCATAGACGCCAGATAGCAACTAACTCAAAAAACTTAAGCAGCTGAAACATATTTTAAACAAATCAAGAACTTCACCAAAAAATAGAGCCTCCAGTAATGCAGAAAAAAATTAAAAGGCTTGCACTGCCAGCACCGGCACCAGCGCCAACACCCTGTCTCGACAGCGCGCACAACCAGCTCACGGCACCGGCACTAGCACCGACACCTTGTCTCAAAAGTGGACACTACCAGCTCATCCTTAATTTGAAGTAAGAACCCCATAGCTACCGCTACCTGGGGAAAAAGTGGAATTCTATGTTTTGAAAAGAAGAAAGAAGAAAAGATATGGATAGATGAAAAAAAAGGAAGGCCCTTAAAGGAAAAACACCTTCCATTGTTCATCTCTATTGAGCGCCGCAAAAAAAAGACCCAAACCTTATATATTTCAGGTCTCTGTCGTCGGCTCGGAGCTGCAAAACAAGGCCAGGCGTTCCTCCAGCTGCCAGTCCTGGCTAGTCGCGAGCGCGGCCGCACAACTTTCTTGTTTGAGCTACTGATCCCTAGGGCTCCGACTACTCTCAGTCACCCACCCGATACACCTTGTCCAAAAAAATATTGGAGTTTCCTAGGGTTTCCTCATTTTGGTGTCCGGTCATTCTGGAAGTTAGACAACGCTGCGCGCCTTGGCTCTGTCCAATGTTAGTTTTTCTAGGTGTAAAAATGGAAAACAACAAACAGCCCCCATGGTACAGGACAGGAGCTTTTCGGAGGTGGTCAATGTCAGAGGTTGCACCAGTTTGGGCCATGGTCTCTCCCTTTACACCCGCTTAGGATCCTTGCTTCCAAAGCGGTAGTGACCATATGGAGGTTGGCGAGTCTTTGGGATTGGTTCGGGAAAGTTGTGAGGCAGGTTCTGAAACCCAGGCGCGGAGGGCGCTTTCAACCAAAGGCGGCTGCCATGCTGCAAGCATTGGGTCATCGACACCCCCCGCAACAGCTCGGGCTCAATGGTCAAGGCGGGGATGGTCGATAATCCTTGCAGTTGGCACGGCACCAAAAAACTGTTGTTCCCACTTCCAACTTCGACGATTAGCTTGCATGAGTGTGATGCAGAAACCATGTGTCACGGACAGAACCTATGATTTCCAAGGTCCCGGTGTGGCTTCGCAAAGACAAATACAACACCAATCGAAAACACTGCAGGTTCTGTGAGTCACTGGTTTCGCAAAACCGATTCATGATGCTCTTCTTTTAAGAAAAGAAACAACAAGATATTTGTTTTCGCTCTGTGGATTCCCGTTCTGGGTGATTCCACAAAAGCATGGCTGTGAAAGGAGACCGTTTTTCTCTACAAAGAATGCCTTTCGACCTCGTTGGAAAGAGACACGCTTGAACTTGAAATGAACTTCTAAAATGCATAGAAGTATTTTATTATATATATATATATTATGTACAAGGCTTCGATTTGAGACACAGTTGGTTCACATGATCAATGATGCGTGATGTTTGAAGAACGGAAAAACGGTGCCATGACAACGACAACAACAATGACGACAACATCATCTGAAGCTAAATCTGGAGATCTCGAAGCAACAGAAGCTCCATCTGCATGGCCTTGGATCGAGATCCGCTTTTGTCCCAAACCTCCTGGGTTTGTCGGAGAATGATAAAGAATCAAAGCGACCAGGCGGGTTGGGCTGCCATCCTCAAATCCAGGTGTGTCTCGCCTGCTTCCCCCCGCAGGTGCCAGCCCGAGTCTTTCAAACCAAGCAAGTACGCTAGTTTCAAGAATCAGCATAGATACCTATCAGACCTATCATTGAAGTATCTTGAAGTAGTTCCAAGAGAGAAAACATCTTCAATGAGGGATCAAATCAGATCAGGGAACAGAGTTGCAAAGAAGCATCTGACCCTGGTGATTCGGGGACGAGAGGACATGACTACTGGCACTGCGCAAAAGCCTTCCAGGAACTTCCCCCTCTGCCTTCCCCTTGTTACTTAAAGGTTATTGCCCGATGATAAAGCCATATTTGTAAAGAATGTCTTGAATTGGTCCCTTCAGGGGTGCGGGGCAGTCTTTGGGATCAGACAAAGCTTCATTCCCCACATAACACAAGTTTTCGAGCTGAGACTTGTCACAGGAATGGTTCGCAGGGTCTGTGCTTCCAAGGTCGACTGCAAGCTCTTCAGGATCTTCCAGGTCTATGGATCCATCCAACGCGAGGACCTCTGAGATCACCTTTGGGCAGAGTTGGCCCATCTCTCCGCAGTCAGAGTCAGACTGTCAAAGCTAAGATTGAATACAGGTTGAATGCATGATTTCCACGATCTGGTGGTGGGTAGACACCCCGATCCCAGTCTTGATCCTGTGCCACTTCTATGATTCTTTCGATAAATTAACTCATGGTAAATCACTTACGGTAGTTGGATTAGTAAAAATCACCATAATCACAATCCATTAGGTCGTCATGTGATGGGGGGTAAGGGATCAAAAATAAGACAAAGGGAAGCAAAAAAATATTAACCGGGGATCAAAAAAAAACATAAAAAGGGCATCAAAAAACATATTCTAGCCCACTGAGGATGGTTGCGGGCTGAGCATCGGCTCAAAAAGTCGTTACATTCCATACGAAAAGAGGAGGACAATCTGCAAATGCGATGGGCGACCCTTTACATAGTTAGTTTTCGTGGCAGGCGCAGTGCAAGAGTGTAGATTTTGTGGTGCTGGAGGGGGTTGGGGGGGAGGGCACAGCGCCTCCCCCCCAAAGCGAACCAAACGTTAAAACACAGCACCACAAAAGAAATCACTAGAAACTATGTACCCTATCGCCCTTTCAGTGAAGGGCATCTAAAAGTGCACAAAAGGACCTAAGGCAACCGAAGCCAAAAGCATTGTACGCTTGCAGGAAAACTGCGGCCAATAAGCTACAAGAGAAAACCCGCAGACCAGAGGACCAGGAGACCACGGGAACGGACCAGGACCAGGGGGCCAAAGGGCGACCAAGCAACCAGGGGACCAGCGGACTAAAGGACCAGAGGACCAGAGGACCCGCAGACCACAGGGCCAGCAGAGCAGCAGAAGAGGCCTATCAAGTAATATTTGTTTTTGATAATTTGTTTTTTGATCCTCTTTTTATGTTTATGTTTTGATGCTCTTTTTTTTGTTGATCTAGAATCTAGATGCCTGTGATGGGTGACAGCTGGAAAATGTTTGGTTGGATCCGATACCAATCCCCATTCTTCACAAGACTTTGTGCCCAAGCGGGCCTTCTCCACAACAGGTCCCTCAGATGGGGCAAAGTCTGAAATCACCTTCGCCACATAGTCGCTCGGGAGGGCGCGACCCAATTGCACCTCAGCAAGATGGTCACAAAACAGCAATCACCCAAAAGCACAGGATTTTCGCAGAGTTGTCCTGCAGGAAAGTTGATCTTCAGGGTGTGTCTGCAGCAAATGCAATGAGATTGGTGTCTCTATCTAGAAGTCGACCATGCTATGAATATTTGTGGAAATCGCTGTGATGATTGTGATCTTCCTGAAGAATGCACGAGGCCTAGCCAACAACAAATCCGGAATTTTTGGGTGATCTTCAGTTGTACAAGTCGTAGAACTATGAATCCACATTCAGCGCTTACATGATCTTGCATGTATCAATTGATGGGAGTAAAAATGGATTTGCAAAATCCATCAAAATCCTATCATACCTTCAGTTCCAAACAAGCCCAAACCAAAGTTGCACCAGTCCAAAAAAAAGGGGCAAATGGAAAGCGCCTCAGAATATCCATGACATGTTCTACTTGAGGTGTTAAATGTCCAAGTTCAAAATGACAATCTACTTGTCTTTGTTGCATTATTTTTTGCAGTGCCAAAAGCATTCGCCCAAATCATCCACCCAGTTCCACCAAGTCACAACAGCGGGCTCATTCGGATTTGGACATTTGCAGTCGCTGCACTGACTACCCATGCGACGATAACAACCCGATCGCGGGACACTTGGCCCATTGCAGCGCTTGGCGCGTTCCGTGCCGCGCGGGCGATGGGACCGGGCGGGCGGTGGCCAGATTCATTCGGCAAGGCACAATGACCAAGCAGGACGGGATGCTCTCCACTTTGCAGGTCCAATGCCGGGGTTTGAAGTCGGTTGAAGTTCATGTTGCACAACCCGTTGGCACATCGAAAGGTGGGCAGAGGACACATCTACTGTTTCATGCCAGGAAACTGAAATCTTCAATCAGGACCCCCTTCTGTGTGCCCACCATGAGGAGCATCTCTCCCAAATAGTAAAGACTAAACGGGTACCGAGTAGCCAGTGAAAAAAAGAAACGACCTTGTCATGGTTCCACACGCACGGGGCTCGGGCCAACCTTGAACCATCTCTCCAATCTTCGTCTCCAACTCGGCAGGGCCCAGGCCCTTCAGAGCAGCTGGCAAGCTGGGACCAGCCTTACCGGCCACAGCTGCCTCCTGGGATGTGCTCCGAGGAGCGTGGAAAGCTAATGGCAGGGACAAGACCTATACAGCCTATACCCAATTCTATAGCTATGGAGAACCACCTTGTGTGCAGTCGGTCGTTTTAAGTGTTAAAGCAACAACTACACTGTCCAAAAATTGACATAGCAAACATTGCACTCATCTCCAAGAGATAGCCCTTATCTCCAAAAGAATCAACAGCCAAGCGTCTAGGTTTCGGACTGGCTATATCACGTAATTAATGTGTACCATGGTCTCGTTTCTGGTCACCCCATATCCTGACATCCGGCATTGCCCCGCTTGGTAGGACATCGCCCATGCTCCGCATCCCACTCTCCTCTTCACCAGCAAACTCCTCCAGCACTGGAAGCTCCGCGCCGAGCTCCCGCAGGAAGCGGCCCCACTCCACCTGTCGACAGCCGCACAGATTGATTGACCACACAGGTCTTCCTGTGGTCGAAGAAATCAAACAGGGAGGTTTGATTCCGATTCCCTGGGCGCTCCGAGAACTTGTGCTGCTTGGACGAAGATACATGAGTGAGCCATATAGGTATCATGTAGAGCCATGCAGTGATGATGTTGGATCTCATCTTGCACTTTCTTAAACATAAAGGGCTTCTCCATGAAAGGTCAAAGGAAACAAATCTGGAGAGCAAGCAGGCGATATTGAATTGAATATGTTCTAAGTCTGCCCACATCACCCCACGTAGACCCCCAGGTGCCTTTGCAAAGCAAAGCGCTGGCACTGGCCACGGCCGATGATCGAAGCCTGTAGGCTTCAATGAATTCTGGGATGTGAGGACCGGATGAACAAATCCAACATGGCCCTAGGACAAACCCGTGGTTTTGGATGGCCTCGGGGCCCATGCTTTTTCAGGGCGACCATTCAGACCAGGACTCAGCACCCTGACTTACCGAGTACAGTAACAGGAGACAAACTGTTTGCAGAAATCCCGATTCACTTATTACATATTGGCTGAGCATGTCACTGGCCACTGCAAGTGTTAACTGGGATACAGTACCACATTCAGTTCTAAAGGTCCAATCTAACGGAGGAAACCCTGGTTGGACAAAAGAAACGGCCACCATTGTTGACATAAATGTGGACAACTAAGTGGACAATGGACCTACATGTTGACTCATCCTAGCAATCCCTTTCCACACAATCTGACTGCTTGCCGTCCTCAAAACGGATTCTATCAGGCGGGGCAACTAGCTCAAAACGCACGCAAAGGCAGTCACCCACTGTCAGCTGTCAGCCAAATAGACTAAACCGCCCCTTTCTTCCCTTCGTGACCTTTTATTGCCATGTGGGTCATGTGGGTTCAAATGTTATTGCGCCGTGCCTGTGAGCGCAAGCTTCACGGCCGCCTTGACATGCCCTGGGGGTAAAAGCTGTAGAGCTGAGTCCGCCTGTCCTGCATGGTCCTGCAGGGAATCACTGGTGTGCGGCCCAGGAATGCCCTTGGAGAGTGCGATTGGAGCGCTGGAAGCAAAAATGTTTGTTGGACTAGATCCCGACTAATTAGGGATAATTACCCATGGTATGGTTACATAGCTGAGCTCGGATCCCACAAGCCCAACGGCTTGAATCCATATAGACCAGTCCACCAGATCTATCTTGAAAAGTTCCTTCAATGTTGAGCCAAAAGAGGCAATCCCCAAATGGCAGATGAAAAGCAAGAGAAGCATTCCGGACCAAGGCTAATTAATTTGACATACACATTCGCAGTGCGCCAAGTGAACCATGTGGACTGAAAATCCGCTGGCCCGTTGTGTGTGTCTCATTTCCACACATCGATACACCTGGTCTTTACTGGTCTTTGCCTTGTCGAAAAGGCCCAGTGATCCTACTAAAGCAATCACTTCTAGCCTCAAGAAATACAACATACAAAAGACAACTGAACAACCAACTCTTCTTGCTTGGTGCTGTTCAGATGTGTGTTGCTAGCGCTGTGTCCCTTTAGCTGGCCACCCTTTCCGCCAAGATTGCGAAGATGGTTCGGCCCCGTCCTTGCTGGCCATGCCCACCTCTGCCACGGGTCCCCACTGTACACTGCAGAAGGGCAACTTGGCAGCTTGGCGCCACATGCTCAAGCCATCCAAGTAGGCGTTGGAGGCCTCAAGTGCGAATGCAAAACAACAAAATGCGCTCTTTGGGGGCATCAAATACGACCACAACAGGGAACACACGGTTGAAGTGGTCATTGCTTGTCAAGTGTATTTTGGAAGTGTTTGTTGTTACTTGGGGCTGTGATGAGGAGTGGAGGCCGATGTCCACGCAATCCAATTGGGTTTCACAGATTTATTTGGGTTTGGCTTCAAAGAAGTAAGGCCAAATGATTGTTTTTTGTTCCTCACCTTGCTTTCTGCCATAAAAGCAGGGCCGCTCAAGTTTCATCGCCTTCCCACTTAGACACATTGAAACATTTTGAAACCATTATCACGATTGCTTGCACATCATTCACCTCTGAAGGCTTCGAGGCATTCTTGATCAAACAGTCACTGTCAGTATATAGACTATGTGTCACCATGTGGCACGCGTACCGTTCCATCTAGATACTCATCCAAATGTTTGACTCACATCGATCGCAGAAAAAAAGAGCGACCGGATGTACTTCACCTCTTCTCAGCACGCAGCCCGGCTGTTTGTGCCAGGCGACAGAATAGCTGGTGCCCCGAGAGAGACCAATGAGAGCTGAAACCGATGAGAATCCCAAGAATGACTTCAGCGGCATCTCCTGGAAGTGCACAGGTGGACCCGGGGTTCCGAGGTATGAGTTTTGTTCGGATTTAAGCCCTCAAGAAAATCCTGTCCTTTGTTTTAGAAAGATTCATTTGCGGCCCATTTTACCAGGGTAATCTTGTCGAAAGCGCGGGATTCCTCAACACATGGAAACCACCTTTTAAAGACACGCACCTGATTCAACTCCACGATTCCTGCCCTCTCAAAGAAAGCTGAGTGGCTAAAGCTGGTGAATCACAGTAGAACCGATATTGAGATAATAGGTCAGTCAAAAGATGTCAAAAGAACACTCACGAAGCATGCATCCCATCATTCGCCCGAGCGTTGAATACATCCCAAGAAATGAGTTAAGTTTAATTAATCGATTCGCTATTCACACCGCCATATGTTCTTACATGTTCTTGCTAATTGTGTGTCGTTGG
The DNA here is from genome assembly GCA_963970005.1 of Durusdinium trenchii. Lineage (NCBI taxonomy): Eukaryota > Dinophyceae > Suessiales > Symbiodiniaceae > Durusdinium > Durusdinium trenchii. Next base: position 546,556 of record CAXAMN010019890.1, read on the forward strand.
CCGATATTTTTGTGTCTTCCACGCAAAAATCTCTCCCATCTCCACCAAGCAGTCCCGGCCAATGCTCCTTGGTGGCCTCGTGCAAGTGCCATGCACCTCCAACCTGTGGGCACCAAGTCACCGTTTTTGCAGTTGAGGATATCTTCTATCCAACATCCTTAAAAGTGGAAAGAAAGAATTTACATCCCCGAAAGAAAGACTATGAACTCCTCTATAAACAAGAGGAATTTACATAGATGAAAATGGTTTTCCGCTTCCATGAGGACATTGGAGGGATTGTATTCCCCATGTCTGCTTCGGACATTCCGGGAACTCCACCGGGAAACTGGACCGGCAACCATGAGGTTGGGTTGGATCTCTCGTGCTCAATCGATCCTCTTGGGAATTCTCTGTCGGTGCTTGAAATAGACTCTATATTACACTATAACTCTCCCGATTGCATTTGAAGCATCGCGAATTTCTCAACAAAAGCACTCAAACATGTCACAAAGGTCTGCGAATAGTTCCATAGATTCGGCCCGCTTCAGGATCTTGAGGAGACCACTAGTTTTTGTGTTTTGGATGTTGGTAGTTTGGGGAAACCATGGTAACCCAATACCCAAAATGGGACAATATTACTAAAACCAGCATTCCTCTTTCTAGTCCTTTCCTGGGCCACCATCCAGACTGACAGCGTCATCTACTTTCTGCGTCATCTTCTTCCACTTCTCCAGCCTTCGGCTTGAAGACCTTTGCCATGCGCTCTGCACTTTGAGACTTCAACTCCACGAAATCGATCACTCCCGCAGCGTGCCTGGGTCGTTTCATGGCCCCCCCATGGGGAATGAAGTGAAACAGGAGGCATCTATGCACTGAACCTTCTGCACTGGCATTTGGAGGTGGCCGGAGAATTTGAAGTTTGCTTCTGGAAGACGAGAGCCACAGGTTCTGTCCCACCCGCACAAAGACCCCGACTAAGCTCTTCAAAGCAGTGGGTTTGCATGGCTTTGCATTGTGGGAGGTTCGTTTGGCTGTGTTGCTAAGCTGCTAAGTGGACTTGCGTGCAGTATATAGATGCCCCGCCCCAGTCCTTCAAATGTTCACAACACTTACCTCCGTGGAATTTGGTGGGGTGCCATGAAGTCATTTGAAAAACGATTGAACATCTCTCAGAAATTGCTGTACACATTGGTGGGACAAAAGACTGCACGCAGGTCTTTTGGTTCGAATGTGCTCTCAGCCAGTTCCAAACATTTAGCCATCTTGGTCTTAGGCCCTTCGGATGCCTTTTCGGTCTTCACTCCTCTTTCGCCCGATTTCTTTAGGGGAATCGAAGGAAAAAGAGATGAACAAAAAGAATGCAAAAAGGCCCTTTAAACATTGTTTACTGAGCCCTTTCGTTTGTTCATTTCTCTTTTCTTGGATTCCTCCAGATTCCTTATCCTCTCTCCAAGTGGCGCAATACCGCCCAAGGGGTTCTCGGGAAGCTCCTGGCCAATGCGCTGCAAGAGGCTCTGGACGCTGCCTGCATCGCCCACGTCACCTCGGTTGTTTGAAAGTCCACTGCAGAGCAGTTCACACGAAGAGAGATGACATGGGAACTGACATGGGATGGATGGGTGTGAAATGGTGTGAATGGTACACCTAGCCGTTGAAAGTCCATGAAAAGAACAGGTTGATCCGGTTGCGTCTTCAAACGATCCTTAGCAGCTTAGCAGGTTAGCAAAACCATTGTTGTTCGTTAACTCAATGTCCAGGGTACAGGTTTGGTGAGCTTAATGAGTTAAACTCTCATGAAGTCAAACCCGCCAAGACAAGCAGATTCCTTCGCATTAGCGTGGCCTTCTGGAAAGGGATCTTCCACTAGCCATAATTGCAGAATATAATATAACAATCGAAGATACCCATCCTATATAATCGTATTCAACACTAAGGTCATCTTCATGGGATTCGGTTCCTTCTGTTGGATTTGCAAACTTGATTGTTGCAGCTGGTGACCGCTGTTTCAGCTTGGCCATGCTGCTCCCACGACTGTCACGCAGTCCAAGCAGCACGACAGGGCCGTAACCTTGACGTTGGGCCTGGCTTGTAGCTCTTCCAATTGCTGCTGCGCCACCTACGGTGAACAACGTGGATTTGCCTTTGCCACCGTGAAGCTTGGGGGAAAGGATAGAAAAGTCATATAAAAGACAAGGTTTGACATCACTGGGACAAGCCCCACACTTGCAACTTCCTCCTTGAGAATCCCGGTTGCAGACTTCATGGATCTTCCGAAGAATTCCTGTACTGCTTGGTGCAGGTGATTGATGACACAATCTTCATTTCAGGTGGTATAGCATTTCTTCCCACAAACCTCCAATTTTCAGGAGAACCTCACTGGTTATGCCTTGTGATCATTGGAAAGCCTGTGAATATGGTGCGTGTGACAATCGTGTGACCATGTCAATTTTGGGGATTTGTTACTCAGCCATTCCCATGCCAAGGTTGTCAACCACTAAAGGCCACTCCAGTGCTCATCGATCCTTGGTGCATTCACAATGAAGCAGTGTACATAGCAGTGCTTGTTGCATCTGTCCGTTGCGGCTTGCGATCTGCAATTCTGCTCGCCATGGATTCGCAAGAGCGGCACGAACAGTTAGCGCAACCAAGACCGTTACCCAGTTTTTAAGGTGAAACGCACAAAGCTTTGGCTCAGGAGAGCCTCTTCCCAGCACCCATGTGGCTGTGAGGAATCTCAAAAGTTCCGACCCAGTGGATCCCACATGATCCTGCCTCATCACCAGCGGCCACTTGCCCACGCCGTGAGCAAAGAACAAGGCTGCGAGCACCCAAGTCCTTAGGATCGGCGAAGTGCAGCTGAACAGTGCAAAGTACGCTGGGCGAAGGATAATTCCTAGCCGCTCAGAGTCCAAAATCAGGTTCAAAGGTGTTCTAAGTTGTGTTTTTTCATAATCGAATGAAGTCTTAATTCTTAATTACCACTCAGTAAACTCAGAAACCTTCGCTGGTCCCTCCAACCTCCTCGCCCAAAACCTTGCACCGATGAACACTAACCTGCACAATTCGAGACTTCTCAAGCTCAACACCTTCAGCTTCAAGTTGTCACCAACTTAAAACAATTTCTAAAATTATCTACCTGAACACCCCAGTTCTGGGTGTCTACTAATGAGTACTAATGAGCTATTGGTGATCAGGGGTGACTTCTTCACCTCCAAAAAAACTCTGGAGATTCATCCCTAGCATTTCTCCGCCCTAGATTTTGCCACGTGAACTCGGCACGAATTTGCCCAGGCGCTGCAAGGCCGGTGGCCGTGACCAGACCAAGGCCACCGAGACCACCAGTGACCAGCTGGGTGGCCTCGAAATCGTCCAGGAGTGTTACCTCGGCGGATGGACTACCCAGAGATTTTTCCTGATGTCCGTACAGATCTTGGGTTGGGATTTCAGTTCATACTTGTGAAAATTATGTGTTTATAAATTAATATTATATATATATATATGCCCGAGTTATATAGGTGTGATGCCTTGCAACTTGCAACTCGAACGCCCCGAGGCATGATGAAAGTCTTCTTAAGGGAGCACACTTTTCTGTGCTTTCTTTCCGAGCCATCTTCCATGCTGAGGCTCAATGCAGGATGGAAACGGCTCCACAACCCTCCGCTTGGGAAAGATATTTGCAGTTTGTTTCTCAATCCAATTCTCGGACACTCAGACACTCCGAGCCAGGGCACCCCTGGCTTCAGTGTGAAGCGTGCCAAACGTGGCACCTGCCGCTGGCCTCCCCGGTAGGCGACCTCTGCGTCGAAGGCCTTCAAGACGTCAAGGATGGAATGAATAGGAAGGAGGTGGACATCAGCACCCATGCAAATCTATCATCAAACGTGGTGGCTGGTGCTATCTAGCCTGACCCTACTGCTGGCTGTTGCACGCACCAAACAAAATTTTGAGTATCTTTGTGGATCAAAAACCCACAGTTCACAAGTCGTTCAGGCTTTCATGTTTGGAATGTTGACCAAAGAAAGGGGAAACGATCGGGGGTAAATCATATGCAATCCGGTTGTGAAGGAATGTGAAGGAAGCCAATAAAAACGCTCTCACACCATTGTACAAAAGGATTGTACTTCCCCATCTTAACTGTTTCGGCTTTCTTCCTTGCCCAACCTCTGGTCACCAAACCCACCACCAAATCGACGCGTGCCTCTTGAGAGAGTTCCAGCTGAAGCTTCTCCGCCCAACTCTCGCTCTCAAAAGCCGCTGGCCTCATGCAGGCCCTACAGGTCAATTGTCCTGCGATGCACATTGTCCTTTTTTTGTGGCTAGGAGCAATGTTCGCTAGTAGGAGCAAAGGGCATCGCTACTAGGAGCAAAGGACGCTACTAGGGCTCCTGGCCTTACTACTAGGGGCTCCTGGACGCTATTAGATTTTTTGTAGTGATTGTCATGTTATAAGAAAAGTTCGAATTAGACTCAGCTTCATGGAAGAGTGAACACCGATAAACTTGCTGGCTCCAACTTTCCAGCTCATGGAGTATGTACTTCCATTAAATGAATGTAGACAAAGCTGTTTCAGTGCCAGTGGACTATAGAGGGTATGTGTTTGGATGATCATTCCTGGAACATCCAACAATTCACATGTTAACCGAGTGTCTACCTCATTGTGAGATAAAGCACTATCAAACACCACTCACTAAGTCACTACCACCCGCAAAAAGACATCTGTATTTTGTAAATGTTTGTCCCCAATGTTCTCCATTGTGTTCGTCAAAATAACTAACACAAAAGCCTTCACCTTCAATTGTCACCCAATTTCCTGTGTTGTTTCCCTGATCTATGCTCTGACTCTCACTCTCCGCTAAGTGCCCGGGCAGATCAACCACCTGCGTCTTGAGCTGTGGGGCATCCAAAGGCATAGAACGCATAAAGCCGCAGGCCGCGGCACCTGTGGACGAGCGGCTGGGTGGATGACCCTACTCAGAGACGTAGGAAGACACGGGCATCTCCTCGGTCCCCAAACCATGTTAGGTGGTGCAGGATTTAGTCCATCGACATTCGTTTGTACAGTGTCGATTCTATGGTGCCAAATGTCTTTCCTTTACAGTGCAAAATCCCACCTGCCTGCGGGCCTATGGACCTATAGACATCTCACATGTTTGAGTTCAGCGCAAGTGATCCAGAATTACCTCCATGACTAGTAACAAAAAGCTACAAAGGGCTCCTGGCATCGCTACTAGGAGCAAGGACGCTACTAGGGGCTCCTGGCCATACTACTAGGAGCAAAGGACACTACTAGGGGTCTCCTGGCCTTACTAGTACCTAGTAATTTAAGATAGTTTAAGCAGGTCAGCCCTTCGTCCTGAAATACCCCAAACCAGACTTTTGCAAAGGAGAATTGGAAACTGTCTTTAAGTCACCCCTCCAATCTGGATTGAGACATTCAGAAGTGCATACCCTTTATTCTCGACAGGAGACTCAACAGTATCACAGTCTATTTGTGGATGACTATATATTCCTGTTTCATAATGACTGAAGCCTTTTTAAACGCAATTGTATATAAACACCTCTGTAGCCAGATCCATTTTTTCGACTTCTTTCCCTGCCTAGCAGGCCCTTGCCCATCTGCTCTTCTCCAGCGTCACTCGCCTCCTATCGGCTTGCCCACGGGACATTTCACCATGATCGGTGGAGCAACCTAAGGCCTGCTGAGCCTACGGCTGTGCCTCAAACCATAACTTGAGGCCCTTGATAGGGCAAAATCTTGTACCTCGAATTCCTATAGGCAGCTTTCGATCTCAAGTGATATTGAAGCACAAATCAACTGGTTGGTAGTGGAACCATGGTGCTCTAGATCAACTCCCAACATCTCCCAACGAACAGATTGGTCTGCAAAAAAGATGCTGGGGCATGCTGTATCACCCACCGCTACATGGCGTCTCCAAGCAGGACCCCTGTGTCAAACCATGGTGGAAAGTACCGTGGAAACCAATTGGTCTGTGGGGATCCCTACTCTGAAAAGGAAATATCCCACTTGCGTGAATGATTGCAAGAACGAGTAGAAAACTGGTTGCACTTTGCTCAAAAAAATGTCTCTGAATGTGACATGATAAAGTTTATCGCAGAAACCCAGCATGCGGAAATTTCCAAAGCCTGCTGTTTCTGGGATTTTGAGCCTTTTCCACCATGACCACCTCCACCACCACCGTCGCCGCTCCACTGTTAACGTAATCTTTACTGCCTCCCGCTGCCACTTCTTTACCCCAAAGAGAAAATGTGAATCTTCTCCGCAGGAAACCAGTCGCCAAAAAGGCTAAAGGTCAGCAGCCACTGATTGGCTAGGTCAACTTTGCTGTCTCCTGCGCTCCAGCAGTCACCACCATCAAACGTGCCCGGCCGAGCTCAGCCAGTGTTTGACCTGCAAGGGACCAGGGACGCGCGATAAGGTGGGCGGGGAAACTCGGGAAAAGAATTAATAGTGGTGGTCAACACAGGTCGACCAAAATAGGGTTTATGGTATAGGGTTGCATTGGCGTCCTTTGCTCCTAGTAGCGATGCCAGGAGCCCCTAGTAGCTTCTTGCTCCTAGTAGTCAGGCCAGGAGCCCCTAGTAGCGTCCTTGCTCCTAGTGGTGGCAACAAGAGTTCTGTGCAACTAGGGCCTAGGGCCTAGGGGATTCACGAGAACTTGAAGGATTCTGTAGCGGCGGTCATGGAATTCGCAGAGGGAAAGCTTGAGGTTTGGCCTGGAATGGAAGTTTATCCATATCAACAGATTGCAAATACAGTATGCAGTCGTATATTTGGAAATAACTCCCATGAACGTGGCAAAAACATCCTAGGAACGTTGGCGGAACCGCAACCACCGTCGCGACAGGGTCCAACATCCGCCATTTACTTGTTCTTCAACGTGTACCCCCACTTCATCCGGATACCAAACCGAGATTCTTTTGCAGATGGGCAAAGTCTCAAAACAAGTATAGAATTACCAACATGATTAAGTCAGCACGTATGTGAAGGACTGTGAATGCTATGGAAACCTCAACGGTGTCGTTTCCAAAACACTGGCAGGAGCAACGCTTTCTGAGAGATCAATGAACCTTCCTCGTGAGGGCTATTAGGTTGAATGGGAGTCCGTTACGATGCCAAAAAACTCCAACCTAATTAATTAACATGCTCCAAAACAATTCTATCCTCACCAAGGTCCATGAACCATCCTCCTATACTCAAGGGTCTTGGGAGAGAACCTTCTCCAAAAAAAGGTCTACCTGCCATTTGACCAGTATTTGACCAGCACTGGTTGCGTTGTCATCACTTCCGTGTTTTCTTCGTCATACGTGGTTTGTTGCCATGCCACAGATCTCCAGGAGATGTCCCAAGGTTGGACCCGTCAGGAGAGGATCGGAGGAGGTGGCAAAGAAAACCACCTTAGGCCAGCGACATGCTGAACAATAGGGAGTCCATGGGAGCTGGTGGTCAAGTGGTTCCCGCATGGCTCTGAACAGCGAAGACATCTTGTACTTCTACCCCTTGAAGAACACAAGTAATCAGGTGCCAGGTGGATAGGGGATTTATCACAGTATATAACAAGATGTCAGGATGTAATGCTTGATCTTGCAACACTGCTTTAGATTAGTTTGCGCCTGATTTCAAGACTGCTGTTGAAGGACACTCCTGCACCTGAGCCGTTCGACATTATTGCTAGCTGCTAACTTGCCAATGGGTGCTGTCTTTTGGAGCCGACCAGCCCAATCGTTTCTGCCCATGTTCTTGATTCTATGCAAGTTGGTTGAATCGAACCAATGAATAGTGTCACTGAAATCTGATGAAACTAGCAGCAATCGGCCATCCCACATTCAAAATCACTCCTGCAAAAACTATATAAATCTCTCTCTCTCTCTCTGTTTCCCTCTCTCGCTTACAAAGGCCAAATTCACATAAAGTCCTGACCTCTGACCACTGACCCATACTGAACACCTTCATTCTTCCCGCTATCATCGAAGCCCAAGAGACTGACTTGAAGCTGCTCTTTTTCAGTGCTTCGGCTGCACCTGCGGCATCCACACGCTCCGCGCTCAAGAGAGTCTGCAGCTCCGAGCCCAAGGTGTTGCCGCCCACCACCAAGCCTAGGGCAGCATTGAACCCATTGCACCACTGTCGCTTTTGCAGGGTAGGTACACACAGGGGTAGAAATACATCCAGAGAAAAGCTAGGGTACTTGTGGGTTGCATACTGTGATGGGGCGGTACGGGGTGGTTCTTTAGGAGATCAAACAGTGCAAAAGGATCGTGAAGTCTTGGAGCTGCTTGAACACAGGATGCTCTATGTCTTGTCGGCTAGCGCAAATCCGGTCTTTTTGGAGGTTTTCCCCTCGGCTTGTCATTTAGCTCTCAGAGCTGAGAGCAACCCTGTTTCATTCTGGGCAGGCTGTTTTAGTCATGTGCCAGGACTGCTTGGATAATGATCCCTACTCATATCGCCGGTCTCTGAACCTCACAAAAAGAGGCTCAGCTATGCATTTGCCTTGTGATGTCAAAGATATTTGACGAATCCAATGTAAATGCTGTTACCCTCCGCAACTCGAGGATTTATGACTCTTGACTCTAATTTGCTCGACTCTAACCAATACAATCTGAAGGTTCAATTTGTCCATCTCCTACCCGATTCTACCCCACTTATGTTGGGAACATGTGATTTGCTCAAAAACCTCGCGCATGGACAGCAAAGTGGACACCCCAAACACAGCAGCTTCCAGGCGGTCCGCCGCCCGCATCCCTGCCAAGTGGCATGGTGAGGTCTCGCTGAGGTCACCCTGCTCAACCAGTGCCATGGATCGCCATTCCTCGGCAGTTGGCGTCGATCTCGGACAGTAGTTGGTGCTTGGAACTCGGGAGTGGAGCATCTATTGGGCAACGTTGAGGCGTCTACCATCTACCACAATGGACGGCATTTGAAGAGTTCTTTGTTGACATCATATCCAGGGCCCCAGTGAAAACCTGTAAGTGGCCCTTTGAGTAGAGTTTCGGAAGATTGGTTGTATGAATTGAGGTCGTAGAATCGTAGAATATGTCTCAATGTGTGCCCCTTTGCATCCGTAACGCGACCTTAGAATTTGAGGTTTATATGGGTTGATCTGGGGGGGTATCTTGGGATTCTATCAGGGGTTCTTCTGGGCTTACCATAATGGTGATATATGGGAGTTATCACAGTGAAAACGGGTGTTGAAATCCTTGTCCCGCTAACAACCAACACATGAAACCACCTTCCAAAAAAACACAGACAAACTCACAACACTGGCACACTGTAGAACCGAAGCGAGATGCAATTGATTGAGCTTTATAAGTATATAAATGTGGCTGAAAGTGGGTCCCGATGGGAAAAGGGTGGCTTTGATAAAAGCGAACATCCACAACCTTGGAAACTAAACTAAACAAGAGGGTCTCGAAGAGAAGATTCCAAAACCAGGGGTCCAAGTTGTCTTTGTCGTATGCATCAATTCATTCAGCTTTCTCTGGCTCCAACTTCGATCGTTTCTTCAATGAGACCAAGGTTCGGTGGAGAACCAATAGCCCGAAGACCACTCGTGGTACATTCGGTGCATGGTGCGATTCCAGTTGAGCTTCTCCGCACCTGATCAACTCAAATCCCTGGGTGGTGGAACTAAACCACCGCTAGCGGGGTCCAATCACCCTGACTTGGCCGCTTGATCTGTTGAGCGTCACTCAAGGTGAACATGGTTTGTAGCTTCCCCCAAAGAGCTATTAATTTTATTGTTTCTAATAGCTTCTTGTTACTACTAGTAAGGCACCTGTTACTACTAGCGTGGCACTTGTTACTACTAGTACAAGAATGAAGTTGAATTCTTCCAGTACTACTTTCTTCCTGCACGAGATTTGTTGCACCACTCCACAATCAAAGAAAACCGAAACCATGAGAAGATGTCTCCAAAAAAACATCATGATCCTGTACTGGAATGGTGATAGTAAGCTTTGCGTGGGCCCCGAAAGCCTCACTGCAAACAAACCGATTGAAAAGCCCTTCGGTGTGAGGAGTCCCGCAACCTGGCCGACTATCGAGTGGGTGCCAACCATAAACAGAGGAACCATTCCCCAGTTAAGGCAGGTCGCAACGAAACGACATCCCCCCATAGCGGAGGGAGGATTGATTGGGCTTTACAAAAGAAAAGCACTAACCAAGACTATAGATAGATGCGCAAGATGCACAAGCGCGAACTGCGCTCAGTCCGAGCAACACTAGAACGAGACATACATAGATTCGAATTGACCGGTTGCAGGTGAAGCCAATTCAATCATGTGGACCCAACTCCAAAAAGGTTGGTTTCCCAGCTCCCAAATTCAATTTCAATGTATGCCAGCGCCCACTCCAAATCCCCTGAATGGAAAAATGCCTGGCCTCTCAAAGGTCTATATAATTCTCGTAAGTATCCAACAGCATGATGTGAAGCAATATGTACGGAGATCATAGGAGATCTGGTATTGATGCGAGAGAAAAAAACGTTCGGAGATTCTCATCTCACTCCTCACCGATTTGACCTGTGCACGATTTGTTCGCCCCATCTATGTCTATATATGCAGCATCCCTGGCAGCATCCCCTATCTAACCTATCTCAACACACTCTCAACACACAGCCCACAGATACCGTATTTTGCAGTACTCGACCGAGCTGGAATACTTGATAGATTGCCAAAGCAACAGCTGGCCCTCTGAGTCTGACCCAAGGCGGAATATGCAATTCCACGCAATTCACAATTCTTTGGTTCTTTTAAACCATCCTTGGTCTGTGTGATCTCATTCGACTACATCTCTTTATCCCTCCCCACATCTCTGACAGGCCACGCTCCATGGGGACATCGCGACCCTCGCCCTTTTTCGGAGCTTCCAGGATGCCTCATTGTGACCGCCCATTGCTGACCACGTTCACATGGATTGAGGGTTCATGGAGATCTGGACAATCTTGTCTAGTGCATTTTAGCTGCATATCAGTGGGTTGGCTAACTGTGATACCGAAGTTTAAAGCAAAAGCTGGAAAGGATGAGGATCTTCTATGTGGTTCATGAAATTTGTTCTTCGACCAACAATTTGATAAGACCTTCTACAAGAGTTATTGCCTCTAAGATCAAAACACAATGCCTTTTTTGGAGCGCAAAGGTTTTGCACACCGAGAACCCTAGTCTTGTGAACCAAGTGGGGAGGACCGTTCTCAGTTGGTCAGATAAAGGCAGGAAGATGGATTGGACCATCTGCCACCGGGGCAACATATAAAATTGGAATCCCCAAACTTCGCTATGACAGTGGATCCACTATCTGACAGACTATCTCAACTGGTGCCGGCCTGGACTTCTCTCTTCGCTCAAATCAAGTCACTGAAAGGGTCTAGTTCATGAAATCCTACCTAGCACAACGAAAGATGCACCATTCATCGTAAATACCGTGAGCTTCGCCGGTTGAACCCGCTGAAACCATTTCAGATGGTCCTCCAGATTCCTTCATCAACAGGTTGGTTGGAAGAACCCTTCCCAAATATAGATGGGTTAAATACACAATTTTCCAAACTATAAGTAGTTTAAATACAGTTTGAAACACGATTTATCTGAGCTCTGCCGGGCGGCCGTGACTGTTGGTACCTGAGAAGCCAAAGGAGGAGGTGCCGGCCATGGCCCTGGTGACCTTCCAATCGATGATGCTGCTGGGCATGATGACCTGCAGAAGAGAAGAATCAAATCTTCCTGAACGATCCTTTTCCCAGTCGCCATCACCTTCGAAAGAACAACTTCCAAGCTCTGAATATAGCATGGTTGAACTCAACAGTGAAATCTTTCCTATAGCATGGTTGTATACGTTGTATAGGACTTGAGGCTCCCTGCATCGGTCTTTGCATTTCTCCAAAGCCAGAATTGTTCATTCTACATCATTCTACTGTATGTATATATATATATATACATAATTCGTTGAGCTCGTGGATACCCTGGCATACCTGGCCTCTTTAGTGCTGGTTGCCCTGGGGTCTGTTGACAAGGTGCAATAGGGTTCAGTTGCACCGTGTCTTTCTTGGTTCTTTCTGCCTTTCTCGTTTGACCATTGTGCTCAGCAGCTGGGAAATCGGTGAGGTCGATGTTGGGATTCATCTTCTTCAAGTGAAGGTTCTTTGGCACAATCCTGGCCAGCTAGGCATGGCAGACTTTTTCTGAAGCTTTGAGAACAACTCTTAGCTTCATCAGGAGATGCGAAAAACTTGCATTTCCCACAATGACTAGAATCCTTCTTCGCTTTGATGGCTCTCTGACGTGCTACCTCTTTGGACTCATTGCTCTTTAAGAGAACCTTTTGAATTATGTCTTTATATATATAATATAATAGTATATAGTTATATACTCCCACGTGAAATTGTGTGGAAGTTCAGTAGGTACCAGCAAAAAGGAAATCAAACAGCCCTCGGTGGCCGGGAGACTGCTGATGGACAGTCCATCCTGCTTCACGAGATGTTTCAGGGCGATGCTCTGATTACCCATGGTCAATTGGAGCTTTGTGTGGAGTGTAGAGTATAGACTGAGTCTCTCTTTTGGTGTCTGGGGCCAACATAGGCAAACTGTACGCTCATCGGCAGCGGAGCACCCTGCAGGTGTTTATGTGTGACATCCAAGACTACCCGGAAACCAAAACTGACACGGACCACAAAAACATGATGAAGACGCTCCTCCTCTGCCGAAGAGGCTTTTGCGGATCAGTGAAGTCCTCAATGAGCTAGATTGACCTTGTTCCTGTTGAGATTGTTTGTAGCATCTTATCACTTGAGAGCCTATTCTGCCCTGTAATTCATAGAGACATCTTCAAACCTTGCGCAGGATACCAGGAAAATCACTCTCCCCTGTGATGAGGTTGGTGCTGATTTGCGATGGCTGATCTACCAGCTCGAGTTCTTTCACATCCACACCTTGGGGGGTGCTGACACCCTGTTTAACACCGCCTCCGCAACGGGAAACCAATCACCCTAAAGCGTCGGCGGTGCCTATAATTGAACTCTGCAATCATCTTGATGAGGCCTGCAGCCATCTCCGCCAGATCCGGCACGTGTTCCGAACGTCGGTGTATGAGATGATTGAAAAGGGTCTTCGTGGTGGAATGTGTCAGGTAAGTCATAAGGAAGCAAGAGCAAACAAGAAGTACATGGGAGATTAATATGATGAAAACAAACCATCAAATTATATATATACTATGTATATGCCAATAACCTATATGGACTGGCAATGTCAATGAAACTACAGATAGGACACTGAAGTGGATAAAGAAGATACTGAATAAGACAATGATAATGAACAGAGCTCCAAGATCTGCACCCAAACACTCATAGCTGAAGAAAGAAAGACTGCGTGGTACAAGTTATATACTCTACAAGAGCCATGAAGGACATACCAAGTATACCGTGGTACACCTTGGAACTATAGCTTGGTGGTTCACCTTTCTGTCCAGCCTGGTGCTACTTGCTAGCACCAAGTACCTTTGGGGTGTGTACTTTCATCGGGGAGATTTTATATGTTTGTTGCTTTAAAATTGCCAGGCGTGGGGAAGGAATCAAGAAGTAGAGAAACATAGAAGGAAAAAGGAAACGAGTAGCTAAATCAATCTACAGTAAGGAATATGTGCTAAATATATAAAAGAAAGAGACGCAAACCACTAGCAAGGAAAGGTCGCAGTATACAGTATATATAATTACAGTAGAAAAAAAGAGGCAACTATTATATAACTATTTCAACATAGTTGTGTGGCAATAAGTATTGAAATAAATCTCTTAGAGGATCAATTTAGTATGGGAGAACTAACAAAGAAAAAGGAATCAACAAATACTCCAGGAGACTAATCAAGTTTAAGATGCCTAAACATCATTGAAATGTGTCATTTTCATCGAAAAAATGTACCGCTCACTGCGCTCCCCTCTCTTTAAAATTGACGTTTCTGGGGTCTCTTCTGTTTAAGCCACGCCCACGAAGGCATACAGTGATAAATGTAATAACGCGCAGTGATCCGACATGCTTCCGACTTGAAGTATCTGGCCTGTATGGGAATTACAACGAGGAAAACATTCACCAAATGACCAAATGATACACCAGACCTCTCAGACCACACACTGAATCCATTGATGGTGTCAAATTGCAACAAAAAAAAACGTTAAACCGCCTTTGGACACCTCTTGACTTGGGTCTTGCAAATAGATCAACCTGGGGAGTACCAGCCAGCATATCTACAGTACCCACATTGGGCTTTCAAACCCCAACCCACACCGCTCCAAATGCCTGCCACACCAGCAGAGCCCTCTGTGTGGCCGATGATAGACTTGGTGGCTGCCAGGATCAAGGGATTGTCGTCCAGCCGTTGCTTGCCCAAGGTGCTCTTCCTGAGCTCGTTGGGGGATGGGTGGCTAAACATAGTCACTGGCAGAAATAAGGGAATTCTCACTTGGGTTGCCTCACATCTGCATGTTGGAAGACAAACAAACAAATTAATGAAACAAACAAGCAGGCTCGGCAGGCTGTGCAGAATTTCCCGGAAAATCAGGATCCTACAAGGCGAGTGCTTGTGCTTGACCCCCGGTTGGAACCTCCTGCGGTCCTACCCCTTCTGGCATGGGTTGCTGGTAGTTCTTCTTCCAAGCACCTGCGGTCTCTGATAACATGCTAAAGGACTGTACAAGTAGTACTCAATACTCAACCCACATCAATCTCCGCATGTGCCGCGCGTCCCATCCACCGTCTGGCACCGTCCGGTTTGGCAGGGTCCGAGCGGCATGCCGCCCACCTCGATGGGATCGCCCAGTGCGGTACCGGTGCCGTGCACTTCAACCATCGAAACCTCCAGGCCCTTCGCCGAGGCCTCCTGCAACAACCCAACAGCGTTGGACCACGCGACGTCTCAGGTCGCGTTCAAAACGAGATGAGTTTTGGGAGTTTTGCTCATCCTGACAATCAGAAAGCCAAGAATCTCTGCTCTCATCTGCATGCCTGTGCAAGATTATTGAGGTTTTAGCCACCAAGATGGGGCTCGTCGTGCTTTATCATAACCTTGACCGCCCTCTTACCAATTCTCTCTTCTTTATTTCCGCCAGCTCATCCTGACTCATGCTTGTAGAAAACAGCCCACCCTACACCAGGATGTCTCATCCTCCCCCCCCGCTCACCTGCAGGGCCGCATTGATACAGCGCTGCTGTGCAGGGCCACTTGGCGCAGTGATGGTGGCTGAACGGCCGTCCTGTGGGTCGTCAAAGTGCCACACGTTCCACCAGACATTCACAGGATTGACGCCGGCTGTCGTTGACGATGTTGACGAACAAACAAAAGAAAGGCCCTGGTTGACTTTTGGAAGGCTATGAAAGTCTGTGCTGACAAAGCTTGTCAATGGAGATGACCATCAATGAAGGACAGCTACAGTATTTGCTTGTTTCTATGAGACAAACCAGCACATTTAGGAAAACATCCTGGGCATCTCATGTCCCCATGGTTTAGTTGATTAGCAACACCCACAAGCACAGCTAGGCAGAACAGGGCTGACAGCAAGGCGAACATAGAGGTAGGAAAAGGCCAGCAAAACTGGTCCAGCTCATCGAAGCTCTTTCAGGATGCTAGCGTCGCAGGGGGCCAGCTTCTTCTCTGATTTAGTGGTCATAGTATTTTGGTCATGGTGAAATTCTTGAGCCATTTATCTTGTGGAACTACTTTCTTGACGGATGAAATCCAGCAATCCCCAGCTGTGATACAAAAGATAGGCTAAAAGCTGTACTACCAAAATACTTGTGAATGATAGACACTACTTGAGTTTCATTCGAGGTGTTCCTTTTACCCAGGATTTCCACTGGCTGCGGGGTCTAGTCGTCCTCGCCTGGTTCACGCAAACGCCCAGGCCCATGGCCAGCTCTTGCTTGCCATTCTGGGAGCAAGGAGAAGTGTGGAGCTGGTAAGTGGCGGACAATCTCGACTGAGTGGATAATCTTCGTTTGGGTCCATCCATTGCAGCTATCTTGGTTGTCGCAAGATGAAGAACATGGATCGACAACCACTGCAACCAATCTCTTTGGGTGTTGGGGGCATTCACAAGAATGTCTTCAGGTCACCTGTCACTTCTGGAATGGCACCAGTTCTGCGGACAAGTGACTCATGACCTGTGGCTTTAGGTCGAGGGGGGCTTGAGGTCCCTAACATCCAAATTTCTGGGTCGAAAATACTCCAAGAAGTTTTCTGTGAAAGCTTTTTGGCGAGGCCAACGTTGCGATTGATGACTTGTTGGAGGGTGCTTGTGTCTAAGTCTAAGCTGATGGAAAGGACCCAAGGCTTTCACTTCTCAGAATCTATGTCGATGAGCAAACCTATACAGTAGATCTAGTGAATGCTCGGAGCTGTCGCCCAAACTCAACATCCGCCCTCCTCACCAGAAACCCTGTCTCCCCACACCCCTCACCTTCTCGGCAGCGGTCTGCAGCTCCAAAATGATGGAGCCAGCGCCATCTGCACGGGTAAAGCCGTTCGCAGACTCATCGAAGGTCTTACAGCGTCCATCCGGCGACAAAGCCAGGCCCATCTTGCAGAAGCCCACCTTCAAAACGCTAGAGCGCGAGACAGTGTAGGGATTTTAGGAGGGTGTGCAGGAAGGTTCGGGAGCTTTGGGCTCAGTATGGTCAAGTACATTTCTCGGAGGTTTTGTACAGGTTATATCCGGTCATTCCTTTTGTGGGAACACATGCATGGTATTCCACAAAGAAACAAATAATACCGCGAAGCCACCGAAACAAAGATGGCAAGCAGCAGGCTGAGGCTACGAGATTGCAGGAAAACGAGCTTGGTTTGTTGACATGTGAACAAGTTCTTCAGCACCTCGGATGCTTAGAACCCATCTGACCCCTGTTTTTGACTGGACATAACATATGCATTATCTATACAAATACATTGGATGACATTGGATTGGATATGATTGGATGGTCTATCTTCCAAAGCAGGGGTAACTCCGGGTCTGGGTATAAATAGAATGGTGTCCGTCATGTTCCCGAGCAGGATGATACTGCTCGATCAATTTGTGTTGATGTAGTGGAGCCGGTACTTAAACCATCTCAAAGTCTTTTTCTTGGAGCTGCTGTGGATGGGTTGTTAGGAGATGAATATGTGCTTGAAAGCTATGAATTAACAACACAGAACCCCACAGCTATCAGGCATTTGACCGTTTAGGCCTTGTCTTTGCCACGCCTAACACGAGCTAGCCGCTAGCCCAGTACATGTGCCGGAAATCGCCGGTGTGTGCAATCTTTCAGAAATGAAGGGACATCTGTCCAGGTCTGGTCTACAAGGTGCAACAACTAGTAGCGCAACCTGGGAGCCCCTCACCCCCTACGCCCGCGAGGTGGCCCTGGTCCCCCCCCCGTCTTGACTGCTGCAGAAAGGCCCACGTATTGGGGCACAACTGCAAATTGCTGCCAGCGACCTGGTGCTGCTGGTGCAGGCCGCTGTCTATATCGGTCCTTCGTTTGATTGCATTTCTATCCGTTTCATTCGAAGTGTTGCAGGGATTTTGGTGGATTTGGAGATGTTTGGGGATGTTTGGAGAACTTGGGATTTGCTAGCATGTCTGGTTCATCGTTCGAGTGGCTTCACATAGGGACTGAAGCGAAAGCGAAGAAAGTGAAAGCGTTGGTTTCCATCCACTCAACATTTCCTTTCACTCTCCAAGATTGGTGGTTTGGGAATCCAATCACTGGTGGGTTTCTGGCAGCAGGGCACAGACCTGTTAAAGTTAGCGGAAACTATTGACCTTCCCACTTAGAGGAAATTCCCAAGTTCAGATTCAGGATCAACTCAACTCTGCTTGTTAGTTTTTATCCCAAGAATCAACACGCACCACAAAGTGTCCCATTCCTGCTTCAGTGTCGTCCTGATTTGTTGATCCCTCGCAAACTTCGGACACTTCCCCAGCCGCTCCAGTCTCGTTCCACTTCCCACAGCCACTGTAGTGCTACCACGCCCAGCGGCCGCGCTCCGATCGCACTTCCCCAAGCGCTTCCCTTGCGCAGCGCAGTCCAAGGCCACCAGGGTAGACCTCAGGATAGCAAAATCCAGTTACTGTATGTATCAATTTGTCCATCGATCGGTCTCGACACATAACCTCATCGATGTCTAGCTACCCTATGCTACCCTATTCATGCATAAATCCAACTGCTTTTCTATTGAACGCTTTGGCACCCTAGTGATCGATGTCCAGCTTCTTGTTCCTAGTAGTAAGGCCAGGAGCTACTAGTAGCGTCCTTCCTCCTAGTAGCGATGCCCTTTGCTCCTAGTAGCTTCCTAGGCCATTCATTGAATTCACCACTCCAGGCTTCCCGGCGAGCAAGCAGTGTCGATTGTGAAGCATGGCCCCCGCAGCCCAAGCGCGTGCGACACGCGGCCCGAATTCCTCAGGGAGCCGGGTTGCCGTCGCGGAAGGTCCCCGGAAACGAACGGTTAAAGCTCCTAGTAGCTTCTTGTTCCTAGTAGTACGGCCAGGAGCCCCTAATTAGTAGCGTCCTTGCTCCTAGTAGCGATGCCAGGAGCCCGTAGTAGCTTCTTGTTCCTAGTAAAATTTGATTCACGTTCCTGTCTGCGTTTGGTAAAATTCGAGTCAACCCAAGCCCTTGCCGTGAAGATTGGAGAAGTACGAAGTACCCTTCCGTCTAAAGCCATTGCTCATGATGTCCCAGAAAATCGCTGGCCTGAATGGTATATTTCCTCATCATGCTCGCCATGCGATTGGGCGGCTAGACCATGTCCGGGGGACCATGCCCGGCAAATATTATGCATGTATTTGTCAACCTTAATCACATTGGCCAAAGAAGATTCTCAAAAGCGTTAATTAGCTACTTTCCCGGTTAGGCTGCCTCAATGTTCAAAGAACCAGGTTATCCAGGTCGTTCTTGGGGTCTCTGAAGGCTCAAGTGAAGACCCATCAACACCCAACGACTTATATATGTGTCTAGTTTGGAGTCTTGACGAGACATCACATTTTGTTTCATACGGTATACAGCTGGAGTCTTAAACACAACAGGTGATTTCCTCTTTTGGACGGTCATCTACTGGGCTCATCTTTTCTGTCTAACAGGGTCCGTGAACGGGTCTAGCACCCCTGTTGATTGGTTGGAGGATGTAACCCACCCCCCCACTCCCGCCCAAACTTCATGCCACTAGGGTTCCCAGATGGGAAGGAGCCGATGTTCGTGAAGGGACCAATGTCAATGTCCTGGAGCGAAATGGTATCTGGCGACGTCGTCCCACCCCAGAAAGCTTCAGAAAGCCAGAAACAAGGCTTGGATGCCGGGGTCATGCATTGTCTTGTACAAATGTGATTCTGTTCTTTTTGAGGTGGATGAAATTCATGGTTTATCCATACTCTACAGTCGTGTCATCTGTTTCTGGGTCAACATCGGTCATAAGACAGTTTCCTTCATAAAGCTGTCAGGGAAGACACGAACTAGCTAAAACTCATAGCAACGGCAACAACACTGTAATCGTGACATGTGGTCACCCTTGAGATGTGGCCCTTGAGAGGTATACATTAACCTTAAACATGTGCTCGTCATTGCTCTACAGAAATGATACTCTGGTTGGACGCCATTGCTCTTAGGCTGGAGGCCATCGCTCTTAGGCTGGAGCTCATCGCTCTTAGGCTGGCGGCCCATCGCTCTTAGGTTGGAGGCCATCGCTCTTAGGTTGGAGGCCATCGCTCTTAGGCTGGAGGCCATCGCTCTGAGGCTGGAGGCCATCGCTCTTGGGTTGGAGGCCATCGCTCTTGGGCTGGAGGCCATCGCTCTTAGGTTGGAGGCCATCGCTCTTAGGCTGGAGGCCATCGCTCTTAGGCTGGAGGCCATCGCTCTTAGGCTTGAGGCCATCGCTC